>JALJCO010014492.1:1775000-2188390 GCA_023101725.1 Atherinomorus stipes
AATGAACTGAAAGTAACTTTCCCACCTTCTTTCCAAAAGTACTTTGCTTTATATGCACATTAACAAAATGTTCACTTAAAATGTGTGACACTGCATGTTTGACCTGTCATGAAAGTGATTAGTCTATGACATGGCCTCATAGAACAGGTCAAAACTAGGTCAAGGTACATGTGAGATTTGCGGTCAATGTTTGCCTTAAGTAGATATTCTTGAGAATGAGGCAGGAAATGCTAGAGGTTTCAGTGAACTACAAAAACTTTTGTTCACTGTATGTGGTGTTAGGCAATCAAATACTTGCTCTTGGGAACTTAGGTAGAAATTAGCCATTCACGTAGATAATTACAGCACTCGCTTATTCATTGCTGTACACTTAATAATTACTTTAAATCAAGTTAAGCTGGTCCTTACATATCTCAAATCACAATGACCTTTAATTGTTACCCTTAGGGTTACATAGGGGTTGTGTTTTGTAGATTTGTGAACAAAAAACACCCAACAAGCAGCAGAGCTTTACACTTTCAGATGTCACCAGACAGGCAAAACCTGAGCCTCATTATTTTATTTTTATATCCAGGCAGACAACCTTTCTCCCATTTTTGTGAAAATGGGCTTGTTGATAATTAAAGGACAGCTTCTTAAAGTTTCCTCAGTAAATGATTATCTATTGACATGCTTAAGCTCCTGGGAGCAATGCTGTTGTAAGTTATTTTACAACTAGGTAGTATGGATGATGAGTTTCAGAGGGCTGTATAGGATGTGTACTGATAAACTGCTTCTTTTGAATTAAATGCGGCTGCTGTCTCAAAAACAAATACAATGTTGTTGCCACAATGTAAGCTGCTCTCATCCTTTGATCAACATCTTTTATACATACCAAAAGTCTGCTGTCGGTCTGTGCTTCTGAAAAACCAAGTATAAATCCTCTGATGATTAATTCTGAAGAACTTAGTAGACTGAACTTAAAAAAGCAGTTTTAAGTGGCTAGTGCAGTAAAATTGTGTGTGCAGTGACCAGAAAGTGCTGCACAGGTATGACTCATCATGAGCTGTAACCGTTTATGTCAAAACATAACCAACACATCCATTATGTAACAAAGAACTTGTTTAATATCATAATCTCACAATAGATGTAAAATATCTCTTGCACGCTTTCAGTGACATATCAAACCGTGATGGGTTCATTCACATGAAGGACCAGAGAAACTTAAAAGTCAAAAGTAATTGATTTTTTTATTTACAGTCATATTACAAAATCCACACACTCAAAAGCACAAAAAGTCACCTGCACAGTTTGTAAAAATTTCTCTAATTTATTTTTCTTTTTACTTTAGATTACTTTTAATTTATATTCCAAGATCCCCTTAAATGGTCACACAACTTAGCAGGTAACTGCTTCTCCTGGGGAAAAAAATGGCTACCTTAAGTTATACCATAAAGTATAACGCAAGGCCAATCATTGAGGTTATCCAGTCATTCTACCAGTTCCACACACATTACTACAACTGAATATCTGATTTACAACCGTCTAACACTTCTTTAAAAAAAAAAAAAAAAAAGTTTGTGATTCTTGCCTGGGGGAAACAATGAAGGCCATTTCACCATTTAAGAGGATCTTTTAACTCTACGAACAGATATAAACCAATTCTAACCGGATGATGACGGGCAGGCTGAGCATTTTTTTCTGCCCATCTGCTGCAGTGTGGTTCCTATTCTCAAGTTGGTTAAGGAAAATAACATACTGTATAACCTGCACTGTAATCTCCTGCATGTGAAAGATGGTAACATGCTATAACTTTAACAACAGTCTAAAGCAAAACCAGTCTGTTTTTTAACATTTTATTTTGCATTAATGTTGACATTTGTTACAGTGCCTGTCCTGACAGTCTAATTAAAATCCAAACAAACTGTTAAATAATAGACTTAATTGTAGATTTGTACGGGGAAGATGGGCAACAAACTATTTCAAACTCAATGTACAAGAAAAGGCAAAAACAAAAATTTGTTTGGGCAGGGCAAATGTTTTTAAGCTGCACGTGAATTTAAATGAATAAAAAGCTTGAATTTCCCCTATGCATCAGATACCACATTAAGTTTATGGTTAGTGCAACAGGCCATACACAGGTTTCTGCAAGCCTGCACCGAAACATCAATGAATGACTTGTTTGTGTAAATCACCATCTAGTGGCTTATAGGGAAAATGCAAGTCATTTCAGTTGATGGGAGTATTCGCCCAAGACATGGAATAAAACTAAAGAACATGAAAAGACAAAACCTTAATTACATTAAATCAATGATTCCCAAATAACGAACAGCCTTGTGTTAAGACAGAAATAAGAATTGTAATTCATGTCTCGACTTCTCACAGTAAGATATTTTATAGAAAAGTACTTAAGCCATTCGTTTTAATAGCACTGACATTCTGAAAGGGGTGAAAAAAGACTTGTATAAAAAGAATACAATTGTACATTAATCAAAGCCATCAAACATAACTTGGTGACCCATTATGTCTATGTAACCTGTCATTTGGCCAAGTAATGTTCGACAGCCAACCTGCAACGCATATACTTGCTGCAAAGTCTTGTGAATTTTATTTGCACCCAACAAGATTCAGGTGTTAATGGACAACTTATCAGCCGCTGACTTGGTGATGCAGAATATACTTCTTGTGACAGACAACAGGGGAAATGTGTGATTTTTTTTTTCTTGGTTGTTAGAATGAGTAACTTCAAATAAAAAAACAAAATAAAAACAAACAAAAAAGTGATTTGCTCCACCTTTGCCAGGTCACAGTCCCTGCTGTATCTGCTGGTAACCTGAGAGTCAGCAGCTTTACAGAGCGAGTTAGATGAGTAGTGAAAGGGTTGGTTTCTTGCCTGGCCAAGCTTCTTTGGCATACTTCTTTTTTCGAGGCTCGTTGTGGGTCTCTGGTAAGTAAGGGGCGGTTACAGGTGTTGGATTGAGAGTGACAGGAGGTTGGGGAGCCTCTGGGGCCAGGTCCACCTCTGGTGCTGGATTAGGGAAGGGCAAAGGAAGTCCTCCCTGCATAGCAGCACCACCTGGAGCTCCTGTAGGCTGGTTTTCATGACTAGTGGGAGGCAAATCCCCATAGAGACCACCGCCCAGGCTGTAACCATGCATGCGCTTTGAAGTCAGGTCTTCAAGACCCAGAGTGTTTTGACTCTCTGATCTTCGTTTCTACAGCAGGGATAGAAGAATATTAACTTTACAGGTTATACACTTGAAGCTTGATGTCACGATGCTAACCCACTATGAGAGACAGTTATACACTGTCAGTATTTGTGCTATGTTAACCCTGTGAGGTACATGGGACCACTTACATATTTGCTATTACTGCTAATGTAAAAGGTAACACAAATAACACAAGTTTACTTTGCAGCAGGGCATTAAATGCAACAGAATTTTACAAAAAACAAAAAATTCTTACCTTGATGGGGATAACGGCAGTCTGCACCATATTTCTGAAGCGCCCAACTGAGGGGTCTATATCCTCTGTAAGAGTTTAAAAAGACACCTATTACAATCCATTACTGCAGAATTTCTTCTTATTAAAGATATAATTCCACAAATGAGATCTGTTACATAGCTTAGTTTTATTTCTACAAAACTAGATAGACATCCAATGTAAATCCAACAAAAATAATAAAGCGCAGTTATTTTTGTTTGTTTTAAAAACTTATTTAAGGAAACAGGACAGGGAAGTATTTTTTAAAAAAGGCTTAAGAGTAAACTTGAAAATTGGTTCAAGTCCAAATAGATATCTAAATTTATCTCCTCGTAGTTACATTTAGAAAAATCTTAACTTGAATCAATTTAGAAAAAAACAATCTTCCAACCAAAAACACTGGTTAGTAATTAAAAGGTGCATCATGTTGCTGATTTAACGTACTGCCCATTTCAAAAGGTTTTGGAACAAAAAATGTAATAGTATATTGACCTAATAAAATATGATGGTCAATATGATTAGACGCGGCTAGCTTGAAACCCTTCCTGCATTGCTAAAGACCTGCTTCAATGGTGTACTTGTAGCACACAAAGTGTTACTTTCTTCTCCTTCTGGAAGCAGGTGTTCAGATTTTCACCAGAGTAGATTATCAATCTTTATGGATCACAAGCTCCCAACTATAGGTAGTCGGCTCTGCCTCTTTTCATTCTACAGTAATGGACGTCCCTTTCACACTTTCAGTATTTTCTTTTATAGTTTCTTAGAGTCTAATCACAGCTGTTTCATAAGTTGTTTTTTGTGTTCTCTCAGAACCATCTTCACTTTGACCAGTACCTGGATTAATGATGGAGTCCTCTTCACTAAAGGTAACTCTAGAATTCCTGCGTTTCCTCTTAGGTCTCTGGATTTCCAGGTTGCCTTCCTCGATGGTCAGGAGGGAAATGCGCTTGTTGTGAGCTGTGTTGAACTCTGTTAGGTTCTGTCAGGATACAGAAATCATGAGAAAATTGTGGAATGTGGCTGTATGAATATCTGGATAAGAAAAGTTTTCAACAAAATATTCTACAACATACAACATCGGGCAATGTTAAGATGTACTATAAAATGGCAGAGAGTATAAAAAGATCAGTTAATCCTGACAAGTTTGTTTTTTAATCATAATCCTGACATTTTGGAATAGAAAACTTCAAAAGACACAATTTAATGATTTCAAGATGGCTTTTAACTAAGTATATAACTTAACTATTGGGCCTTTTCCATTGCAGCTGCACAAGGCACAGTACAACACCACACGCTAAAGACGACCAGGACGGTTTTTGTTTTAACACAGGAGAAGCAGTAGTCTACTACCTGGAAGTGGGTGGAGTAGGCACGGTTGAGACTGTCGTGATGTCACTGCCGTGCCATGTGGTAGTTAGGGATGGGTACCGTTCCCATTTGAATCGATACAGTACCAACTCCGGTACCTGCAAGTCGGTACCAGTACCAAACGGTACCAGTTTTCAGTACTTTTGTGTGTGTTTATATGGCAATACCAGATTTATTTCTCATTCTCAACATGTAATTTTAACTAATATATTAAAGCAAAATCCAGCAGTTTTTATTCTATATGGTGTCGGAGCGTCTGGTACACAGAGGGAAACTTAATGACAGAGTAATTTAATTAGAAAAAAGATGCAATGTTTTCCATCACTAAACTGATACCATCGCAGCATTTTGTGCAGGTAGGATGGAGGCTGCGAGTCTCCTGCTGCAATCATCAAACCCAGTTTACTAACTTGATGCAGACAGTTTTTGCTGTGCTGGATTAACCATACAAGCTTCTCCAGGGAGTCAGACTCAATGACAGATCAAAGTATTGTGGCTGGTGCACTCGCGTGCGGAAACTTCGCTGTGAGATGCCAAGGAGTGAGGGAGGGAGAGGGAGACGTGACCTGCACGTCGGCCCCCAAAACTGGTTTACTGTGTTAGTTGATGGCAAACTCAGTATTTTCATTATACTGAGTTCTTGAACGACAGTTTGTAAACCCCGCTGGTTATTATCTGCCCCTGATTAGATCTGTTCAGCCGCTGAGGCACTGACTGACTTCTCCCTCTTCTTTCTGCGGGCTGCAGATGAAGCATCGGGAACTGGGCTTTTGGAAGAATATTGTTTAATCAGCTGCTTCCTCAGATCAGGCGTTTTCCTGCCGCTTGTCTTGCATTTTGCATCTCAAATATTGTAGCGAGCTTGATGTTTTAGAGAAGTGAAGCCAGAAAAGTTTCAATCAGCTGCTGGTTCTGAGTGAACACACGGCCGCTGCGGCTGATGTCATGGCTGCGATGCAACGTTCACGTTCAGCATAGAAATCACCAACTCTTCCACTCCCTCACAGTAAATAGGATGCATTTAGGTACCGAAACATGGTACCGTTTAATTTTATGTGAATTGGTACTTAGCAGTACCAACGGAGTTCGGTAGGTACCAATAAAAGTACCGAAATCGGTACCCATCCCTAGCAGTGGTCAGTGAAGTAAAACCAACAATGGAGGCATTGGATGATATGGAGGTTTTACTGCTGTTGTTTTACTGTGGTTTGTAGTCACCAAAAGCAGAGCCAGATATTTTTAGAAGAGGCAAGACGAAACACGTATGATGTCTTTGACGACAATTTCCTTTGACCAATCAGTGGAGAGCCGTCAGGTATGTCACGTTTTGTGTAAGTTCAGCAGGGTTAGAGCTACCTCTGAAACGGGTGCGGAAAATTATAACGGCTCGTAACGGGTTTTCCAAAAGGAAACACAAATAAAGCGTGCCGTGACGTGTGGAAGGGTTACGAAAATGTGCAGTGAAAAAAGCCCAAAGATAACTTAACATACATCCAGCTCGGTCTCCTCCTCTGGAAGTCCAAGTAGTCCTTTCAGCTCCTCATCCTCCCCTGTCTTACTATCTCCTGTGCCAGCGCTGCCTTGGGTTTGGGGTTTTTCTCTGATGATATAGGTTCTGGTTGATGCCCCAAAAGATAATGTGGAGTCTATGGGAACCTGCTGAGGCTTGTGGGCTTCTAGGCGGATGTGTCCAAGGAAAGTACCATGTGCTAAAATGGTGGCAAATAAAGTTTAATATAGCAGGACAGCCATGAAATGATGACAAAGAAAAACAAATCATTAATCCATATGATTATGTTGTCTGTTTAATGTGTGCCTCTTCTTTCCCAAACTCACAGAAACGTCAGAACAATATCAGTCAAACATTTGGACACAACTTCTCATTCATTTTGAATGAGGAGTTGTGTCCAGAGTTTGGATTGCAACTGTTTTTTCTGTCTGTGTTCATTTTTGGGAAGTTTCTTTGTAGTTCAACCCCAGCAAATGTGTAAGTCAAATCTTGTGACACTGGAAATGAGCATGGGAGTGTGAATGTGGATGTCTTACTGCTATTGAGGTCTATAAGGAAGACCCTTTTTAGGTGTTTGTGGTAGACTAAGGCAGCATGAACACGTGAGCATGACTGATGGTCAATGGTGAAGTCACACCAGTCAGGGTTCCTCCCAAACAGGTAGTACTTCTTTTCATCTATGATCAGTTTCTATGAGGAAAGACAAATTCCATGAAACACTCATTGAAACCACCAATGCAAAGATTACTGCAATACATTTGTGCCTCTGAGCCATAACTCATCAGTGTTGCTTTCACTGAGAAGCTTAAATCTCAGGACTGATCATGCTCTCGCACCGTTTGAAGCCATGCAGCCACAGAAGACCCCACTGTTTGACATGTGGGACATAGCAGACTGTCAGGCTAGTATCTGGTGCATTCAACATTTACGAGACACATTAGACATTACCAGCAGTGCATGGTAAAGTTAAACAGTAGCACTGATACACCCTGAAGTAACATCTCAAAACTTGCTGTTACCTCTATGAGTTTGTCTCCCTTCATCACGTCAAGATGAAGCCCCGTGGGCGGTTTGCCTGCCCTGAAAGCAAATGGTTGGTAATCATTTAAAACATTTCAGGACTGCAAATTACAAGCATGCGTGCACGGCTGAACAGAACTGGAAGCAATCAATATTCATAGTTTTTCTTCCTATGCTTTAAGACCCATTCAGATAATCCTGCCTTTTTAACTCCAATCGCGGAATCTATTTATATGTTTTCCCACTTAACTCTTGACTTTCTACGTTCAAAACTGCAACATGTAATGCATCTTCTAAAACAAGAAACCGTCCAATACTATTTGTAATTAATACCAACATCATTAACGGGTTAGCTGCTAGCCTGATTACATGCTAACGAAAGCTACAGTAATTACAAGTTTTTCTCTTGTATAAGAATTAAATGTATCAACGGATTCGTGCAATTGTGCTCAATTCATTGCATCAAATAAAGTAGTACTAATAAATAATACGTTTCAACTTAAACATGTGCATTTCCTCACCATGATGGACAATCAAAAGGAGGAGGTCCGTCTTTGCTTGTTTTACTCGCCATCTTGCTTCAGTACATTAAAGTCGAGGTGCATGTTGGGTAAGCGGCGCTTTGGGTTTATGGGAGTTGTAGTCCTTTGATACTTCCACAGGCTACATGCCAACGCAGGCCCTACCGAAGGGCCTCTGTTTACGTAAAAGTAGCATATTAATCATAATATTGTTAATCATCATATTGTTAAAATTGGTTCTGCATTAGGAAGGTTTTGGGAGCTGTTTCACTGATAAATTTAACAGTTTATCGTCAAACTATGTAAACTCACAGTGTGCTTCAACAAGTGCTGATAACAGTTATTAAAAACATATATGTATACATATATATATATATATATATATATATATATATATATATATATATATATATATATATATATATATATGATAATTTTAAAAAAGGATTTTTAGACTGATTACTGATCACATATGTCACAATAAGAAAAAAAGCAATAGCATTTTTTTCCCCCTTTTCCTCAGTACAATAATAAGAATAAATTCAGATTTAGTTTATTTGCAACAGTATTGATCACCATGAAATATGCTTTGTACCAGATTATACGTCACTGAGCTAATTTCCGTCTGCAGTCAATAAAACACACAGAAATACATAACACAAAGCACATAATAGACAAAGTAAAAGCAGTTGAAAGATTTTTTTTAAGTAATTATAAAAAATTTTCTTCGTTTTTCATGGTTGAGGTAACAGTTGATAATTTCATAACTAAAGTGGATGATCAAAACTTGAAACAGTTATGGGATAACAAACACTTATGGAATCACATATCAAAATCAAGTGGTAGAGATGGCTCAGGAAATTTTCTTTTAACAAATAATGAGATTTATAGTCACAGAAAAATTGCATTACCAAACAGTCCATCAGGCAGTTGCTAATTTGATGATTTCCCTTCCAGTGAGTTAACTAGAAAGTAAATAAATTAAACGTGACATAGCTTTTCCCTACAAGGTGCTAAACATTTTCACTGGTGGGTTAGTGAAGGGATCAGGAAATATAAAATTTCTTATCAAATTAACAACTTGCATGTTTGCAATCCAATAGCTCAAATGAATGACTTCTTGTGGTATTTGACTGTTCTTTCTTTGTTTTGTTTTTTTGGTGAAGATTCAGAAAATAATTAATGCAATTAATGGGTGTCAGCCCATGTTAAGTATACAGTAATATCTTAGCTCACCTGCAAAATACTACTTTTAACAACAAAATCATTATCTTACAGGCAACTAGAAATTAAAGTTAAGCCAAAAAAGGAGGGGTAAAAAAGGTTAAGTAAGCCTGTTTTGTTTTTTAAAAACTAAATCTGAGTGGGTGGCTTCCTGTTTCAGGTTGGGAAACCCCCTGCTCTTATAGGAATTATCATTATGATTACCAATTTTCCTTTAAATTGTCTAATAGATAATCAACTCGTGACTCCATGGCAGTTTTATAAAAAAAAAAAAAAAAAAAACCAAAAACAATGTCTTTATATGATTTGTGTGGAGAAATATCAATATGGGAATTGAATAGCTGCTACGGTTGTAAAAGTTAAATGAGTTAAATATGCAACCCTCCCTTTGAACTAAAGTGGGCTGAAAGAAAAAAAGTGCTCTGAAGAGAAAATGTATGTTAAAAAACTAGGACTTTAATGCAACAAGCCATTATAACTTTAGCATAGTATTTGAGGAAATACAGTAAGCTCAATTTCACATTATATATATATATATATATATATATATATATATATATATATATATATGATTTTTAATGCTCACATTTTATTCTTAATTATAAATAAGAGGGGGGGGGGGGGGGGGGGGGGGGATAAGGAATGACACAGTTAAAAGAATTTTGATTCCAAAAAGAACCACTAGGGGTCTCAAAACTCCAAGTAGCTGTCTAGGAATATGAAAGCACAGGCAAAAAAAAAAAGAAAGAAAGGCGGGTTTTGAAATGGTGGTTTGAGATCTTAATACCACAGGTTTCGCCGAGCATTCTGTTTGTTGCAAGGGTTTTGCACCTAATATGGTGTTTTGGGGGGGCTGGGGGACTTGATCACGGTGATATTTGTGGCTTTATGCTCCTCATTTAAAAGTTGTGGTTTATGCTTCAGGCATGCTTTGTCATGAGGTGTGACTAGACTTAACGCATATTCTCTCCTTGCATAAGGAAGTTTAAGGTAATGCTTTCTTCAAGTAGCTTATGGGTTTTGAGCAGAAAAGGGTGATCTTGGCACATGTGAACTTTCAGCAAATGCCCGTGTTACAGGCTTAGAAATGCAGCAGGTGAAGATCACCATGGGAAAGCTTCTTGGAACAGGACTACAGAGCCAATCCATAAAGCAGAGGAATCACTGACTGACTTGTTTGAGTGAAACAAGTCTGCCCGTCCTTTTTAGTTACAAGCATTATGCGTTTTGGCATCAGTTTGGTGCGACACAAGACAGATTTGAGTTCTGGCCCATGTTTGGTTTGTGTGATCATATTTACAGATTGCTTTGTGCTAAAATCAGTCAAAAATAGAAGATTAACTCCCAGTTTGGTTGGTTTTTGTCCCCACAACTTAACAGTAGAACAGGGCCTCAATCATAACACTGGGCCTCTGTCTTGTAGTGCAAGGACTGCAAACAGCTCCTGTAACTTCCTCATTCACATTTGTGGTTTTAGCTGCGAGAGCATCTCCCTTTTGCTGCATTCGTCATTTGCTGCCTGCCTTCATTTTTGACTGCAGCTTGCTGAGGCAACAGCGATGGCAGGCACCATTGCTTTGCCACTCCAGGAGTTCATTGCTTCATTGGACAATACCTCTTTGCCAAAAATTCTTCAAGTTTGTTCTGGAGTGTATTTCCAGGGTAAGCCTTTTTTATTTTATTTGTTGAAAAAAAAGTACACCCCCCCCCCCCCCCCCCCCCTTTTTCTTTTTTTTTTGTCGATGAGCATGAAGAGATAGCATTATTATTCAAAGGGTTCTTCTTAATTTTCAGATCGTACTTTTTTTTTGTAAATCACAGATTAAATGCGTTTTTAAAAAAAAATCAAAATTAGACTTTGTTGTTACTGAAGTTTGTATCATTTTTGAGTTACAGCATGTCTGAACAATGTTCTTCATAGAATAAAAGTAAAACTACTGTATTCCCGTTCAGAAAACTTACTAAATGTTGAAGGTTTTGTTTCTTCTTTTGTCAATGTTTCATCTTTTCAGGCTCAATATATGAAATTTCGGGAAGTGAAGTGTGCTTTTCGACTGGGGATCTAATCAAGGTCATCGGGATTGAGCTTCAATCAGTTTCCTGTGAAGACACCAGCAACGATGAGAAATTTGAGCTGCCAATCAACCACACAGGTTAGTCAGAGATACATGGGAACACCATTTGTTTTGTAGCTGTTAATCTAACACGCTTTGTTTTTCAGGCTTGTTTAAAGTGGTCCCAGAGGAGATGCCGTATAGCTCAGTCGAGGAGATGCTGAGTCTGCGGCCTGTAGGCCTTGAGTCCTGCCTTCCCTTCACTTTCACCAGCCGCTCCAAGATGACCTTTGGCCCACTCACTCTGGGGGCCGGGAGGGCTTTGACTGTGCTCGCCATCGAGAAGAACCAGGATGAAGGGGATCAGGTGCGCTGCCATGTTAAAGGACAACAAGACGCCGCAGCTGAAGTGCTCATCCCTCTGAAGCTCCACGGAGAGTTTTATGAGTGCGAGAGCGAGGAGTGCTTTACTCTGCAGGAGATTATGGCTTCACCCTGCCTACGAAGTCGAAGGTTTCGCTTCATTAACACCACCAAGTATGAACGACCCCTCATCCTCAGTCCAATATACCAAGTCCAGGCCATCATGAGCTGTAAGAATAACCTTCTTTTGGTTATATGCTTCGTTTTGTATTCAAATGGCAAGAAAATGTATCTTTCTTTCATTTTGCTTGTGGGCAATTTTGAGGAACTCACACTTCATTTTTTGCTGTTTTTTGAGAATACTTTTACTCAAATGAGCACTTGTTTCAGGTCCATATTTGTTCATATGCAGATCAAGATTTTGCACTTACATGAAATCACAAGCTCTTAACAGTATATATTGTTAAATATTTTTCATTTGGATGTTAAAATGTGCACAAATATTTTTATAAAGTTCTTTTATTTGAATTATATTTCTGTTCTAATTAATTTTTACTGCGGTCTGAGTTGTAGTTGTCTACACTATGCTGTGCTGCTACTTTTATTTCACGTAACTTATCTTTTCATCTCTTTTACTGCTGATACAACAAACTTTGGTTTCAGTTCAGCTAAACTGAAGGCTTTTACTGCATTTTCATTCTTTTTGTTTTACAGTGAGGAAGAACGTGCTGAAGTTCCCATCCAGCTTAGAGGTGGATGTGGTTGATGTCACAGATGTGTGTAAAGATGTCAATTTTGTGACGCCTCTCAGCCTTACAGAGGTCCTGTCTCAGCCAGATGAATCGTTCCCCGCTGTAGTGGAGATATTAGAAGCCCCAGAGACCCGCTCCTTGTTCAAATGCAGCTGGCTCCCAGAACTGAACAAAACTGAACATCTGGTTTTTCACAAGAGAGGAACCACAGCCATGGTTCTGTTGTCCAGCTTGAAAAGCCGGAAGACTTCTCAGTATTTCCTGGTGTCTCAGCAGTATGGTGGACGATTTCGGAGGCGGCCAAGAGAGTTTAATTCAGTGTATGAGGTGTATGTCGCTTCAACTCAGGCACCGGATCTGAAGGTCAGTGTAACAAGGAACTGTGAGGAAGTTGAGGAAGAAGGCCTGCCTGCCCTCAATGTTGGCGATCAGCTGCAGATTTTGGGTTGCACTAGAATGGAGCTTCCTTGTGAAAGCAGCAAGGAACAGAGGCAGTCCATTGAGGCTCTTCTGTGCCAGCGTCAAGAGCAAGATGATGCTGATGATGATGATGATGAAGAAGAGGAGGTTAATGAGAAAGAGGAGGTTTTGCTGCCTCTCTATATGCAAGGTCATTTTGTGGAGGTACTGGGTGATAACAAGAAATACAGACTGAATGACTTGGGTAAGGAGTTTAGTTTGCCGCTGGATGTGAAAGTGGTGAGCCGTGACACAGAACTGGAAACTGATCCACTGGTTGGGTTTTCTTGTCTCAGGATAGAGGGAGCTATGTTGGAGCCCACCATCCAGGCGAGCTTTCCACACAGACCCGACCACTGTTTTGAGATTCCGGCCCAGTATCTCTCCATGTCTGTTTCGTTCACCAAGGACTCTCTGCCATGGCCTCAAGATCAACCCCCCAAGTGCTACATAGAAAAGGTTACAGAAGTGACAGACGCATTCTTTTATGAGTTTCGCAAACAGGGTAACTCAAACGAGACCCCTCCACCTCGACCACCAAAGCGCGATTTGTCATCATCGAAGGAAACCAAAAAGACATCAAAAGCAGCAAAAAAACCCGCCAAGTCCAAAAAATCCAAAAATCAAGCAGGCAGCACGGTTCCAACTGAGAAGCTCAGTAATTTGACTTTAAATAATAAAAGAAGACCCCCAGCTCCACCACCTCCAGTGAGTATTGCTTTTCATGGATGCTCTATAATGCTGCTGAGAATCTTTTATGTGTAAGTTGTTGATTCAAAACTTTTTTGCCAGACCTGTTTCATAAATGCATTTCACAGAATGTGGCTTTCAAGAAACATTGGCTTAAAAAAGCCATTTTCTTGTGGTTAAGTTTTAATAGACATGTCTTTTCTAACTTCCTCTTAATTTGCAGGATTACTTAGATGATGAGCCTCCACCAGTTGCACCCCGAAAGCAATCGGACATCGAACTGCCAAAAGGAAAGGCTCTGCCAAACACTTATGTAAAAATAAAACAGTCTCAAGCAAATGGTGAGGACATTATTTCTTAATGAAGCCATATAAAACTGACAACAGAAGTTCAATATAGTCTATAACAAAAAATACTCGTGTTAACAAGTTATTAAACTATGGGTTAATGCACATTTTCTTTATGGCACCAGTACAGAAGTGTATTAAATGCAACACAGTGACTTACTCAAGTTTTTATTATATTAGGACAGTGGCACAAAGGAAAGTAAATTCGATCTCTGAACAAGTTCTTGAGACAGAAATTAGGTGGATTTAGTCAGTATGAAAGGGGATGTTGGAAGAAAAAGTGGTCAGTTTTAACTCACATGGGGGATGATGGTCAACACATTTAACACATTACACCTGTGGGCAATAAATAATAACAGGATAGCTACATTATAGAGGATAGAATGTAAATTAAGAATATTGCATTAATAAAACTTATCATTCCTTCCCCCAGTGCCCTTGTGTGATGTACCTGCAGATGTAGAGAGTGACCATGACTACGAAACTCTGGATGACTCTTTGGTTGCCATGGTGAAGACGGCACAAGAGAGTGCCATGTTCTACTAAAAACTTTTATTCTTCTGCAGCACTGAAATCTCTGTGGGCAGTGACAACTAGAGTGACTAAGCTATCGTCGTATTTGCAAACTCTTACTGAAACCTTTTCAGCTTAATTTCAAACTATTTACTGTTGGTGATAGTATACCAGCACAGTAATGGCAAGTATTTATGGGACACTTTCCTCATGTGCTCGGGAAAACTTTGTCTTACCTATACCCCCCCCCCCCCCCCCTCCTTAAAGTCTTTGAAACTTTGAACAAAGAGTATCTTTGTGTTTTAAACACTTCTATAGAACATATGGATTAAGCAAGTGATATGGGCATGCAACAGCTTGTATTTTTTTTTAAGTTTCATTTTTTTCATTGTGCAATATTACATACTTACTGTATATCCTTTTGTTCCGGTGCATAGGAAATGCAGTATCCCAAGCAGCAATCAATAGCTTCTTGTTTGAAAAAAATGCACATTTCAACCTGTATATATAAACTCTTAAAACAAATTCATCAACTTAAGTCCTAGGAAGTTTGGTCAGGTGTGACATCATCACCAATTGCCACTTCCGAGGTAAATGGAATGTACCATTAGACTAAACCCCCTCACAAAGTCAATTCTCCCCTCCAAAAACCTCAAATATGATCAAATATTTGCGTATTTGGTCTAAATTGTTTACTTAAAATGAGAAATAAATTATTTGTCCTACGAGGGAAATTCCAATATTGTAATAGTGTTCTTTTTTTTTTCTAAATAAAAATGATAATCAGGAAGACTTGGCTGATGGCAGGAATTGTCTTCTGTATCTATCCGTCTTGCAGTGGACTTGACAAACCCTCTCTTTGAACGTGCTTCGTTTCTGCAGTGTTGGGGAGAATGTGAATAGTCCATATTTTTCAGTAGCTGCATGCAGCATTTTCTTGACAGTCAGCTCGTTATCCCCAGCACAGAACCAGCTTTCTTGATCAGTTTTAGTCTCTTAAAATATGAAAAAAAAATCATGTTTAAGTGAGAATTTAGACTATGCTGCTGTTGCATGTTAAGTTAAAATGTGCTTTTAGCAAAAATGCTGTCTGCATATAACTTGCCAAATGTGAGAATATGAAGCACAGCAAGTTCGTTCCATTTGTGATGAGTGCAGATATCAAGTATGACATTATTTAAATATTAAACTTGTAAAAACAACCTTTTCTCGTGGAATTTATATGAAAGTCAAATGTTTTAATGCAAACAATATGGAGTGAAAATGTGCTGAACATAGATTATCGTGGGTCATTTTCACTTAATTTTATTTTAAAGCAGTTCTTTGATAAACGGAAAAATCAGTTCCATGTAGAGAATCAACTTTATTTTGTACAATCTTTTTATTTTTTGTCAAAAGTAAGTTACAAAGATGAAAACAAAGTGAGTGCTTGTATTTCAAATCTTTTTAAAAATAGAAATTGCTTTACAAGGGGACAAGATTTAGACACAGAAAGATTAGATTAACTGACAATAACTTTCACAGGACACTATACTGACTGACACAATAGCAGAAGCAACTTTGGGAATATAGGATGTGGAAACCATAACCCCAGCCAACTGTGCTCTTCTACAAACATGCCACAATACCATTACCTTAAGGACTCAAGATATTTTTGAGTACTTCTGCTTTTAAAAGATCAGAGATTTTGACATTAACTTTGAATTATATATTCTATACTAATACATTTTTTCAGCTCAGATATAGTACCAGTCAAATGTTTGGACACACTTACCCATTGTATTTAATGGGAAAGAGTCCAAACTTTTGACTTAGATGTATATATAATAGAAACTGGATAAGTGATACAAAAGGTCAAACTATTTAATCATCACTGTCTGTTGACTTAAAGTGGTCTTCATCGATGGTGGAAAAAATGTGACCTTCATTGCTCAGAAATTCCACTGCTTGCCTGTAAAAGCACAAAGAGAAAATAGACTTTAGAAATTAATATAACCCTGACCAATTTTTGTTTTTGTCTAAGTTGTGCTACCATCTTGTTGTTTGAACACATTTTTCAACCAATAAAGCAGGCCAATAAAGTTACAAGGTAGAATTTGCCCAACTTGTGGACTAATCCAGGCAAACGGAAGTAGACCGTCCGCCATTGCTTAGGGTGCATTCTTGTACATGTGTAATTAGAACAAATGAGAATCAGACTTTTAAAAAAAACAAAAAAAAAAAAAAAACAATATTGAGGAAAACTGGAAGGACTTGTGCACTTCTTGGTTGTTGGAAAAGCAGTGGAAAACAAACTGTTGTAAAAAGTGAATGAAAAGATCATGGATATTTATTTGCATGAATAAATATCTGTGAAAAAGTGGACAGTGCTGCTGCTTGGTCCACAGATGTTCATATTTGGGAGGAATCGGACACGCAGACAGCAAAGGGGGAATGACGAGTTGTCACAGCACAGAAAACACTGGATTTTATTCCCAACAACAAAAACATGGTAAATTTTGGTAAACACTCATGAATCTGACGTTGTATTTTACGTTCCATGCTGCCGATCAGCTTAAAATGATGCGCAACATGTTATGTTAGCTAAACGGACTAAGAGACAACAAGCTGTGGTGTTGCTGACAGCTAAACCCTAATCTGTCTAACTGTTAAATATTACAATATTTGCTCTGATCACGGTAATATTATGACCAGAAAATAAAAATAGTTCAGTCAGACACACAAAGCGCTTGTCAGATTAATCTACAGGCATAAAGAAAGTAGTCTTACTTAAAATAAGCACTGAATTTTGCTCTTTGAAAATCACTGCACTTCCTTTCACATTCATTGGAATTTTACTAAATGTACTATTTATCTTGATTTATTCATGTAGAGGACAGAGAAGAACTTCTTACTTGATGACTGCAAGACTCATGCCCCCGAGTCTCTGCTTTAGATCCTGAATGCTGATACCCTGCGGGTCTGGGCAACTTCTTATCAAGCTCAGCACCTTGTGAGAAAGCATGGACATATTAACCACACGCATAGTGTCAGGCTGCAAAAAGAAAAACGCTTCAGTTTGGTGAATTTTCTTTGATAAACCACTTGTTTTTCTGAAAATTTCCTGTACACGACAGATTTTTACAGAAAGGAGAAATTGTAGGGGACTTTTGGTGACTGCTTCATCTTTCATTTAGGAATACCTGATTCTGATTTCCGCTTAAACCGTTATTGATCATGTCGTTAGCCCCTGCGTAGCTCCCTCTCTCCCCTTCCATGGCTGGTCGGGATGCGGATGACCCATTACTGCTCAGTCCTCCGCCAGCACTTGACTGAAAGAGAAACAATGAAGCATGTTGACAAAGTTTCCTCTTCCCAGAGACATTCTCAAAAGAAGAGCCCATGTCCATCAGGAGAGAAACTAATCCCCCCCCCCCCCCCCCCCAAAAAGTGCAGCATCTAAACTTGCAAATGTGTATTTTTCTTTTCTTCCTTTAAAGCGGCCAGTTACAGAAATGTATTTCATTGAACTTCTGTTTTCCAGAGCTTTCTGTAACTCAATAGATTGTATCAGTCGCGTGTCTTTAAGAGGCATCATAGAAAATTTACATAAGTTGAACAGTTTAAAAAAAAAGGGGGTCTTAGAGAGATAAACAGTGTTTCATCTGGTCCAAATGACTTCCCTTCCTGAAATTATCAGCAACTTCAAAGACAGTTGAAGAGATAAATGCTGGCTGTGCATGAAAAAAGTTGGACTTCATTTACTATCAGCCTCATTGCACATTGTGCATTAGACTGTAAACTGTCCAAGTTTTATAACCTTTCAAGTTCTATTAAACAGAGCAGTTTTCCTGTAAAATGTTTCATGCTTTGGAAAGGCAGTCTGCATTTAGAGAAAGGCTTTTAACAAATACCTGTTTTACTTGGAAACGACTTGCAAGTGAACTAAACTGGGTGACTGTAAATTAACAGGCTGCTTTCATTTGCACGGAACAAACGTTATTTACTTGCTTTTAGCTGGTGTGACAGATTATGAAGCGCAACAGTGGTGGAGCCATTTCACATCCAGTGACAAATTTGAACAGATACAGTAAGCTTTCTCAGTATCGACTCAAAAGAGGAAATTTTTAACAGCACTTGTATCTACAAAAAATAAGTTCCTCATTCTCAAAATTTTTAGTGTAGATAGGGCTAGTCAGGTTTCATGTCAGCAATTTCTCACCATGCCCTGAGGTTTGCCAAGTACCATGTGTGCTTGAACCACCTCCAGCATATGTGAGGTGATTTCGTTCATATCCTCCAGAGGCCTCACACTGAATGCCACAACAGACCTGTGGTTCTGACACAGGAAGAGAAGCACATGGACATATACACTTCAGTCTCACAGAAATACTACATAAAGCAGGTATAGTAAACATATATGAACATCTTGCTCATGCAAAATGCCCTTCATGTCATTTATGTAATAAAACAGTTACACAGGTCATTGAACCAGAATACATCTCAAACAGAACCAAAGTGAATTTCAGACGAAAAAAAAAAAAAAAAAAAAGCCAGATAGGCCTGCAAATTCATTTCCACATTAGAACAACAACCTTGAAACACAAGTGCCCCAAACTTTACAACCATGAAAAAAGCTTCTGTCTGCAAAGGCTGGTTAGGGTTCTCATATGTTCTTGCAAGTTCCTGTTTGTTTCTACGTGTTGCAGACAGGGTTGTACGAGTGCAGACTCACCTGAAAGGAACGCAAATTTCCAGAGACTTTGACATATGTTCCTGGAGGCAAGACAGTGCTGTCCACACTTGGATCCTACACAAATAAATATACAATATGCAGGGGTGAGTTCTGCAATATTCAAAACAAAACTGATAGTTCCTACAGAATGAGTAACCAAGCAATTTTAAGAGCATTGGTTAACAAGAGGGTCCACCTTTAATATAGTTAGTCATTTCAGAAATTTGTGGGATTATTAATCTGTCCTCGTCCTCATTTCATATATTACATTTGTTTTAAATGGAGCTTTGTAAGCAGAAATTTGATAGGATTCTGATTACTTTTTGTGCAAAGTGGATAGCAGGGAGTGGATAGCATAGTGGTTAATGTTGCGGACTTTGGCGCGTTACACCCGGGTTCGAGTACCTGACACAGCACTCATGTGAACCGCTGTTGAGCGCACACACACACGCCACACACACACATTTATTAAAGGAAAAGTCTGGTTAACAGTATTTCTACTCTATCCTGCAAATTAGAAGGTGGTGTGTCTCCAGTTTCTTTTAATCTGAATATGGTTTAAAAACAGTTAAAATTCATCTTATGGGTGTATGGATGGTAACTTACTGATTTCTATGATGACATTTTATGTACAAAATTCATGACTTGTTAACGAGAGAAGGATGTAGATAGTGTGCGTCTATTTCTAGCAGCTTGTCAAAGCTTGCAAGCAGCAAAGTTAGCATCATGACGCTCAGATATGCAAAAGCAGAGCAGTTAGAAGTAGCTTCACTGCTATATATAACATCAGTTACCTTTTGAAATTAATTTTTGAACTAGAACACATGACACTCATATCTATTTCATTTCAACCCACGCAGCTTGTTTGTCTTAAAAGTCTTAGGTTTAATTCTCACTGTGTCTTTCATCTGTTATAGAGGGTAAAACGTTAGTGTTGTAGTCAAGACCGCACCAACCGAGACCAGGAAGTACCGAGACCAAGACAAGGTCAAGACATTTAGAGGTCAAGACCAAGAGAAGACCAAGACTTTTACAGACCGAGACCACAAATATCAAAGAAAAATCATAACATCAAAATGTGAGGGTTTTTAAAGTTTGCTTTTAAACAAATATGACAACTAAAATTAATCTTTGCTCTGTTGTTTTGAAAACAGCACTATGGATTAAAACTATATACTAATAAATCTTGGCAAACATCAAATGTAATTATTGCCAAGTTGGCAGAAATCTGTCCTAACAAGCAGGATGGTAGTTTCTTATTTTCTGTCATTTGTTCTCTTTTTAATCTCAGTGTCTGTTTTAGAACTATGACAAGAGTATAAGTATTACTATACATGTACTGCATATCATCTGAAATTTCTGCAGCCACTATCATCACACAACGTTGAAAAGTTTATGGAACAACTATTTTGTTTAGTAATGAGACAGTTTGCACAAACGTGAAATGATATGATCACTACTAAAAAGCTTACAATCAAACAAAATTCAGATTTACAATAAACCTGAAGTAAATACGCACGCTGCATGAAGTGAGAACCACATAGAACAGCAGAAATGTGCAATCAGGGAGTTAGTTCAGTAAATATGAACTCTACAAACCTGGATATAATAATGACCCTGCTAAGCATCACTGTTGCAAGGTAAGTTGTTCTTCATGATCTCGAAGTGTAAAAATAATTACTCTGCATACTTGAAGTCTGAAAAATAACGGGCATTTGCTGTGTGACTGAGCGGCCAGCTGCTGTGGCACACTGTTGCGCCTTGGCAGGCGGAAGAAGTAGTTCAAACCCATTTGTACGATTTAGTGAGTTTTTACTGTGTTCATGTTAATTATAATAATAAATATGAATATAAGATTTAGCTTGAGAATCAGTTCTATAATACAGGTGGCTGGTCGAGGAACAATCACTACTTCAGTATCAATCCGCACAGATATTGTCTTCTCAGGTAAATGCTTTTGAGCTTCATGGTTTTTTGGTTAATTTTATTGTAAATACTGAGGCTTTTTTCTTTTCTTTTAAACTGATGGACCATATTATGTGTAGATCCGTTGGGCCAGAACAAAAAAGGGCAAATATAAAAAATTTCCACACTTTAACATTTCGGTTGATGATTTAGTATTAGTGATAAGAATGAGCATTTCACAACAAATGATAATGTAAAAAAGCAGACCACAACACAAAGAGCTTGTGGGTTCAACATAAGGCATTGTGAATGAACACAACCAAAACATACACACGTATAAAACAATGACAGAGAAATGTTCACTATCAGACATGGAGTGACAAATACAGTTCAGATAGAAATTTGGTCGAAACAAACCACCAAGATTTGCTGGAGCACCATGGTTTGCCCTTGTGTGATGGAACTGGATGTTCTACATTAACAAATACATAGCATGACTGAGTTTTCTTTCTTTTTTGTTGTCATTTTTATTATTATCTTGTCATCACTTTCAGTAATTCTTGATGCAGCACTACCTCTGGCGAGGAGAGGATTATGCTATTCAAAAGGTTTGGTTGCTTGACTAAACACAATATAAAATCAAACTCAGATCGGAGGAAAATTGCAACTCCCAACTAAACACAGTCCCCAAATGTGCCAACTCTAGAGAACAATCCTGGTATGAATGCACCCAAAGAGGCAATTCTGCATGACCTATGCACAAGTTACTTGATGTGCTCTTTCGTACTGTTTCAATCCAGGTTGTGAAGACACTGGTAAAGTTGTTTGCTTGTGGGAGCCTAACACAATGTAAAATATATCTTGTATATTATGAATTATATCTAGAAACACAGAAAACAGAAAAAATTATGACAAAAAAAAATTACTTACCTCAGTGTCAACCCACTGCTTTACATCCATGGGAGCACTTGACATGTCATCAACCTTGTACTGGATATTGGTCATGGATTTATCTGTGCTTCTGATGATACCCACAATGGTGACCTAAAATACACACCATGATCTGTTAGCAAGCAATACGGTGAGAAACGGTCATTGGCCATAGAAACTTTTTGTAGGAGCTTTCCTTATTTCTAAACACAATGTCCTCAACACTGACAAAACATGAGAAAGAAAGCAATCTTTACTACATTCATGCATAAATATACATAAAAATCCAGACAGGCATCCTCAAATTTATTCATACCCATGCAATTGAAGACAGAAATAAATTAGCTGTCAGTGTAATAAGTTGAAGTTGACAAATGTAATAATACCAAAAAAAAAGAAAAGAAAGAAAATTATAACATCTCATTGTGGTTCATCAGAAATATTAAAACAAACAAAAAAATAAAACATCAAGCATGATCGGGCTCAGAGACTAAAATTTTGTGGAACAACTTGAAGCAATCACTGCAATCAAGTGTTTTCTGTTAACATTCAATGAGACTTCTACACCTTCCTTTTTTTCTTATTTTGGCATTATTATTATTATCCATAAAAAATATGATCATACTCTTATTTTAAAAGAACTTCTAATTGCAAATTAAGATATTTGACTAAAATTCGGAATGAGGGCTTTCAGAAAGTCTCTCTCTTTGACCATGAATGTGTTCAGGGCTTTTGTAAAACACAAATAGGAATGAACTACTTTCTCTTACCACCATGTGCGGTATATGATTGATCTTATGGAGGTTCATTCTATATATATATGCCACAAAATTAAGCAAACCTCCTGCAGGTTGAATCACAAACACACTGTTCAATTTACTGCTGAAAAAAAATAGCTTCTTGAGAAACCAGTTCTGTTCTCAACTAATCTGCTGCAATTTGTTTTTATTTTCTATCAATCAGTTAAGCTTAGGATTTTTTTTTTTTTTTTTTTTTTAAAGAGCATATTAATAAATAGTAAATCTCGTTAATTGTTGACTTTATAATCAACTACCAAGATGGCAGAACGGGAATATAAACTTTTTTCTGTTCAGACGATTTTAGAGCCCAACAAAGTATTGGTAACAGAAAAATTATGATCATATGATTACAATTACCTCAATATTGGACAGTAACATGCTTATTTTTTTTCCCTCAAAAACATTTTCAGCTGCCACCACGATCACCATATAGACTCTAGTTTCAGCTCACCTGGGTAACCTCCACATCTCCCACTCTGAAAACCTCATCAACCTGTGAGGCAGACATTAACTGAGAGACTGTGCATGGGATTATTTGTGTGGCACGGGTTCTCTAGAAAAGAAAAACAAAAGAATGAACATAGAAAAAAAATAACACTGTGATCAGTCTTCCAATTTTTGGTCAATCAGCATTTCTATCCCACCTCATAACTTGGGAAACAAGGTTGTGGTTGCATGAAGTTAGGAACAAAATTGCAAGCAATCGTGCTACATTGATGACCAACAATTTTATTCTTCTCTGTGCGTTTCTGCCTCTTCTTATAGTTTTGTAATGTTAACTTAATCACAAACCCCTTTCTTCTCTCCTCCCTGGGACAAGGCAGGCGATGCAAACCCTCCAGGAGACTGGGTGTATCCTCCAACCATTCCAGACTCACTGTACCCTCCTGAAAATAGAGAGAAGCAGTATCAGTTGAAAAAAGACCCTGGTTATTTAACTCTTTAACAACGCACGACATAATGACAAACTCAAGATTCGAGTCGTTACAACAAAGAAGCAAATTGGTCGTCAAGCTAACATTAGCCTCAATCAGACTACTACAAGCCCAACATACCGCTTTGTATGCGCGCAGACAAACAAGAGAGTGAACGTGAAACTTACCTTGATTCCACATGGTGACACGTCGTATGTAATTTATTAAAAACAAACGTTAAATGTTTCTAACAGATGGAAACAGAGTTGAAGCCTCAAGTGGAGCTGTCGTGTTTTGCCTTGTGTAGTCCCGCGCGCCAAACTCAACGTATGACGCATGCGCACTGCATAAATCCCGCGAAACCAAAAATCGCGGGGATTAACTTCTGGATATCTTAGCCCTGCATTTTGTCTGTCAGGACATCTTTTCCGTATTATTTTCAAGATTGTTTAAATCTAATAGACCCACAATGGCTAGTATTGTAACATTCAACATCGGTTATACAATTTTGTTGATGTTGCTCTAGGAAACGGCCCACATTGTCGGGTCATGGTCTACCTGAAATACAAGGCTCAGAACACAATATTAGTATTTGTGCACTTCACATACTGTCGTAAATACGAGACGCCTTTTAGGACATTTACGATGTATTTTGCATTTCTAAATGTATTCTTTGTCAATTAAAAATTATAATTTATAGTTGTGTGCATAGTTTTTAAAATGCAGGATATAATGTATTTCCAATATAAATTAGAACTTTTTTTATTCGCTTTTACTTCTAAAGAACATAAACCCCATAAATGCATCGTAGCGGCACTGTGAAGAAGCAAGTAAGGAAGCACATAAACAGGCTTCAATGTGTTTGTATTTGCATGCGACAGTCGTGGAATGAAATGAATGAAAACATGACATTGATTATTAAAATGAGTACAACAATACCCATACTTTGAAGCAATTATAGTTATAATAAAATCTAACGGTCTATGAACAAAACTTACACATCCGATTTAGAAAGCAACTCTCGCTGACTTTATCTTTAGCCAAGATAAAAATAGTTTTCATGTCGTAATTCTACACTTAGTGGCTGCCAATATCAAAATATAATGCCTTTTTAAGGCACGCTCAATTGAGACCCATAACATAATTAGTGAAGTCATTATTTGATATTACAAATATCCATTGTAATTTGAAATAACGACTTCAC
Source organism: Atherinomorus stipes (assembly GCA_023101725.1). Lineage (NCBI taxonomy): Eukaryota > Metazoa > Chordata > Actinopteri > Atheriniformes > Atherinidae > Atherinomorus > Atherinomorus stipes. The sequence goes on from JALJCO010014492.1 coordinate 1,799,751, forward strand.
AGTAACTATGTTTATTCATTGTGAAATCATAACACTGAACAAATATATTCACTGAGAAATAATGGCTTCACAATGAATATATCTATTCATTCACAATAAATAAATATATTCACTGTGAAGCCTCAAATTACATTGACTTCTTTTTCTTTTTTACATTAGAAGCAGGATACATTTTTTTCAAAGGTTATACTCCCAGCCTCGACAAAATGCATAGGTTACTGGACGTGTGAGCGTCAGTGACGTGGGGTTTTGCTCAAATTAATTAATTCATATATTTGTGTTAAATGTGTCTTCCCTTCCTTTTTTTCGGAGACTGTTGTACCGAGATCCACAAGAATATTTCCTCTTAAGTTTATTAGTGTGTCGTTAACTTTGGGTTAATTTATAGCTGTTCCTATCTCATTTATCTTTGAACTCCATGGACTTACCTCTCAAACCTCGGCTTGTCTCTTGGCGGATGTTTGTTATCACAGAGTCCAACATGTCTCCTGCAAGGTTGCTCTTATCTTGTCTGCTTTTCAAAGAGGCTTTAGCGCTGTCGGGTAAGTTGCAACAAATATTGAAACTATGACGCATTTTAATATTTCTTGTACATCTTCGCTCAGATTTCTGGTTCAACTTACGGTGGGTCATTACGCATCGCTCTTTTCCAGGGAGCTTTTGGCATATCACCGATTTGCATTGGGACCCAACATACAAAGTGACAGACAACCCGGACCTGGTGTGCGCATCCAGCGGGAAACGACCCGCTTCCAGTGCTGGTAAATTTGGAGACTACGTGTGTGACTCGCCATGGCACCTTATAAACTCATCTGTGTATGCAATGAAAAATATCCTACCAGACCCCGACTTCATCGTTTGGACAGGGTATGTATAATAACTGCTTTCATAAAACAGGATTGAACTCCATCAGCAGGGAACCCTGTAGGCTAATATGCCTGTCTTTTAAAAGACATTATAAATGAGAGGAACAGCAATGGACATGTTTGTCCCTTACAAAGAAACAGCGGTAGGACTAACTTTACAGTCCGACCCTCAGCTGATTTGCTCTATAAATAATCACTTCCCATGGTATTTGATACTTAAAAGATTCTTCTCTTTGATTTAAGAGATGACACTCCACATGTACCAAATGAGGATTTAGGAGAAGAGGCTGTGATTAACATTATTGGCAATCTCACTCACCTCATAGCTGAGGTGTTTCCAGGTAAATGTGAACTCAAGTGACTAAAGTATCTTGTGAGGAAACCATCAAGATCCTTTTTCATCTTCTTCTTTTTTTTTAACCATATCTTTTCTTTTCTTTGCATTATTGCCTTCTTTAGACACTAAAGTGTACTCTGCCCTGGGCAACCATGACTACCACCCCAAGAGTCAGCTTCCTGGAGCTCCAAACTCCATATACGACCAAATAGCAGTAATGTGGAAGAACTGGTTGAATCCAGAGTCCAGAGAAACCTTTAAAAAAGGTAACCAGATAATCACACTCATAAAAGTAAAGAGAGAGAAGTGAATTAGATAATGATATACAGTATAGCCCAAAATTGAATAAAAACATGCTGTGAAATGTTCTGAAATGTTTTTCCTTTACAGGTGGATATTACACAGAGAAACTGCTGAACCGTGCTGGTTTCAGGATGCTGGTCCTTAATACTAATCTCTACTATGACCAGAATAAGATGACTGAGAATATGGAAGACCCAGCAGGACAGTTTAGCTGGTTGGATCAAATTCTTACAGAGGCAGCCAACAACAAAGAAAAGGCAAGAAAAGAAAGCATACTCATTCTTCATTCTGACTTTTTAAAAGTTTGCTGTCATTCCTGCACTAAACCTTAATGAACAGTTTAAAAAATGCAGTTTTCAATTAAAAAAAAAAAAAAAGGAGAACTAAAAAAGTATAAGAAAGGTGAATGCCTAACTGCATTGTGATATGTTAACCTGCTCTGGCCCAAATCAACTCCTGTAAAAAGATGAATCAATGACTGGTCTAATCAGTGATTATTTCAGCTAACTGAACTGGTTTTCTCTACCAGGTGTACATCATTGGCCACGTTCCTCCAGGTTTCTTTGAGAAGAAAAGAAACAAGCCATGGTTCACACAGAAATTCAACAAGCAATACCTGGATTTAATTGAAAAGCATCATTCTATTATAATTGGGCAGTTTTTTGGCCATCATCATACAGATACTTTTCGCATGTTTTACAATGCCAAGGGTAGGTTATATTGTGTAATACTGTTACATTTGTGACTGATTGGCATTAAGTCTTGTAGGCAATTATTTAACTGTAATTGATCTCTCATATCAAGTGTTCTGATATTAAAATCGAATCATGCCATGTATGAAGTGGTAATAATGTAGTGATCAGAAATGATGCATCTTTTTTTTTGTTTTTAGGATCTCCCATTAGTACAATGTTCCTCAGTCCAGGAGTCACACCATGGGAAACAACACTTCCTGGAGTTGTGCATGGAGCTAATAATCCTGGGATTCGTATCTTTGAATATGACACAGAAACACTACTGGTCAAAGTGAGTAATAGCAACTGCTGTCTAATGAACAGTAATTTCCATTGAAATATGTAAAGGAGATACATGCAAACTACAGTATTTGTGCTGTAAAAGGTTAAACAGCCTCAGAAAGTGACCAAAAATGCTTTTATGGTTCTTCTTTGTGTTTTAACCCACATGTGAACAGGATGTGGTGACGTATTACTTGAACCTCACACATGCCAATGCAGTTGCAGAACGGTGGGAAAAAGAATATCGCCTCACAGAGAGTTTCAGAGTCCCAGATGCCTCTGCAGCATCCATGCACCTGGTTTTAGAGCGCATGGCTGCTGATCGCTGCTACCTGCAGAAGTACTACGATTTCAACTCTGTCAGCTATGACCTGAAAGACTGTGACAGCGACTGTCGTGCTGACCATGTGTGTGCAGCCAGAGAGGTAGATTTTGACAGGTATGAGCGCTGTCTGGAAAAGGAAGGGGCAGTTTCCATTCATGGTGGGCTGCTGCTTTTGGTCTTTTCTACCGCTGCAAGTCTGATGTCAGCCTATTGGTAGTGATTATATCAGCATCACATGTTGACAATTTTGTTTAATGACTGAACAAGAGTCAAACATCAAGAAAAAGCCATTTCTGCAGCATGTTTCTACACTACACTAATCTATCTGTTGAAAAAGGATTGGCTTACAGACTAGTTAACCCTTCACTGTGAGCATACATAATTTTGCACGGTGAAACCTAAACTTTAAGAAATATCAATCAAAAACAGTTTTGAATAAAGAAACCTGAGAGGTTCAGAGAGTTTTTGGACAAAGAAACTGTGGTATCACATTAGCAATATGTTTATGTAGCAATTTAGTTCATACTTTTGATCATGTGGCAGTTAATAGATAAGCAGTTTATCTTTGATCTGAATTTGTCTCTGTGGTTTCATCTACTGGTTGATCATGTCACTTTCAGTCCACTGATGGACCCTGTATATTTGCGACTGAACAGTCTGAACAAATTCAAACTTTTCTTTAACATTTTCTCCCCTGCAGTTGTAAGTTCTACTTTAACTATCTAATAAATCTAGAATGTTACCTAAATTGTGTGAATGTTGCATCAAGTTGAAGAATAAAAAAATATCAGTAGCCTACTTTTGAAACAGTATTGGCTAATATCAATTGCATTTACAGATGTTTGACTAAGAAGAAAAGTAATCTGGTGATTATATGGGTTTCATGATGACCCCTCCCCATGACTACAGTTGTGTGAAAAAGTACATCCTGTACCACTTCTTGGTAGAAAGTGTGGGCATTTAAAAGCAGAAGTTTCAGAAGTGTTCTGGTCTGGGGGACTCAGGAGTATGTTAACATACCAAGGGAGAAAGACATCAGAAAAGACCTTAGAGAAGTAGCTGCTGCTACCAATCAATCAGTCTGGGAAGGGTTATAAGACAATTTCAAAACTTGAAGTCATTTACTCTACACAGAAAGACTATGTGCAAGTGGAAAACAAATTCAACACAAAGTCTGACTATTTAACGCTCAGAGGCACTGCAATGGATCGTTGAGCTACATCTAAGACTGCAGGCCTCAGTTCACTACAGTATGATTAGGCAAACACAGAACAGGAATGATTTGTTTGGAAAAGATGGCACTAAAAAAATGATGCTCTTTAAAAACAACATGACAGCATGGTTTAGGTTTGCAGAGTTGCATCTGGCAAATCACAAGGCTTCTTGAATAATATCTTTGGGGCATCTGTCGCATTAACTGTCAACTACAGTGTTGGGCAGCTGATGACTTGGGTCTGGAGACCTTGCAGTGATTTATTCAGTCATTACCTCCCTTGTGTAACAAATAATCGTGTGTGAAGCCATAATTCAACATTAAGCTTGACTGAAACTGGTTCATACAATAGAACAATGATCCCCAGCACAGTCAGTGCCAAATCTTCAAAAGAATGAATGAAAAAGAAAAAAAAAATGTGTTGCAATGCTCAAGTCAAGACTCTAACCTGGATGAAATTTTATAGCCAAGTCTTAAAGCAACCTTTACCGATCTTGCATTTCAGAAAGCACAGCAAGATTATTTGAATATAAACAGTCCCGCCTCACTCCTAAGACACACCCCTTCATTCCCTCCACCTCCCAATGCAGAATCAAAGGTCTGACAGGCAGGTCCGTTGGACAATCCTAGAGGTGCACCCCACTTCAAGGATTGGTTGGATTTTTCATTGAATATTTAGAGATTGGAATAATATTTTATTTTGATTAATGGTGGGTCTGTCTTGTATTTTAGAGTTCCATTACCTCATTCATAGCATTTTACCCTGTTAGAAAAATAGTGTAAGAATGCAACATCGGTAAGGGTTGCTTTAATAAAATTGTGCAGAGACAAATGCCTGCAAACCTTCATGAACTAAGGCAGCTGAAACGAGAGAGGGCAAAAGTTCCCCCATAATGACATGAGAGACCGAAATTGTCATTTGGAAAATGACCACTTCAAGTTGTTCAAGGTTAGGTGGCTTTTGAGACAATGAAATGCGCAGTGTACTTCTCCTTTTTAGTTTAGTTTTTGTAAAACAAATAACACTGCGTAAAATTTCATTTGCCATGGTTCATCTAGGTTGTATTTAGCACATTTAAAAATCTGTTGAACACCATAGTTTTTTTTCTTAATTATGTTCTCATCCATAACACCCTAAACAGTGTTACTTTCCTTTTAAAATGACAGTATATGACGATTTATAGAGCTCTTAACTGCTGCCAGTAAACCTGGAAGTCAGAAGTGTCATTGCATGCATGACGAATCAGACAATGGACTTTGAGCTTGAAGAGGAAACACATTTATCATTATGCAACGGAACAGAGCATTTATATGATTGTTCTAAGGTTACACCTCAGTTCATACACTCTTGTCAGAACTTTGTTTAGTTAAAGTGAGAGGTTCACATGATCAAAACCTGTTTACTGGACGTAAAAGGCTGCATGGCTGCATCCAAAGCTTTCTGATAGTCTTGAAGTTCCACCTCGGTGCAAGCAGGAGCTGTAAGCTTTCCCTGCTGGATGAGGGAGCACAGTTCATCCAGCATGGCTCTAAACGCCTTCCCATCTAAGAAAAAGAAACTATGTGTAAACTTAGTTTAAAACAACCCTTTCTTGGAAATGTATTGTCTTTTTTTAAATATATAAAACGTAATACCATGCCGACTCACCACGAGAGTGATCTCTTTTCCACTGTGTGACCCAAAAACCACGAACCTTTACATCTTTGAAAATAAGCGCACTCTGGAAAAAAAAGCAAGTTTATTATGATAACAATGGAAGCAAAAACAACGTACTCATGAGATGCAACTTTAAAGCAAGTCCTTGAAATATCCTGTAAATGGTTATTTACTGTATTTGTTAGATATCAATTTGATCAGAAAATGGGATTAACATTATCATCCAACAAGAAGTAAACAACCTTTAACAGGATGTGAAACTTGTCCGTTAAACGTGAAAGACTTTCTTACCACAGGAACAGTAACTGGCTGCTTGGACATACCTCCATATGTCACCATAGACCCTCCAAACCTGAGATAAGTAGATGTGAGATACAACTAGCTTTTCTCTGCATCATGAGGATGTTACATTGTGAATAGAAATTATCAGCATGCTTACTGTAGATGACGAAGCAGTTCTGTTGCACTCTTGCCTCCAACTCCATTTAATGCGAGTTTAGGCTTTTCACATGCCTTAAAAAAATAGAAGTTCATTACTGAAAATGAAAGCAATGCTACGGGATTGCTGAGGTCATCTTTAGACACAGACTTTGAACAGTCTCTTCATCTCAGGCCGCCTCAGGTCCTCTTCTTTGATCACATAACTGGCTCCCATGGCCTTCAGCCTCTCACTGAGCTCTGCAAATTGTGGCCTTTAAAAGGAAAGAAAGTTGACTGCAGCTATAAATTAAAGCATGGCTTTAAAAATAAGTCTTTGTTGCAAGTGTTGCAAATCCCCTAAGTAAGAGTTTCTGTTATGTCCGAAATGAATTAATAAATTCATTCATTAAAAAAAACCTGTTTACCTGTCTCGGATAACATTTATAGTGTTTATTCCTCTTGCAGCAGCAATCTGTATGACGGCCTGCCCAACACCACTGTTGGCTGCATTCTGGATTACTGTATCACCTAAAAGATCATCACATTGAGGGGAAAATTAGATGTCAGGAAGGCTGTGTTACAACTTGTAACATCTTTGGTTGTAACTTAACTATGATTAAAACTAAAACTACAGAATAAATTATAAAAAAAAAAAGAAAAAAGATTGGGGATGTCCCGATACCGATGCCAGTATTGGTACTCACTCCGATACTGCCCCTGACAGCACCCGATACCGGACGTCACGTGACTCGCTGTGTTTACGCCGCCATGCTGACAGAAAAATACTCTTCAATATGAGCGACGGTGGCTTTGAGTTTACATCTTATTTAAAATTAGAAGACACTTCCATTGCACGAGGATGCAAAATACATCTGACCCGTATCATGATCCTGGGATACTTTTATAAATGTTGGCGGCGGCCGTAGGGGACTTTTTTCTCTCTCTCTCCCTCCCTCCCTTCGGACCTGCGGTTCCCGATGTGGTTTAAACAAATAACTAACTCCCCCCCAAAATAAAAGAAACGCCTTTCACTTATTTCACTTATCTCCATTAATTAGGTACTTGGTATCTGCAAGTACTCAAATGCAAGTACTCATAATTGTACTTGGTCGGAAAAGAGTGGTATCGGGACATCCCTAAAAATAATGATCAAATTGTGTTTGTTTCTACTGAGAATAATGGAGTACAATCAGCCTGTTTGCTACTTGTCATAATGAGAGTCTATAATTAGGAAAAAAAGCACAACCATCTTGTGTGTTTACCTGATTTGAGTTCTTCAAAGTCAGACAGCATCCTGAAGGCAGTGCAGGGATTCACCCCCAGAGTGGCAGCAGATAGGAGGGGAATATTATTTGGCAGTGAGATGACATCATCCTCAGCTAAAACTGCCTCTGTCTTCCAAGTCCCTGTTCAAACAAAGGCAGAAAAACTTTATTATTTCATGATGAGGTCTGTTGACACATTAGTGTGCACCAAGCTTTAACTTACCAAGACCAGCATCTCTCGGGATGACCCAGTCTCCTGCTTTAAGAGCTGTCACCTGGCTACCCACCTCTATGACCTGGGCCACGCCCTCATTACCACCAACAGCTGGGAGGTCAGGAAGGATAGCATAAGTACCTAAAAAGAAAGGAGAACACTATTAGAACAACACCTATTCGTCATTATGTTTTTGCTGTACTAGTAGATTGGTGCTGTTTCTTTCAAGTTAGGCTGCTATATCACAGCTGTTGCCTTGTGTGGACAAACAACAAAAGGAGTACCCTGGATCATGTTTATATCAGATGGGTTGATTGGGGCTGCCAGCACTTTCACCAGGACATCCTTTGTACCCACAGAAGGCAGATCTATACTTTCCAACCTGGCAATCAGAGAGAAGAAAAAAAAAAAGGTATTTGCCATATAACATCATAAGTACCAAAAAGCTTGCATGTGCCATACTGCATTTGGTTTGGTGATATGAAATAGGACATGAATCAAACTGAATCATAAAAAGTTGGACATTTTTACATTATAATCAAAATTTTTGATAATACACCAACCAGCAAAGTGGATATTGGACCAAATAAATTCATGTCAGTTTAGCAGTAAACTGATATTAAGCGAAATTAAATCATTTATTGGATGAGTCAATCATGAGGGGAAAAAAATTATAGTCTTGATGAGAAATTCAATGTTAGTCATTGTAAATGTTGCCAAGAGAACATGATATATGACAAGTTTTGTCATGAGGTGTGATGAATCATGGCAAACATTTTCTTGTATTCTCACAACTAAAAAAAACAACAAAACAACAAATTTAAAAACGGATTTTTCTTTTCAAACCCAAAACTGCAGTGAAGCTTGTGACTAATGAAAAAAATTAACATTTGTTGCTTGCTAAAGTTTGTTTTTAAGCACAGAATCACTGCTCCATTTAACCATGGAGCCTCTTTAGCTGCTTTGATTGTTAAAGAAAGCTAAATAAAAACTTTGACTTAACCCTTTTAATGAGAATATGCCAGTTTTGTTTAAAAGGGATGTGCTGTGGAGTGAGGTTCACACTCTGGAGTTAAGCTGAATTACATCAGTTGATTACAAAGTCAGTCTAAAACAGGGATCACCAATCCTGGTCCTCAAGGGCCAGTATCCTGCAGGTATTCAGTCTCACTGCTGCAACACATCTGATTCAAATCAATGAGCAGAGTTGTGCAGAGCTTGTCTAACTCTGGTGTGCTGCAGCAGGAGGACTTACCCTCGATACCAGCCCTCGATAACCAGGATTGGTGATCACTGGTCTAAAAGAAGGGAAAATTTGATGGTTACAATCTTAATGTTAATTTCTTGGAAAAGTTGCATTTAGAGTGTGAATAAATGAGGGAATTAAAAAAGAATGCCAAATCATGGGCAAACAAGACCTCATAATTCTTAAATCATTAAAAATGTAACTTGTTCATAAACCCAAATGGATTGTGCAAAGATGACTGCTCTGTAAATAATTGTTTTCACATTTCTACATTACTGGACACTATCTTTTTAAACTTTCTTTTATATTTGCACCCTAAAACAGAGAGTGTAGATAATTATGAAAAATAATAGTCACACTAACTAAGAATTTATATATATATATATATATATATATATATATATATATATATATATAAACTTCTGTCTTTGGAGACAGCCATGGGAGCTCATTTGAATTAGTGCCTCAGTATATGACCAAAAAGAGGCAGTCTAAGAAAAGACATTTTACAAGTAACAAGGGGAGACTTGCTCTTTACAAGATGCGCTTAGGAAAAACATGTTTTTTAATAAGAAGAGCTGAGGTAGCCTATTCAACATGAAAACCTAATCCAAATTAGTCATGAATGCATTTTATATCATGAGAAACACGGGTTTTAAGAGAGAAAGAGATACACGTGCTATTTATTGAGATAGGCTAATTATTCTTACTGAATGACGCGTGAAGGGTCTCCGTGGTTTCTGTACACAAGTGCCTGGCATGACTGAGAGGAGCGTCCAGCTGAATGGCAGAAGGGGGAAACATTAGCATCTCTGCTTCCTGAACACTTAAGAAAAGCAGAAACGAAGCTTCTTCTGCAGGCTGTCTGGCCTCTTAAACACATTGTATGAAGTGGCAGCCACATCGCGATACAGGACTCAACTTATAGTTCTATAAACAACGACGTTTTGAAATGATATTTGTAAGTTAAGGGAAGCGTTTAGCTTGCCGCTCGTCCTACACCACGGCCATATTGGATTTACACATGAGTTGGTTTGCTGTCACTGAATAAACATAAAACAGCGCCTCTGGTGGAAGAAGAAAGAACTGCAATACAACAATTGCAGTAAACTGCGGCTTTACCAGGGTAAAACAGTTTTTCTTTTTCTTGGTATTTCTTTTTATGTGAAGCAAACCTGTGTCTGTGACTCACTATCTACTGAGGAAATGTATTTCACACTTAGTTTGTCACGGTGTCGTGTGACAAGTCCACTCATGGAAGAGTTGCTCATATTGTGTTAGGCACGACATGTTTTTCAGCCTGTAGCCCATTTTTTTTTCTCAAACGGCTCGTTGGGTGGCTGAAAAAACAAAAACAAATAGAAAATAAAAATATGGTGATATCATCACCTTGCCATCACCATTAACTAAGTTCTTTTCTTAAAGGATTGTTGGAAACACATAAGAGTCTGGAATCAATTCTTAGAACAGGACAAATGATCCCTGTTTCATGACCCAAGCACATCAGCAAATGTAAAACAATGTACTGTAGCTGAAAGTAAGAGAAGCAAAGTCCAGTCCTTAAAATGTTGTGGTGGGATCTAAAAAGAGCTGTACATCAACAAATCACATGAAAAATAACTGAATATGGACATATTTATTATGAAATGGAGCAGATCTTTACATATAGAAACATGATCACAGTAATACTTTGTAAATCCTACATGCTGCTCATCGCTGTCAGACTATTAAATTGCCTGAGTTAAAGACAATTGTAGTTTTATGGCAGTAAACACTTATACATTCATCATTAATAAATGCACATTTTCTGGAAGTAGCTCTAGCCATTCACCAGATACATTACAGCAACCTAAACTGAATGGCTGATGGTCACAAAAAAGAGAAGTACATATAAAGAAAACTGCAATACAAAATGTTTCAGTGAGCTTCAGCTTCACAAGTTCTTGGATTTTAACAGAATCTAACCCAACAATAAAGAAAATCACAACACACCACTAAAGGGTCAAACAGGTTTGTTCCAGTCATAATATCTGTCAAATTATAAAATAAAATGGTAAAGTAAGGACAGCAGAATACTGCAAACATTATAACACTTAAATCCAACCCTTATCTACATAGTGGGTGTCCAAATCACTGTAAATCAGACCTTGAAAAATGAGGTAATCAATACTATTTAAAGTCAAGTGTAATTAAAAATGTATCTTTTGATAGAAAATTAATTCAAGTTGGAGGATATACTGGCACTGCAACGATAAATGTTAAGTCTAAAAATGCACAGAAAAGTAAACGCTTCACCATATGGCAGCACTTCCATTAGCACATCTCAGTTCTTTCACAACCTGAGTGGAATGATCAAAACAGTGTATGATTCTGCAACCTCTAATCTGTGACATATAAAGTTACATCTGAATGTTAAGTCGTTTGTAACACATTCTTCTCGTCATAAGCACTGATAGTCTGAAACACGAATATCAACCTGTTGAGATGAGACAACGATTATATGCTACTAGCCCCAGTCCCTTTACAATATTCTACTATATCCCCATCTACAACAATTATAGAGAAAATTACAATAACAGCGGAACATTTTCTTCATGGTACGCAAATGAGGACATATCATTCTGGCTGCAAGGAAAGATGCAAGAAGTTAAAAAGCTTGTAAATCTCAACATCAACTGTCATCATTTGTCGTAGTCAATTTTGTGACTACAATCTGTGACCAGAATCTTCCAGTAAGTAAAAAAAAAAAAGGCAAACCCAAGCTCATTTTACTTAGGCTTTCTTGTATGCTTCTTGTAGCATGGATTAACAAGTAGTCCCTGCTTAGTCTTGAATTAATACTCTTTGACTCAGTTTAATCAATCTGAAGCAGTTCCTGAGTTTTCAGATTGGTAATTCCTGAGATGAGCCTTAGAGTAGAGATTGTTGGGGTTTCTTTTTCTTCTCCAACCCCTCAAACTGTAGGTGGTTTATGAAAACAAAAAAACAGTACATATATAAAATATGGAATATATATATATTCAAAAGTGATTAAACTGAAATATATAAAACAAATTAATGATTCTTACACGTGATTAGTGCAGACTGACATTGCATTGGATTTGGCATAGATAGGTATTACAATCAGCTTTTGTTCCAAAAAATAAAACAAAACAAAACACAACTCACTGTGCACTGAAATAAAGAAAATAATTCATAGAAAGAAAAAACAAAACAAAAACCCTCACAGTTTACATCAGTCCTCATTATACTATGTACCTGTACAGTATGTACTGCAAATTGTTACTCTTGTGTTGCAATATATTACTGTCACATTGTTCTCATATGGAATTAAATAAAAGAAATTGACAGTTATTCATTTAGCACATATCTACAATAATAAGAGTACCTGGATGTTTTTTAAAAAGTTACCCAAATATATTCTCAAGTCATTAATAGCTTTGAATGACATTTTGCAGTTTTCTGATGTCTGTACTCGAACATTCATTGCTGAGAGGCTTCAACTGGAGCAGAGGGAGAAGCTGCGCACTCTTGGATGAAAATAAATAAGTAGAATGATTTTTTTTCTTTAAAAAAAGACTTTAGAATAATTTTACATATATATTAATTGGAGGTAAAAGTCTCAAATCAGCTTCTCCTGTAAAATGGGAGTAAAATGCTGATTAGCTAGCTAGACCTACATGCTCCTCCGTGCAGGCTTGGTGTTCCTGAACTATTACCCTTCTACGGGTTATAGGGAGGTAAAGTCTTAAATAACTACCTAGAAATGGATCACGCTGAATATAAACAAAAACACCAGCCTTTCCATTAGCAACATCACGTCCAATTCTGCCTCATTTTTCTTTGTTCATTTTATTTTTGTTCAAGTATCAAGAGGAGAGCTAGTCGGACTCCTTAGTAACTTAGTCCAGGTCAAGTATCTTATGATGTTGCATGTGTCATGTGGTTAGTATTCTACTGATTGGAATTCCATCAAATCCAAGTTAAAGTACTTATAAAGCAGCAGTCTTAAACAGCAGCCAATAAAAAAAAAAAAAAAGTATACTGCAGATGATCATTGATAATATTTAGATCTAAAAAACTAAAGAGTAACTTAACATCTGGCTGAAAAGCAGTGATGTGCTGCCCTCTCTGGGTCAAACTAAAGATTATCTCGGTCAATCCGTCAACAACTAATGGCAACATGCTTTTCTGAATTCTGAGTAAAATGTTGGTCACCTGCTAAGATGGAAGTGGGTTCCATTGATCTACTGATCCCACTTCCTCCTAACACAACAACCCCACACTGGTTTCAGTTCAGCAGTTAAATTCACTTTAAACTGAAGATTTAGTACAGCTTTCTCTTCCCTCCATAAACGCCTTCCAGGACAGACTAAGGTTGAAGGAAAGTCTCAGATATGGGCTCATTAGTTGCGTCTGTAACCTTACCTACAATTGAATCCATCAACTCTTCAAGTACACCTGTGCAGTACAGCACGGTGAGGAGCTGAATCACTGCAAGTTTGATTTTCAGGCGATGTTGAGTTATTCATTAATATTACAGATAATGCCAGTCTTGTATGAATACTGTAGTGCAAAAAGGATTCAATTTAATCCCATTTAATATAAAAAAAAGGGAAAAAAGAAAAAGAAAAAAATCTCCAAAGCTGTAGTCTGAAAATATTTGGTTCACCATCAGTAGTTAGGATAGCAGACCAAACATGCACCAGTGAGGTAGACCATGCCAACCAGCAAAATGTTGATTGGTAAAAATGAAAATCATAAAAACAAACACAACTGACCAAAAACTGGAAACCACTTTTGGTCTGACATTCATTTGGCCCCAGGAAAACTGGATGGTCAACTGCAATATTGGCAAATGCCAAGACATTGCCTATAGCTATACCCTTAAACCCCTCCCGAGTTATACTGTGAACCCTCCCGATCCCCATGTGATATGTATGCTAACATTCATAAGAGATACTAACTGTTACATCTGTGTTGTTGATGGTGAAGTGTAACAGTCAGGAAGGAGACTAAATGGTAAGGCAGCAAAAGCGTAGCTCTATACTAACACACTAAATATTAGACAAAAATGGAGGATTTAAGCCTACAGGGGAGGTTTAGTGTCACCTGAAAGAAACTGCAAAAATCTTGCCAAGATAATCTGTTACATGCCATGGCAGTACTCTCTGCAGTCTCAACCCCCTCTCACAGCAGTGATTAATACATTTAGCAAGCTTCCTGAGTGCAATAATACAACAGTATTCCTGAGTGTTACACCAACTAAAAAAATGAAAAACATTCTTGAGTATTTTTCAACCTGAGGTAATTCCAAAAGCAGCTTTAACAAGCAGGAAAGGATCACGTCACCCTACTCGCCGTTAAAGCAGGTTGATTGGCTTCTGTGCTTCGGAGTGGCTCAACCTCGAGTTTAATCTGAGGTCTCGGGATGAGGGGCTGACTGCTCCCCTTCGTCTCCTTTTAAGGGGGATGGTTTTCCCTGAGAACCCGGTGAGGACTGTTGTGCTTTGATTGGACAGCTAGCAACCATGTGATCGATGCTCTGGCAGAAATGGCACTTCTTAGGCTGGGGTGGCAACTTGCACTCTTTAGCATGATGGTCCAGGCCTCCACAGTTATAGCACCTGCAAGAACAGAAAGATTCATTTATTTGGCTTGTTTGGATGTTTTTTTTCCTTTTTAGGCCATTTTACAGTGTATGCTCAGAGCAACTGTATGAAATAATCTTATTAAAGTTGACATGACTTACTTGATTGCATATTTTTAAATGTTAAAAATATAATAATTTAATCAGAAGAAGAACAGTGGCTTCAACATTTTGGATAATCTTGTCAAGACACTTGTTACTATGTAAACACATAATTTTTCTCTGACGGTAATAAATATGTTACTTCTTCACATCCAACAACATGGAGGTAAGGTGGAACAACAATTTTACAGTGGGTTTAAAACATGGCTGAAGCAAAACTACATCCATAACCTCCTGGGTCCACTTTTTGCCAGTGCACAGATTGACCTAAACTAACCAAACCCATTTTAATGTTTACAGACAGTAAGACTGCATCCATCTCTCACTTTTTTTGTACTTATCACTAACAGGAAGATCCACCTTTCATATGCGAATAGTTTCATGGTCATAAAATACTTAGCACCACACTAATTAAGAAATTCCCAAAAGATTTCACAAAATGTAAGGGTAAAACGCTACTTATATCAACTAAAACATCTCAATTAAGCAGATGGAGCACTTTTTAAAATTTGTGTGGGCACATTGCACCTATTTGCCACTAGATGGCAGCATTTCACCTCTAATGACTTTAGTTCACACATAAATCCTATGGGGCATTCCAGGGCAAACCACATAACTCTGGGTGGGGAAAAACAAATGGTAAACTTTTAAAACCATTTAAGTCTTTTAGATGATCGCAGCCTGTTACCAAAATGTATGAGATATTATTAGAAACAGGAGCATTTGGAGGTAGTGGGGTCCTGTATGGGGTCCTGTATGGCCTCCATAGGCGATTGTCTCAGTGGTTGGGAGCCACATGTTCAGTTAGTCAGTTTGTCACTGCCAGAAGTTTCCGGTTGGACCTTATTGTATCAAAGCGTGGCATCTGATTCATTGCCATTGAACTTTAGAAAGAAACGCTATGTGTGGGGTCAGTAAGCACCATCAGTGGTGCCTTTGGTTACCACTGTTTGAACATAATCTATAGAATAGCCACGTGCACAGGGGTGAAGACAGATGGGTTGTGGGCGTAGGGCGGTCATTCTGTGCCTCTGGATCCCTCTACCACCTCTGAGGCAACAGATGAGGTTTGGAAGGGGCTGCTGCTGTGGGGTCAGAATGGCTTTGTAGCTTTGGCTGTTTGGGTGGTGTCAAGGTCTATAACGTCACGAATCACAGAAGCTCCCTACATCAGCATCCATCAGGAGGCAAGTGGAAGTGGTCCCTTTGTTTAAAAAAGCTGCAGTAATGACCTCTCAACCCTGACCCCCCAACCTCCCCCAATCCCATCCGAGCCCCCAGTTCTCTTCCTTTTATTCATACAAGGTTGCCATGACAACAATGACCTTTCACCCCTTTGCCTGGGCTTTTGCATCTGTTATCAATTAAATGGTTAGGAGCTTTTTTTTCCGCTTCCACAGTCTATTATACATGATATGTTATATATTATTAAGAGCAAAACAAACTTGGAAGCTAGAATAAAACAGAATCTGCAGTCAAACTCAGAGATGTGCCAGCAATACAATCGGTTAATCAAACAAATCCATGAATTAGAATCTAATATTGTGTAATGAAATATTCTAAAGGGAAACCATGCCTTATCCTAAGATGAGTGGGGTCTAGGGAGAAGTATTGAACCACTGTGTTCTCACAGGACTCTTTGAGGCTGTAATGATCTCTATTCTCACACTCACTTGTCTCTTGTTGTAACTATAACTGACAGGAGGTGAAGATGATACACCTCTAACCCTGTAACATATTGATATTCAACGACAGACCCAAAAATCTAGGCCCTATTAGTTTTATTTCCTTCTGCTGTGGGGAGCATAGCTATTGTTGGAAAGATTTTCCTTTCTGTTTTCTTTTCTATATATCCTAAGATCAAATTATAATATCTCAAAGAAGTTGAGCTTGTAGATGATGTCTTAGCGATGTCTTCTTCAGACTGAACAAGTTGAAGTTGGTACAAGTTTGCATTAATGTGCGTTTTCCCCCCTGTTAGTTATACACGAATAAAGCTCTAAAAAAATACATAATATGTCTTACAAAAAAGTTTTAGGACAACACAAACAACTTCTCAGGATTTTTTTTTAAGTTGTTGGTTTTAAGGTAATCATATTGGTAGAAGAGGTTTAGCAGGAAAAAAGAGAAAGTGGGTTGGTTTGAATTCACCAGGGACCAGCAGATTTAAACAGTTATTGATCCAGGTCACATGTCAGGCCTGCTGATGTGACCCTTGCTAGGGATAGAAGTGGGGGGTTGGGGTCCCGGAGAGAAAATAGGAAAAAAAAAAAAAAATCTGATCCAAACTGAACACAACAATGACTGTGCATTGGTGATTGTGTTAAGCTGTATACCTTGTTCAGTAACATATATAAGGTTTAATTTTTGCATTCATTTTTTGAAAGACAAACTGAAATATTGAATGTTTCCTTATTGGTTGCTTTCAGTCATTTTACAATAAGTGATGTTTGGATGTACAAAGTTTTCTGCTAACAATGTTGGGATGTGGACATTGGTATTTCCAATTTTTATATTTCCAATTTGCTGCTCAAAGGGAACTTGTTGAGTTTTATTTTGTTTTTAAATGAAAATGGGTGAAGAAGTTGCAGTATACAGATGATACTGGAGTTTGACTTTGCATATTATTAAAGCCATGCTTGTAAAGGCTATTAAATGGGACTGTTGGCTTTGAGTGGTTTTTTTTTATCACTTCATGTTTGTTTGTTTGGTCAACTACTATTCATGAGTTTGAATCCAGTTTAGCAAGGAGGGAATGAAATTATGCCCCTACATGTTTTCTCTTGTGTGTGGCAGTGATATTTTTAGAATTAGCCATTCCAAGTACAATAATGGCTTTTCTTTCTCCTCCCAGTTTGCCATCACTCACCTATCTCCCTTTGAACGTCGCTTTTGGACTTTCTTGCCTTTGGGTCTTCGCTCACTGCCCACACAGTGGATGCCACCTGGTCCAGTAACTCGCTGAGACTCCAGCCCTTTTGATGACTTCTTGAAGGTAAACTCGACTGCTTCACCCTCCTTCAGGCTACGGAAGCCTTCCATGTGCAATTTGCTCTGAAAGGGAACAAATTGGGAGATTTGTCAGCATTAACTTTTATGTTTTGGGAACTCCAGTTGTACAGTGATTTAAAACTCTAAACCACCTGCATCAAGATGTCTTAAGTCAAAGCAGAAAAGATTGAATGGGTGTTTTTTTCTCCCCTACATTTTAGTGAGAATAAATAGTGATAATGTAATGTTTAGAAGTCTCCATAATGACCAGATCACCTCCACAGCGAGCCTGTGGAGACTTTGACCTCTGAGAACAACCCCCATCCTTCCCTCTCTGTGTGAAATCTTCAGAGCCTGACTGCACTTATCAGGTATCTGGTATTTTAAGGTGATCACCAAGGTGCCTCACCTGATAAATAAACATGCACAACAAAGTGTCCCACTTCACCCAGCAGTTTATACACACCATTGTGTATTACAATGCACTGTTTTCTTAATGCTGCATTGTCTTTTCCTTCTGTGTTTGAGTGGTAAACCTGGTGAGGATAACCTTCAACCTCCCTCCCCGCCAGAGGAACAGCATTCCACACTGCTGCCCCCACCCCCATCCCTCTTCCCACCCAAATCACAAAGCTCCACTAACACACTGACCACCACCACTAACCCTAAACTACAGGATGCAGGGGTTGGTGCTCATGATGGGGGTGGGGTGACAAGGCAGTGAGTCTTCTCTGTGAGGTTGGGGGTCAGGGTGACATTCCTTGGATAGTTGTTTGGCAGAAAGACATGAAAGATATAAGCTGAGGGAATGCACAAATGATTAGTGCTTCTTTCTGATAGAACTAATTTAAGGTGTGATCTCTCTGTGACAAAGAGCTGATAATTTAGCTGCAAGTTTCATAAGCAACAATGTTAAAGTGGTGCGTTTGCTTCCTCTATATACAATGGGCATAAAGGTTTGAATACTCAGCTATTCATCTATTGACATGATGTGTACCTGAAGTGAAAAAGATTCTTCTTAATACATGCAAAGAACATTTCCGCTTCCTAAAGAAATAAAACGGAGATAAAGGAAGAAAAGGTGTGGCGCAGGTTTGAGGATAAATCCCTTAGACTGGTTAACACGTCATGGGAATCCCCTCTTTAAAACTCCCTTGGTGGGACTATAAGATTAAATTGTCACGGATTCTGCAAACTGTTGACACAGGATGAGCAATCTATTAATTTAGCAGGTTTGTTTTGATAGACATTAATCCCATTTCTTTGATTTCATTTCAAGCAAAGCAGCATCCATCTATCACTTGTGACCAATGGTCTGCAGTCATTGTTTGTCAAAACCACCAAGAATCATACAAAGCACGCAATTTACTGTGAGAAGGCTCATTTGGAGGAGGTTATAATTTAAATGGATCAATGCAATAAATCTCCTAAGATGCAGCTTCGTTTTACACAAACAACCAGGATACAACCGTCTTATTACAGATGCAATTAGTGGTCGTACTGAGCTGCTGCAAACCAGCAGCTTTTTCAATGAGAGATACAAAAGTGTTTTGTTGTTTTTCCCCTCTGATCCCGAAACACGCAGTAAAGGCTGAGCATCTGCTGTGAAGTCCTGAGCAGCGACAAAGCATGATTGGTGAGCCATGACATTTGAGTGGCACCATGGACATCCACAGAGCCCCAGTCACATCAGGCCTCTCTGTCCTGGTGACCGTTAACCCACTTCCTCTCCCATGTGTGACCCTCCCCACCCCCATAACGGACCCTCTACCAGCCACATGGCCACATCAGGTTATTCACACACAGGTAGGGGATCAGGGTGGGGTCTTTTATCCTGAAGGACTCTGATGTTGATTCACAATTTGCAGGGTCTACTGTAAACTATGTCCAGAATATGTCTGGAAGCCAAGTGAGGCAAAGAAAGACATCAGAGCAGCGAGGGACAATAGCAGGACTACCGCAGAGACAAAGAGGGGCTTGGTCACAACTGAGGGGTGCTTCATTCGGATGCATAGCTCTTTTGTCCACCTGCACAAAGGCCAGCGCTCCCTGGGACTTAATTTTCATTGACACGTGGCCACTAATTTTTGGATTGAGGCCTTTTGCGTAGTCATATCCCCTATACATTCATCATAGCTGGACATGTCCACAGTTGGGCTTTGCCTCTTGTGGACAAAAATTAAAATAACAATGAAGTTAAAATAACAATAAAGTCCGCCCCCCCTCCCCATCTCAAATAATGCAGCAAGTATGATTATATCCCTCACTAAATTTGAGTTTGTTTAATGCCTCCAGAAATATCACACCTAAATTACAGATGGATCCATATTATGAATACACATAATTATGAATTAATAAAGTTATGTTTTGTCCAGTTTTTGTGATGAATAAAATAGTTGAAACAAAAAGAAACCCTGAAGTCTGGAGGGATTTTAAAACATCGTGGGAAGTCATGACTGGTTTTACGGTTTTAAAAAATGTCAGTTATTTGGAGCATTTAAACAGCAGCAAGTTAGTCTAAACTAATGCTGAATTATTCAACTCAGTACTGCTGGAGTACAAAACTGAAGGTTTCTCCCCTCAACTGAACTTGCGTTTTGGCTTGCAATATGAGTAATCAAATACCAATTTCCTGTACATTTCAGCTACGGTTCTTCCACAGATTTAAATTTTCTCTATATGCGTCATCAAAAGCCGACAGTAGAAAGACGCAACTACTTCAGAGAGAACATGCAAACTTTGTGAGGATTCATTTAGGTAAATTACAGTCTCTTGGGTCTTTTTTTTTTCTCTTTACATATTTCTTTGCAGTAAAGTGATGGTGTGTGAACAAGGAAATATCCATAAAATAAAACTGAGGTCTTCTTCAAAGGAGTCTTGGCTATAAAGAGTACTGTAGCACTATACCACACACACACAGAGGGGGTTGAGCAGACAGCAAAGAGCCTTTAATCACTTTATGACAGGAACTTTGAGGTGAATGAGCAGCTAGTGGGGATGCCTCTCATTCACATGCTAAACCTTTCTTATCAGACAGAAATGGGGGGGCTCACTCACAGATGAGAAGGAGGGAAATGCATCCACCATCTTCCCTCCCACTTTGTCATCTCTACATTTAAAGGTTGATGAAGGTTGATATCAACCTTAGTGACATGTGAATTGAAAGAAAAAAAAAAGATAAATCCTTTGCAAATGGTGGGGGAAATCAAACTAATAAAACCACCCACTGCAAAAATTTGTTATTTGAAAGTGCTGTTAAGCAAATTAAATAGCTCAATCTTCTCTGATAAACCCAAACATCTGTTGTTTTCTTTAAAAACAAACAATAAAATCTCCATTTTCCCATTTAGACCCAGACAAACATGCCAACATCTCCAGAGAGGGATCAATTTAGTCTCTTCATTCTTAAGGATCGGTTTTTAATGCAGCCCAGGAGCTATGCCATGAGGTTGTTTAGGTGTATAAGCTTTAATGGACAACAAAAAACACATTTTATCTCTCCCACCATGTCCCAAAACTCCCAAGGAGGCCCGCAGTTCTCTTTCGACTGCAACACGTGTTTCTTTAAGGAGAAACACCCACAACACCAAACACGCTACAAACCAATTTAATACATTCTCATTTGCCTAAATGTTTTTTCAAAGTAATCTTTTGTCTTTCTGCGATATATGGTCTAAGTTTGACTTTTTAGCAACCAATTGCCGGACTGGAAGAAAAACATCCTAAATTAATTAAGCTGCATTGAAAACAGGTGGAGTGATCTCGTTCCTGTTTGTGAAAGCTTTTTCTTGTTCGTTGGGTAGCCTATAGTTAGAAAAAGAAAAAAAGACCGAAAACATATACGTGGTGTGGGGCTGCAGGGAGTATAATCAGTTCTAAACCCATTTGATCCAGTTTGGGCGCCCGAGCATGGCCTATCTTACCTGATGGACAAACACATCAACCGGTTCGTCCAGCGGCACTCCCTCCCGGTTGGTCATGGACAGGAACCCAAAGCCCATGCGGACATTGAACCACTTGCACACCCCGAGCCCGTGGAAAGACTGTGAATCCTCCTCTGTACTCGGTCCTTCCTCCTCCTCAGTCTTACACACTCCTGTAATGAAATGATTACACAAACGAATACAATAAAAACCCGTGTAGAAAAGTTTTTTAAAAAGTCGAGCACCGTATCAGGAAGCCGCATCGGTAGGTTTTAAAACTCCCATAGGCTACGTTTCCTATTATTGCTTCAGTAATCGATGCAAATCAATAACCTGATACGCTGAGTTCAGTTTTTGGCACCATTTTGATTTCAAAAAGCCCCTTAAAGTAATAAAATAAATGTGAAAAATAACCAGTCTATGTAAAGAAAATGCTACAAGATGGTGCAAAAATAAGTGAAATTGCGGGCTTCAGGATGTCAGAATTCCCTCAGCATGGTACATCACGTGCATGAACAATGCCTTAAAATATCCCATCACAATCGGGAAGACAGTCCACCAGAATACAACTTAATTAACTTTCAAAACCTCAAAGCGCAGCATAAAGTTACTCCACCTGGAAATTCCTGGTTGGAAACGGAACCCATATTTTCAGTTCTGCCTTGAGTCAAAATCAGCACCCAAGCTACAGTATCCTTTTTTTTTTTAGCCCTCAAACTGGGTAATCCTCACAGATTGCCACTTTCATGCAAAATGCTGTGAAAAGCAGAAGCTGCGCAGCGAGAGGGAAAGCTGGAGAGGGGAGGTAAACAAAAGGGGGCTGGCAACCTATTCCCCCTAAACAATGAGAGGTGGGGGGGTCAACGGGGAGAATTTTTTTTTCTGAAGAATCCCCCCATAACATCTTAAACAATGCAACGAAACCCTGCCCCTACAGAAAGCACTCCAACCAATCTGAGAGATAAAAACTAAAAGAAAAGAAGAAAAGCTCCCAACATACCTTCTGCCATGTTAGTGGGCCAGTTTACTCCCAGTGTTCGCCGCTGTCGAGCCCTGATTCCTGTTCTGAGCCGTGTTTGGGCTCTCCTGCACTGGTCAGCACTGTTGGTCAATATGAATGACAATTTCTCATCCAACAAACCCCCACACTCTCGGTCATGTCCACGTGATTCACGATTACAGTCCCCAAGGATGCATGCATTGTAATGGAAGGACCAATCACAATAAACGAATTTCTTAATATCCTCTTCAGTATTCTTTCAAACCTGGACTTCAGTGGCAGTGGGTTGAAGATACATGTAAACCTCAGCGTATGTTCAATTTAAATACGTTTTTACTGTCAAAGTTGGGCAAATATATCTATAAGCATGTCACACCTGCTTTTATTCTCCAACCAGTGGCGCTCTGTCCAAAAGTGGGTTGAATTGTAACACATATGGGCTGGGCGTAAAAAGTAATTTCCAGTCATTGTTTTTACAGTCTTCATCAGGTGAGGGTGAAGAAAATGTCTGAAATGTTTTAAAACACATCCTACATGGATAGATTTTAAAAGAAAGAAAGAAAGAAAGAAAGAAAGAAAGAAAGAAAGAAAGAAAGAAAGAAAGAAAGAAAGAAAGAAAGAAAGAAAGAAAGAAAGAAAGAAAAAGAACGAAAGAAAGAAAGAAAGTTTTAGTGCAGTATGTGTCAATAGACGGTTATTGTTAATTTTATGTATCTACTTTTTCTTATAAATGCTGTCCTGGGATGGTAAAGACAGATTTGTAATGTTAAACCAGATGACATTTTGAAGAATGAGGGATTGTATGTTTATGTGTGTGTCGCTGACCCTCACATCTCAAACCTCCACACCCCCACGTGCAGAAGAGGAAGAACTCAATAGAGACCCAAAAATGTATGCTATGTCACAAGAGGAAAGCTAAAAGAGTTGGAAAGAAATAAAAGGATGCTAAACTGCTATATATAAATAAATAAATAAATAACCCACGATTTAAGGCTGCCTCGTGAAAGCAAGCAAATGAATTCACGGATCGATAGTGATTGATCACATCATGTTAAGATGTTGACACGTGTCCTTGTGGAATGATGGATGCATTAAAGATAGAAGGTATCAGTACAAACACAAACTGAAAATCTGCATCTGAAAAAGTAGCCTATATCGAAATGATAAAATAAGTTTAAAACAAGTTTACATGAGGTTATTTAATATCTACAAATAATTCATATTTATTAAGTTATTATCACTATCATCATTTTAAGGCCGTTTAGCTATTCAATTTTGTTGTCTTTTAGTCAAACAGAAACAAAGTAGGCCCTACCCTACTTTAGATAATCCGTTTCAATATTAGTAAAATCGGATTTACACCATTGCTCTTAAAAAAGATCAAGCCGTTCGTAAAAAAAAGTAATTTCTTTAGCTTATATGATTTTTATGTATCTTTAAAGAGTAAGCTGTGTTTTAAATGTGTATCATATTTTCATACATCTTTATAACGCACCGTGCATGTTTCAGAAGTGACAAGAATGAAACATGACCAAAAGGCTGACTTTATCTCTGCAACCACAACGACCCCTTGTGGACCTACAACACGCCAATTTATGATGATGATAATAATGATGATGATGATGATGATGATGATGCTTTATTGTCAGAGCTGAAATCCAATGTGCATCACAACAGCTCTACATGACATCACAAGAAGAGGAGTGGGAAAATACAATAATCAAAGGCATACAAAGCCCTAAATGTTTCAGAATTATCTAAAGATATAGATAAAAGTACAGTTTAGGTAAATCCAGGTTTTTATGACAAAAACAATAAAAACAACAACAAAACTTTAACTGGTTGTCTCAAGAAGGTAAATATTCTGGAATAAAAGGCTAGTCTAAACCCTCAGTTCATCGTTGTGAAGTCTATGCTATCCATGATTTGATCCTACAGTATCTGTAGGCCTACACATTCACTTTCACAACATTTGTTTCTAAATTGGGTTTATGAGAGGTAGCATTTGCGTTTTGTAATTCTTTGAATGCCACCTGATAAGCTAAATATATTTTTGATTTTAATAAAAAAGGAAATTGGATGAATATTGTGGAGTCAACAAGTCTTTCCCATATCATGTATTTGTTCTGCCCAGCTACTGAACCAGGTGAGGCCAATCAGCCTAGTGAATTGAATTTGGTTGATTGGACTCTCCTGGTTCAGCGGCTGGGCAGAACAAATAGGCTACATGACATGGAAAAGACTTGTTGACTCAACAATTCCCACCTCTGTTTATAATCTCGATGTGTTCGTTGATGGATTAACATAAACCCAAATTAAGATTAAAATAGCCAGTAATGACCCTTCTTATTTCCAGACTTTATTCGCTCACTAGGCTAATACACAAAACTTATTATATTCACAACATAATAATAGACGCTGCTTTGTCCACCCACTTCCTTTTGTGCAAATATCTTTAGAGTCAGTGATTCTTTTACACTGAATTTGTTTTTTGGCCCAACTAGCTACGTATTTCAGTTAGATGATAGATTTCAATCCAGCTGAATTGTGTCTGTAACCTTAACCAGAAAATCAAATTATGTAATTTAATCAAATAAAGCTGAAAAGAATGACTACATAGAATTAAAGTAACAACAGCTAGAATTTACCCAAGATATATAATAAAGTTAATGCTGTTAATAAGTTTTAAAACTGTAAAAAAGTTGATAAACTTTTAACGGTTTATGAATAAAGTTTATAAACTTTATCAAGTTTTACATAAACCTCAGCAATATACTGGGTAAATTGTATTTGCTATTGTTACTTTAATACTATATCGCCTATTCTTCTTAGTTTTATTTGATTGAGTTTCATACAATTAGTTTTCTGGTTAAGGTTACAGACACATAATTTGGTTGGAAGGAAATTTGTCATCTAACTGAAAGAGGCTAAAGTTTGGCAAATATATTTTTTCAGTGGATGTATTTCTTAAACTCGTTTTAGCCTTTTTACTTTTGGTGCAACAAAATGACGTCTCTGGAGAAATTATTCACAAAAACAACAAACAAACAAACAAACAAAAGCTTTCTTAAAAATCTGAGTCAGAGGGCTAAAGTGAAGAGATTTTCTGTTCTTAAACAAAAAACACATTCGTTAAGTTAAGGCTACTCGTTGTCACTAAAGATAATGCATTTAATAACCTTATAAAAGTAATTGTAGCAAAGGTTAATTTGTTTTTTAAATGTCCTTTTTTCGGTTTTCAAACAAGTCGCTATAATTTCTGTCGGAAGGCAACGTGCTATCGCAGCACAAGTTCAACGAAATGAACACTAGATGGCAGTAGCAGTTGCAACTTCAAGTAGGGCAAGCCACAGAAACAAGCACATGAGTTTCAACTTTGGAAACCTGACAACTGATTTAATTTGGCTTAACGAAAAAAAGATGAGTCACGATGAGCGTGTCGCTTCAGACCTGTTGATAGCGAAAGCATGCAGCAGACAAAACTAGCTTATCTTTTCCTTCTTAAAAATCTTGAATCTTTCTGAGGGTGCAACCACACAGACTAAAAGGATGACGAGACGGGTCCCGCCTCTCTTTGCGCCGAAAACAAAGTGGAAAAGAGAAACCGACCAACCACAGAGTCTCTTTCAACCGGTCTGGATACCCTTAGCATCACTGTTGCAATAGGACACTGGTCATGTGTCTCGTGTGAGGAGCAGCTTGGGTGGAACAGCGCAGCTGAGCAACAAACGAGTTCAGAGAGTTTGTTTGGAGATCGGAAAGCGAAATGAATCTGTAGAGTATGATGCTTGTGGACTGGATTATACAAAAAAAAAATCAAGTGGCTCTTGGATTCTTCATCCAGATTATACGTTGGTGACAGGACCTGAGTTTCTGTTAAAGGTCATAGTTCGAAGCTCAAGAGACAAAGCCTGCACGAGAAAGTAAAAAAAAAAGAAAAAACAACAAAAAACCTTCATAAACCTGCGTTAAGGTTGTGTGCAATCATGTAGGCTAGTTCGGTGAGATGCATAGACTTCCATCTTTATCTATTATGCCGTGGGACAGTTGATAGAGTTGTTCGTAGGCTGTGAGGGGAGCTCCATCTCAGTGCAGCCTCAGGAGAGGTTTATTTGCGCTCTTGGTCCCGTCCGCGCTGTTATAGCTCCCGCAACTCTTGCCAACCATGACAAGGCTACGGAGAAAGGCTTGCATTGCACTGTTTCTTTTTACGCTTTTCATTTTTGGTAGCTTAATGGGATTAAGAACCCTGAAGCCTACCGACGGCTTCTCAGATCTGGCTCCCGGCTTGGAACTCCTTCCAATGTTAGGAGGGAAAATGGACCGGCGCTCTGTGTCCCGTGAGGCGACCGCGTCCCCGGATCAAGTCCGTCCGCCTGGCAGCAACACCAAAGCAGTTTTGTCCAACTCTGGTCCCGAGGGAACTATTTTTTATGACCTTCATATTTTTTACTACAGTTGGTACGGCAGCCCATATATGGATGGCAAATACATTCATTGGGACCACATCCTGGTTCCTCACTGGGACCCCAAGATCGCATCCAGCTATCCGAGAGGGAGACACATGCCACCCGAGGACATCGGCTCCAGTTTCTATCCCGAACTGAATCCGTACAGCAGTCGGGATCCGGATGTCTTGGAGTCTCACATGGAGCAGATTGGAGAATCCGCAGCAGGTATCCTACAGCTCAGAGATGCACCGTGGATATTTGTGGTGTAAAAACAGCTTCGTGTTGTTTTTACGTGCTCAGCAGATTTAATAGAAACAGGACTTCTCTAAGCACAAAGCTGCTCCCTCTCTAACTTGAGGGCGCTAGACATTTTCAGCACCACACATCCACTGGACAGCTCCCTGCAGGCTCAGATAGAAACTCCCAAGCATGGACTGGTTCACTTCTTTCCCAGGAAGCCTCACTGTAAAACATCCAATTGCAAAAACATCATGGGGCTATTTAAAGTAGATGTCAAGAATTAAGTTATCACCTCTTTAGGTTTTATGCCTCTTTCTTAGAACTTCAGTTTTACATTATTTATCTTGTTGAAAGGCTCATGAATTATTAGCAGCCTTTATGTGTGTTATCTTTTTAAAACCCTTACTGTCTTGCTTAAATGAGAGGCAAATAGTCTACTGCCTGGTATCAAGTAACAGACTGATGTGTCAGGCATCAGCAGACTACACATGATAGGGCCTGATGTTTCTGTCCTGCGGCTCAGTGGGTTATTGTACACCATCCGGAATGATGAGCAGACCATCCAATCCTGTGAAACCTCATCACAGCAGCAGATGGATCATGGGAGGGCTGGCTTACAATGCTCAATTAAAACAATCCATTTAATTAGCTACAACAGCCAGACAAACTTTCCACTTGACTTGATGACTTATTTCCTGTCATTTCTGATTATTAGAAATAGAATTAATGCAGCGACCATGTTCTTTATACATACATGTTGTAATGTGATAACTCCAACAGCGAGCAGACATGAAATTAATGAATTAGCTCTGAGTGCATATCTGATGTGCCAGTTCCTCTTTGGTGCCATGCATGGCTGTGGTTGATGTAAAGTTATTTTTCAGCCTGCAACAGATGAACAAACAGTTCCCTATTGGAATTTCATTGTCTGCTCAAAATGTTCAGTAATTTCTACCAAAGCAGCACAGACCAAGTTGCCTTAACATGACAAAGGCATATTCACAAAAAAAGGACCTCTATTCTATTGATTTGTTAGAAGGGTTTGTTAAAACTAGAAAAAAATCATTATAAGATTGAATGAATCCTCACGCTCATTTGTGCTATGTTTCTAGGGGTTCTAATCCTGTCCTGGTATCCTCCTGGCTTGGCTGATGATAACGGGGAACCTGCTGAGGATATGGTACCAGCTGTACTGGATGCTGCATACAGACACAACCTCAAGGTAAAAGGCATCAGCACTTTGTGTTTGTGTGTGTATGTGTGTACATGTCCAAGAAAGACCTAAAATCTAATGAAGAAAATTGCCTAAGAGTCAAAGTGGAGCACTGAATAAAATACACTTTGAGACAAGATGTTCAGGAATAATGTTGAAAATGTGGTACATAGCCTACATACAGCAATTTTGTTGAGAATTTTCTTTTAAAAATCCAGCTGTGTTGGATGGACAACTTGTGCAGGGTGTACCCTGTTTGATGGAAATGCTGAGATAAAAAGGTAGATAATGGATGAATGGGAAATGAATGAATGCTCAGATGTGTCTCAGGTGTTTTTCATATCTTCTGACTGACAAAATTAGTCAGAGCTGTGACTGAGTATTCACGTCATGGAACTGCACCAGTTTTAATCTTTAAAGCCAAAGACTCATTCAAGATTTTGTACACCAAAAGCCCACTAAACCAGTCTACTTGCAGGGTGCTACATGTTGTATCTTATAAGCTTGAAATAGAGAACATGGATCATGTAACATTAGCAACTTATTATTAGCTGGATGATGTTACTATGAAGCCAAAGAATCAAGAGTATATGAGTATAGGTGAAACTGAGACTCTTTAGCCTGGAGAGCTATGAGGATGGAGTGGTGGGGGTGTCATTTGTAAATTCTGTGCATTCGATTTTAAAGATCAGATTGTAATATTTATTATCTAAACTACCTTTTTAATTGCCAAGGGGTTTTTAAAAAAATAAGAGAGAAATAAATAGTTGAATGAAGATAAACAAATGTAAGTAATTGGAAAAAAAGGAAACTGTGTTTTCAACATGACCGGTATGAGTGTCAAGGTTTATTTTGTCCCTTTTGTTAAATTATTCACCAACCAAGACAGAACTGAGGCAGATGTGTGTTTCCTGTTCCATTTGTTTGTCAGTTGGCAGGATTGCACACAAAACCCAGCTGAATGTCATGAATTTTAGTGGAGAATATTCTAAAAAGCATTAGTTTTTGACATTTTAAAATTTTGAAGGCCAAGTATAGAACCATGAGGTACGCCAAGCAGTATACTGTTCTACAATGTAGATTAAACTAGATAAAAAAAAGCTTATTCATCTATTTGTTTATTTTTATTAAACTGTTTTTCTCTAGGACTCAGTTGTCACAGCAGAAATAAAGCTAGATATGATTGCTAATGCTTCAGAGAGGCAGGCAAAAAGATTACTGCAACACAACTCCAGTTTCTCATCTCAAACCAGCAGAAGTATTTCACAGGTTAAATCAGCAGGCTAATTTGCTTACAGGAGACCAACACTTGGAGCTTTATAACTTGTTCTGTTGCAGCTTTTCCCACTTATGTCAGAATGTTTACTGCTGCAGTGGCAATTCCTGAATTAAAGTATAAATGGGCCAAAGAGCTTCTGCTGCTGGATTAGTTGTTAAGTGAAGGATGGAAAAGTGTTACAGAGGAGGCAAAAACCACATGACCAGTTGCCAATTAGGTTGGAAAATAATACATTGGAAGAAATGGTTTATATCCATCTTGGCTCTTTATCCTGTTGTTTTAATTTGTCTTGTAAACAATTATAATTCATATGTGATGCTCTACAGACATCGAAGCCTAAGACGAGTGAGGACAGACAGTTATTTTTCTTTTGAATTTATAAAGCCACAGCTTCTTCATCAGCATAGTGATACATTTAGCAGCTGGAGGTAATATTGTGACATATGATTTAGGAGCATTTGTCATGTGCTACTTATGTGGATAATTAAAATCATTTAAGGTTGATTCTTTGACTGAATTTGAAATGAGACACAAGAGACAGAAGAGAAGACAGCTTCTAAGAATCCTCTTGTTTCAAAGCAGTTGGCATTAATAATGCACCAGCTGCAAATGCAGATGTTCCATAAAGACGAAGCAGCCAGATGACATGCCAGAGGGAGGCAGAAATCAGATGGATGATAAAAAAAGGGCTTTTGACAAAAGAAAAGGAAGTTTAAGTTTTAGGGATGCACAATATGAAAAATTCCAACTGAGACTGATAACCGATAATTTTCTGCTTCTCATTGCTGATACCAATATTAAAGCTGAAAATGATGTGATACTTATCACTTGTGTAACATTACAAAAATACTTCTGCTGCAGATCCAGTTGCTGGAGACATCATGATGTTGCACAGTGGGCGTGGCCGTATGTTGTTCCCATGCCCCACAGATTAAAAAAAAGAAAAACAAACAAACAAACAAACAAAAAAACAACATTCTGCGTGTTCGCCATCAAACAGCACCTGTTACGTATTAGTTAATTATATTTTAGTTAATCATATTGATAACAGTTGAAAACTAGCCTTTTGGCAGTGTATTGGTGCATTTAGAAGTTTTTCTTTGTTTTTATATACTCTGTTCTGATAAAATAATTTTTTTCTTGGAAAATCAACCAATATTGGATTGATATTGGACCGAAATTGAGATTCCGTTTTAAAGCCATTATCGGTGGATACTGATATTCTAAATGGTATATCCATTTGCAAATAAAACTGCAATTGGATGAACATGTATTGTGGTATTTAATTTGTGTTATTTTTAAAATCAAAATCCAAAGTCATGTGCCATTTACAACTAGTTAAAAGTTATGAGCAAGGTTAATTAAGTAGTGCTGTTGTGACACAAGCCATTATCATGCCAGTGTTTGTGTCCTGATGCAAAGATGAGGTTAATTTATTTTCCAGCAGCTATGAGACTCACATCGGCCCCATCCTCTTTATAAACATCTCTGATGAAAGGCAATGTATTTGTTAGGCCAAACTGTCAGATTTAATATCACATTCGCTTCTGTTGTTTTCTAGCTGCAGGCAAAGAAATAAAGTATCTCTGCAAGGGCAAGGCAAGAACTCGAGGATTAGACATGCAACACTGAGCGTATGAGGTTTTTCACATAATGTTGTCAGGAGAGACGCTAAGAGAGTGAATTTAATGCCATGTTTTATTGTCATCTGTTCCCCCTGCCAGCATGACACATTCATAAAAAGCAGTGGAAAAGCTGACTTGGAATTTTGCAAATCACCTTCATAGCCCGGCATTTCATTGAAATAAAAAGGTGCAGCTTATCTGTGCATTTAATGAATGCACTCAGAAAGTCACAAAAACAAAACAATTGTGAGTTAAGCAGCAAGTTGAGTGCATTTAACTCAAAGCATCCTCTTTGATTTCTTCTCTACATTATGTCTGGATCTCTTCTTCTTGCATAAATACAGGAAAAAGCCTGACAAAATAAAAAATATTTCCCCTGATAACTTAGAATTACTAATAAAGTCTTAATATATTTGTTTGCTTTCTTCTGAAAAGTAGGCTAAAATGATGGAGGCTATCCCAAGAGATGCATAGTCCCACAGGAGCAGTGGCAACAGCCAAAACTGTACCCGATAAGGGTTAAAAAAAAACATGTACTGCATCTCCAGCCTGCCTGTAGCAGCAATGTGGCTGGATGCACACAGATTTATCTGCATGCTCCGTGCCGTCTGTCTTTTTTTTTTTTTTACTTGTGTTGTCATATTTGTAGGAAAAGGACCTTAATGAAGTGAGGGGGTCTACCACTTCCTGGTGCTTTTCTTATCCTGCAATTTTTAGAGCTTACTCTCTCCAACACACCTGAATCAAATGCTTAATCCCCTCATGTGCATGTCATTCAGCCCTGTAGAGGGCTGGTAACGAGCCATTCATTTGATTCAGATGTGTCTGAGAAGGGATGCAACCAAAACGTAGTAGCTCTCGAGGACTGGACTTGGGCACCCCTGTCTTAGAAGGACAGTTAAAGGGAGTCTTACCCCCAAAACATTAAAATCCTGGTTACATGAAAATGGAAAAATATCAGTATTTGAAGCTGGACCCATGTTATGTTTTTTAAACTTCAGTTTTTACGTTTAGTAGCTTCTGCGGCACAAATAATGTTACAGAAGTCACACTCCTTAAAAAAAAAAAAAAAAAAAAAAAGGATCCAACTTTTTCAAAAGTTTAGAATAATTCAGAAGTGATTGTGACTCAGCACATTAAAAACATACAGGACATATTACATCCAAATACTCACCCACTAGTAGTAACAACCAATGTTAGTGTAATTGCTTTGATTTAGTGTGTTTTAGGGACGTTTTATCTTTGTTCAGCATTTCGGGCACCTGGAGGTGGATAGAAAAGGCTATATAAATGAAGATTATTATTATTATTATTATAATACTCAGCTTTCTACAGTAAACACTGAGTTTACAGTTACGTATGTGGTTGCATTTAAACTATTTTCAGATATGCAGGCTTCCCAGAAAAACTTGCACTCACTCTGCTTCCATCATTCTATCCATCCTACACCACATAGCTAAAAACACACTCACCCCTCTTTAGGTAACACTACAAAAGAAAGCAATGCACTTATTATATAAGGTGAGCAGTTTTTTTAGCAGCACCCACACACAGCTTGTGCATTGTGTACAGCAGAGCTGGATAGCTCATCTCATGGAGCCTCCCCAGCAGTGCCGCTGCTTGACCTCAGCTCGAACTGGAGCTGAAATAGTCCGTCTGCCAAAGGGAGTGTAGAGGCGGTTTGGTGGGGACATTGTGGGTGGGTGGCGGAGGGTATTGGAAGCTGGATGCAAGAGGAAAGGAGCAGAGGGGAAATGAACATCATGGGTCCCATGACTCAGTTTGTGCCTCTGAACAATCTGCACCCTGAAGGGATGTAAAAGTTCTGTCTCCTAAGTAGGTCATGTCAAGTACACAAGGGAATACGGCCCATGGGTGCCCTGTGATGGCATCAGCCAGCTTCTTGTTTCCAGATAATGACATTTAGTTTAACATGAACCCCTGTTGTTGTGAAGGTCCACTGGCTGACCATGGAATGAAAGTGACACAACTGAACACAGAAATGTCTGAAACTTTGCTAAAATTGATCTAATTGTAGTAAAGGTCTGGACCTTCGTGTTTGTGTTGGCTCAAATCCCTGCCTTTGTGCTTTCTGCATGACATGGCACTAAATTCCCCTCTGCTCAGCATAAATCATGCTGCAGTTGTTCCGGGCTCGTGCTGTCAATGTTTATGAGGCATTAAAATGCTTGAACTCTGTCTCATTGACTTCTAAATTACCACAGAGTAATAGGCCAGTGTGTTTGGAAAATAGGTTTCGGAGTGGTCTACATTCTGCTGCAGTGAAGAGGCTATAACAGCTTTGTGTCTCCTCTGTGGGTGATTATCATGAGGCGTTGAATTCACTTACTGAACTGATACTTCACATAAACTCCAGAGTTATTACTTCATAAGCATCCACTCTGAGCAATAATTTACTCATATACACACAATATATCTTTTTTTTCAAGTTTGCATTTTGCAGTTAGAGTACATTTTACACACTCAAAATGTACTTTTTGTTGCACATAAAAGAAAAAGAAGGGGTTTATCTGGCCACTTTCCTGGCAGTTTATTCATATTGATCTAAAGCTTAAGTCTTTCCCAAAAATCACTTTAATCCATTAGTTTACTTACAGTCAGGCTGTGGTGACATTGGTGCCAAAAGGCTGTATTGTATGGGAAATCTCCAGTACACCTCAATACTTTAATGGTGGTAATGTCAGACTGAATATCCCAGAATATAACACCTGCAAAAATCATGGAATCACCCTTTTTGGGAGGATATTTAGGTCTGTCGGTTTTACATAGAAATAAATATAGACTATCCTCAAGGATTTAAGCTGAAGCCAGAGGAACTAAAAAGAACAAATCTGTGATTTTTTATAATAAAATCAATTGAATAAAAGAAAAATCAATTAAATGTTGATTTTTTTTATTCATCCCCTTAGGGAAATTGTAATATTGTGTTATTTTTTTTCTTCCAAACAATAATTAATGAACTTGCTCTGGAAGGTGATGGCTGCTGGCAGGAATGGCATCATGCACCTTTCTGTCTTGCAGAGTTATTGAAGAAGCCTCTCTCTGAACACACACTGTTTCCTCACTGTGTTGCAGGTCCATTATGTTCATTCTTCTCCAGTAACTTCAGAGTTACCCGCAGCACAGAACCAGCCTTCTTGGTCAATTTGTTCAGTTGCATTAAGACTCTGGCTTTGATGCTGCTGCCCCAACAGATGGCTGCAAAGCTGATTGCACTTCCCACAACAGACATTGAGAAGATATGCAACATATTGGTGCAGATGCTCCCTTATGACGTCGTCTGGTCTCTTTGTAGATGGCCTCTATGATGCATTTCCAGTCTAATCTGTCCAGCTTTAGTCCAAAGTACTGTATATACATTCCTCTCCACCTCTTATCCCAGGATGTAAACAGTGCTTTGCTTACTCTTGTTCCTCCATAGAATCTACAATGATCTTTGGGTCTTGTGTTTTGTTTTCTATTAGTTTTAGGGGTTTTTTTTCAAGATGAGGTGATTGTGCATCATTCCACAAATTGACTGACCAGCTCTCTAAACTCAATTTCTTGTCCATCACTGATAAATGCAGAGTCATGGAAGCATTTTTGCCGATGACAGGACTCAGAGTTGCACTGGAAGTCTGATGTGTACAGTGTAAAGAGGAATGGTGAGAGTACAGTCCCTTGTGGTGCTCCAGTGCTGCTGATCACCATCTCAGACACACAACCTTTTAGTTTCACAAACTGTGGTCTGTTTGTTAGGTAGTCATAAATCCAGATGGTTGTGTAGGATCCACCTGAATTTTCTGTCCGTTTCTGCATAATAAAGCGAGGTGAATTGTGTCAAAGGCTCTTGGGAAATCAAACAATATGATTCTCAAATTGCTGCCTGATTTTTCCAGATGAAAGTGAGCTTTCTGAAGCGGGTAAATGACGGTGTCTTCAACCCCAAGCCCATTACAATTAGCGAAGCGTAATGGGTCCTGAAAGGTGTTCACTTGCTTATTGAGGTGAGCCAGTAAGTGTCTCTCCAGGACTTTCATCGTATGAGATGTTAGGGCAACTGGTCTGTAATCATTTAGCACAGATGGTTGGGATTTCTTTTAACATAATGGGACACAGGACAGGAACTTTCTCCCCCATCAGACCGATGTTGAAGAAGTGCTATAAAACCCAAAATAGCTGTTCTATGTTTTTTAAAATCTTGGGGATGACAGCATTTGGACCTGCAGCCTTGTTTGTGAAAGGAAAGCTTTTCATTTATTTATTTAAATTTTT
Organism: Atherinomorus stipes; assembly: GCA_023101725.1. Classification (NCBI taxonomy): domain Eukaryota; kingdom Metazoa; phylum Chordata; class Actinopteri; order Atheriniformes; family Atherinidae; genus Atherinomorus; species Atherinomorus stipes. Next base: position 1,835,362 of record JALJCO010014492.1, read on the forward strand.
ACCAGTCATAATTCCATACCTTTTTCCATGGGTTTATACAAATGTAATTATTTAGTTGAATTAAAGATTAGACAGGAATCACTACATGAACTAAGTTATCTTTGTAAAGCTCTGTTGAATCCATTTGATCATTGCAATTATCCTTAAAAGCCAGTTTTCTTGGCATTGTTTTATTTTGGATGCTCACCACTGAACTGATGTTTTACTTTGATTATACATAATTCACCCACTGAATTCTGTGGCTGCCCTTTGAAATATTCAGCTTAAGCACCTCTTGTGTACATGTCACCTTAGGCCTCCAGTACATTTTCCACTTTCCCCCCCATCAATTGTAAATGGCTGTTTCCTACAAAACCATTAGGTGAGTGTTACGAAAGTCTCGAGATAGGAACTGCATAGGGTTCAAAAGCATCTCTTACAGCATTGAGAAATTTGTCGTGAAAGTAAAACATGCTGGGAACTGTTACAGGCACTCCAGTTGGTTTAGTCTTGGAGAAAAATGTAAGCAAGAACTCCATAATATGCTTCGTTGTCATGCTTTGCTTCAAGGCTACTCAAAAAGGGAAAAGGCAAAATTTTCTAAAAAGATTCTTTTTTAGAAAGAGCTGCAACACTTATTCCTCTGAAGAGTACTTGCCCATCTGATCTGTTGTAGAAATGTTTGCCTTAACATGCATCATGCTGAGGAATCTCCCAGATTATCACATTTTGATTATGAATGAATGAGAAGCCTTTACATGAAGTCTCCCATGAGAACAGCTGATTTTAACTCATGGCTGACATGCTTAAGGCCTCTTTGCAGTGGTGACCAAGATATCTTTGCAATATGATGAGTGAAATTAACTAAGCATGTGTCTGTTTTCATGTTTGTTTAGGTTACTTTTCATATCCAACCATACAGAGGAAGAAATGACCAGACTGTGCATGACAACATCAAATACATCATTGACAGGTAGGTGCTTGTCTTGCTGCACTTCATCACCGTGGCAACTTAAATAGCACACCATTAACATTGCATGCACAGCTGAAGAAACAAGAGGTTACAACACTGAAATACTTTTAGGTTGCATTTTTGATTATAGACTGCCAGTTATATGATTTATGTATGAGATTTTGAAGTAAAAGCAATTTTTTTCCACTAACTTTGAGTATGGAGTTTGGTCTTTAAGCAACCTTGTAACCTTTCGTCAGTAATTTCCCTTATCTACTTTTTATGTTTTTTACTGTTTTACAAAAACTTCTGACAGATCTTCTGTTTATAAAGTAAAAAATATAAGCCCGTAAAAGGTACGCCTGCGATGTTTTGTTTCTTTCTTTTTAAATATAATTAACAGTAGAACCACAAATCAATTATTTATATTTAGCTTCCAAAGAGACTTTGTTGTCATTTCTTTAAGTGGCTTTGAGTTTTTCAGGATTTCTGAAGGTCATTCAAAGTTTTTCATTCACTTTTGTTCCAGTCCTTGCACCTGATCATTTTCAGAGGGATGTTTTTGTTTGTATGCTAAGCCACTTACCACTGACCTATGAATCATTTAAGCATAAAAAAATGCTTGTTAAACCATGGGATGAACCAGTTTTGTGTCTACACTTAACAGACATCCTGCCAAGCCAAGCCAAACCAAAGTTGTTTCATAAATTCCTTTAAAAAGAGCAGCATCCACTGATCAAAGTGCTCAGCATAAGAATAAAATATTAGTAATATGTGAAATGTATGAAATATCTTGAAAGAAAATAAATAAATAAAAGTACAAGACACCAATAATAAAACATAAAAGCATGAAAACAAAAGGCAAGTGCAAACATTTAAATCAATAAAGAATCAAAATCTTAGCAAAGAATGAATGAACATAATTAATTCAAATTTCTTTTGTTGCAACTACTAAAACTGCCAAAGATGATACAGTTTGACAGATACAACAGTCTTGTTGCACTATCAAGGTGATTTCCAGAGATACAAACTTGGTATATCTGCATGGTATGCTTGAGGAATAAACTTGAAAAGAAGTGGCAAGCCTACAAATAAAACAACACAAAACCAAAATCTAGATGAGAGACTGAAAAATCTGTGGTCTTATAGCCTCATCTTCCCCTGAGCCCAGACCTTAGCATTATTGAGGCAAATTTATATCCTCTTTCATTTTGAAAGAAGATGGAACAAAAGCTTTTGTAATTATATGGTGATGAAAAAAAAAAAGTATTTAATGACCAAACTACCCATGTTTTCCAAGAAATATTCAAAATACTAGAATACTACAAAATAAAGAGAGCCATGTTCTCTAGTGGATAGAGGAACCTCTTTGCAGTCCAACAAGGACTGTCTTAGATCGAAGCACTCTAAACATCTGAGACTGTTTTCATCCAACATTCATCTTTCTTGATAGGTCTGCTTGCCTTCTCTTCACTACCAAATAGGATTTCATTCACTTAACATTAATTGTTGAATTGCATCAGTGCCAAGTCTCTTTTTAATTTAATGTTTGTCTTTAAAGGTATGGAGATCATGGGGCTTTCTACAGGTTCACCTCCAGGACAGGAAAGAGTCTTCCTCTGTTTTACATCTACGACTCCTATCTGACTCCACCAGAATCCTGGTCTGAATTTTTGACTCCCACTGGCTCCCACAGTGTACGTGGCTCTGCTTATGACTCCGTCTTTATTGCTCTGATTGTGGAAGAGCGTCACAAGCACGACATCTTGGCAGGCGGCTTTGATGGCATGTACACATACTTTGCCTCCAATGGCTTCTCTTTTGGCTCTTCTCACCAGAACTGGAAGGCTGTCAAGGCTTTCTGTGATGGGAACAACCTCCTTTTCATCCCCAGTGTTGGACCTGGTTATATTGATACCAGTATTCGACCGTGGAACAACCACAACACACGAAACAGAGTGAACGGCCGCTACTATGAGACGGCTCTGCAGGCAGCCCTCAATGTGCGGCCTGAGGTTGTCACCATAACATCTTTTAATGAATGGCACGAAGGGACACAAATAGAGAGAGCGGTGCCTAAAAAAACAGTGACTCGTGTGTACTTGGACTATCAGCCACATGGACCCGATCACTACTTGGAACTGACCCGCCGCTGGGCTGAGCAGTTCCATAAAGAGAAGGAGCAGTGGCTCATGTGAGCTTTCATCAAACTGACTTGAAATAAACTGCTCTATAGAAATATGTTCATTGATGTATGTGAGTGCAGGACATGGCGAGGTGTACTTAAAAGTGTACACATGCTTATACAGAGGAACAGAGCTCCATGTTGATGGAAACATTTTTTGCTTGAGGAACAATCTGTGAAATCTCTTTGAACTTTGACAGACCAGAACTCTGATGTACTCTGTAGATCTTTTTGATCTGTTTTCCTGCCTGACATCCATATAGATTGCATATGTCATCACCTATAGGCCTCAAAACCCTCTGCAGTGAAATAACAGATCTAATAAATCATAGTCAGGACACTCCACAACATAGACATGCATTTAACCAGGCTAAGAGAGTTTATAACCACTGTAATGTTTTCAAAGTTGCTGCAGTTGTTTAAGGTTTAATACACAACAGTATCTTTAAAACGGTTCTCATAAATTGTTTAATTTTGTGGTGGACTTTGAGCTGAAAAGATCAATGTAGATCTCTAAATTAGAAGATGGTCAGATTTTCTTTACATGACAGGACAATAAAATGCTAATTTTGTCAACATTAACAAAATCATTCAGATCACACCTGCAAAGCTAAGTTCTAAACATCCTTTGTAAGTTTAAAAGAAGGAGAAAAAACTAGAAAAGACAAGCTGTGCAAGTATGAAGGGTTTTGTGCTGCTCTAGTGGTTGGACAATGTTTAAATTGCAAAGCAACCTCATGCTCACATCACTCTCACCTAAATTGCACCAGAAAAACCACAGTTCATTTCCCCAACATGACAAGCTATTACTTCATGCAGTTTATAAGTATAACATATTTCAAAAAGGTTTTCCTATCCATTCATCATTGGCTTTGCCCTTTTTAAAAATGTTATTTAGGATCTCTGGGAGCTGGATCCTGCCCCAACTGACACTGGACATACAAGCTGAATATGTTGCTGGTCCATCACAGGGCTAACAATGACACAACCATACACGACTCACATATAAATATGGCAATTTTAGGATCACTTATGAATCTAAGATGCATGTGTTTGGATTTGTAACCTGGAGCACCTGAAGAGAAACCACACAGGAACAAGGAGAACATGCAAACTTTCCACAACAGTGATGCACTGCCTTGATTTCAAATGCTTTAAAGTTTTGTACTTGTGGCCAGAGGGGACCCACTGCCCTGCATGTTTCACATGTTTTTTGTTCTTACATACCAGATTCAAATAAATAGGTCAAATTGTAAACAAGCTCTGCAGAAGTCTGACAGTGAGTCACTGATGCGAATTGGGTGTCTGTGCAGAAGAACTAATTGGGGCTCAGTGATGGTTCATTTAGCAATACGCAGCTTACATACAGTTATATCGGCTCATTCATTTTCTGTACCACTTGTCCAATTCAGAGTCATGGGGGTTGCTGAAGCCTATACCAGTTATTATCAGGCGAGAGGGAGGGTACACCCCGGACAGGTTGCCAGTCTGTCGCAGGGCCAACACAGAGGGACAGACAACCACACACACACACACATTCACTCCTAGGGGCAGTTAAGATTAACCAATTAACCTATCATGCATGTCTTTGAATGGTGGGAGGAAGCTGGAGTACCCGGAGAGAACGCATACAGTAGGCTCCAATCCTGTAAAATATAAAGTACACCGTCATTTAGTTATAAGGTTTTATGCAAAGGAACATAACTGAAAAAATCTTGAAATAAGATGAAATAATAGCATATTGTATGCTACACAGTGAAATGAACAAAAACAAGCCAAAAATTCATTAGACCTTTAGGACCTTCTGTAGCAACAATAACTTAAAGTTTTTATTTTCTACGATGTCTCACATTGTCAAGGAAGAATGTTCAATCACTCTCCTTTACAAATTTGTTTCAGTTCATCAACTTTCTGACATTAGTAGAGCACAGCTCTCTTAGGTCCCACCACAAGATTTCAGGCAGATTGAGGTCTGGACTTTGGGCCATTGCAATACCTCCGTTCTTTTTTCAGTTATTTTCTGGTGTTTGGGACAATAGTTCTGGTGCATGAATCGGTTTCAGCCAAACTTTAGCTTTAAAACTGATGGCCTCACATTTGACTTGAGAATACATGGACACACGGAGGAGTTTGGGATTGATTCATGACCAAATCATCACCCACTGTGCAGGACAGCTGGAATAAAAAAAAAAAAAAGTGAAATATTATTTATAAGGCACGTTTTTTAAAGCAATGTTAAAAAGTGCTTTATTAAAAAAAGGAATAAGGAGATTTAGATTGGATGGATGCTCAGAAGTACAAATACATGTGACAAATGTATCAAACATTACCAAAGGCATTCTCAAAGAGGAAAATTTCAAAGATTGATTTAAAACCAGAGATAAGGTGTGCCAGAGTTCAATAGGCAAAGGGTTCCATAAGCTGAATTAAAACAGTCTGATCTCCCTGTATCATACACTCTGATCTGGGAATAGTTAATAAGGGGTTCTGTGGAGGTCAATAAATTTGACATCTCCACTTTGGTTTCTTTAGTCCAAATAACATTTCTCCAGCAGTGTGTTTGTTCAGACATAACTTTGCAAGCTTAAGTCATGCTGTCATGTTCTTTAGAGCAAAAATAGGCTTTTTCCTAACATAACTTCCAAACAAGTCCTACTTCTTCAGTCTTTTTCTAATTGTGCTGTCATGAAATTTAAAGTCAGGTCTGTAATGCGCAAGATGCACCTCTTTGGTTTTCTGCAATTTTACTGAGCATTGCATAATTTCACCTTGCAAACTTGATGAGTTTGAATGGTTTCCCACTTTTGAATTACTTTTCTCACAGTGCCACATTGCATTCCAAAGACCTGGGAAACGGTTTTGCGAAGTCATCAAGAGTGATGAGTGGCAACAATAATTTTGAAGGCCACTGCAAGCGTCCTTCCTCAGCAATTAACACAAACACTCCAGAAAGACAAGCTGCTTCTCCTGCTTTTATCAAAAGGGATCACAGTTGCAGCTGAATAATTAATCAAGCTGATTTGCAGCACCTGGCTGCAACTGGCCCTCTTTGCATCTTTGATTTGGTTTGTTAATGACATTGTAATACGGTGCGTCATTCATCTTACAGTTACCTACGGTCATCCTCAAAATTATTCATACCCTCCAATTAAAGACGGAAAAATAAAAACAGCTGTCAGTGAAATGAGTTGAAATTGACAAAAGTAATAAACAAAAAATTCTATGAAAATCATGACACTGATTTTGAATTGTGGTTCAACAGAAACATTAAAAACAAACACAAAAAATAAACCAGAAAAGGATTATGGGGCTCTGAAGCTAAAATTTTTTAAGCAACACTTTGAGGCTATCACTGCAACCGAGTGTTTTCTATAATGTTCAAAAGTCTTAAATACCTGTTGACAGGTATTTTGGTTCCTCATTCATGGTGAAGGTACTCTAATGCAGGGGTGCTCAAGTCCGGTCCTTGAAAGCTACTGTCCTGCAATTCTTAGAGCATACCCCTTCCAACACACCTGAATTATATGGTTAATTTTCTCATGCACATGTCATTCAGCTCTGTAGAGGGCTGGTAACGAGCCATTCATTTGATCCAGGTGTGTTTGAGAGGGGATGCAACCAAAATATGCAGGATAGTAGCTCTCGAGGACTGGACTTGGGCACCCCTGCTCTAATGTGTCTGGGACAGTTTTGTTTGTTAATTTAAAAAAAAAAAATTATTACTTCTATAATTCAAAAGCAATATTTTACTTCACTAATAATTTTGCAAATTTTTATTCATTATTAGTTTCTTTAGTACCCCGTTATTTGAATTACTATTGTGAATTTGACCTTTTCTTTAATTGGAAGGTATGGATAATTTTGAGGACAGCTGTAATTTTACGGTGTAGTTAGGACCAAATGGGTCTTTTTAATGCCCCTATAAACAAAACCTCTCATTCTTTTTTATATAATTTTGTCTTGAGGTTGTTAAAAGTTATACTTTCTTAGATGACCTTATTTTAACCCAGTGCTTCGCCAACTCAAGTCCTCAGTACCCACTGACCTGCATGTCTTCATGTGTTCCTACTCAAACATCTGATTCAGATACATGAATGTCCTCATCAAGTTCTTTGAAAGCCTGTTAATGAGCCAATCATTTGATTAAGGTGTGAAAAATTAGGGTTGCCTCCAAGACATGCAGGGCAGTGGGTCCTTAGAACCAGAGTTGGAAAACACTGTTTTTAACCCATCACAAAGAGGTAATTTTCACAGTGAGCTTCTTTTTTTGTTTGAGTTAAGCAAAAATAAAAGTAGACACCAAGTTGAAAAAGACTAATCAAATCAAAATCAGATACTTTATGCGCTGTGGAGTGGTTTTTATGAATAAAAAAGCTGCCACTGAATGGGTCTCCCTTTTAGGATTTCATTAAGATTCTGCAACCTTTAATAGTAAAAGGATATTTGAAAACAGTTGTTTGAAGATAAGTCGGCTCTTTGATGCATCTTTGCTTGATTTCCATGTGAAGGGTACGTTCAAGTGGCTGTCTCTTGATTTCATGCTCACTTAAGAATCAGTCGTGAATAAAATACAGACACTTCTGAATCCGTCTCAACTTGTAATGTGTGAAGAAGACAGTACTACTTAAAAAAAGAACCTTTTATTTAGACTTTACAGACATTGTATGATCCATTAAACAGGCTTACATCAGGCACTTCAAATGAAAAAGAGTCCAGTAAAGAGTCATGTGGATTATATTACAGTATTTTCAAACTTAGGGTAACTGAGGTGCCAATTTATAAATTATTAAAAATGACAGTATTCCGAGTCTCCCACTGTCATAAAACATCAAATAAATATTACATTGGAGTTAAAAAAAAAAAAGAAAAGAGAAGAAAAAAAAAGTAATAATCTAAAGAGCTTCCTTCCCTTAATGCAGTGATCTCCAAATCTGGTCCTCAAGGGCCACTGTCCTGCAGATTTTACATTTTTCATGCTTCAACACACCTGACTCAAATTAGTAATCATTTTGCAGAACGTCAGCTGTTGGGTCCTTTGAATGAGTTGTGTTGGAACAGGGAAACATCTCATACCTGCAGGATAGTGGTCCCCAAAGACCAGCGTTTGAGATCCCTGCCTCAATATAACCACAAAAATAAATTATGCCATAAAATGAGTGCTCACTCACTTTCAACTACATAACTGAATAAACAGAAAATAGTGGCACTAAAAAGGTGGAATCCTTTTCTCAGACAGATCTTATGCCACTATGGCATTTCTGAATAAAATGGTAAAAAAAAAAAAAAAAACAAGAGCTTAATTTTCCGCACTGTTTATGAAAAAAACAAAACAAAAACAAAATAAAACAGTCACCCAAAGAAAAAGTAACTCCAGACCATAAAACAGATGCAGACAGTTGTGTAAGACTTGGTCTCTTCCTGAGATCTGGATTTTCCAAGGAAACTCAAAATCCACAGATTCATGCATTCCCAAGCATTCCTGGGTCAAAGCTGGTTGTGCATCTCAGCGTGTGTTTTGGAGTGTGGAGAGTTTAAAGGTCATTCTTCCCCCGAATCCTCTGACAGTCCATATTTGTGCTCCAGCACATCAAGCGTAGAAGAAAGGGCACTGAAAACAGAATTAGGGTCTTGTTTAATGTACCAAGTCCACTTCAGAGCAAGCGTGGGAGGTTTGGGGCAGAAGGGGTCTGAAGCTCAAAATCTGAGAGGCAAAAATAAACAATGCAACCAACTGATATATTTTAATCACTGTTTGCATGTGATCTGCTGTGATCTTGGTATTATTATTACTTAACATTAAAAAAAAATGTATTCAGCATTTTGCTATGAACAAAAAAAAAGCATATTTTGTGTAAGAGAAACAGTTTTATTAGGTGCACTATCGCTGGAGTGTACTGTGTGTACGGGCTTCAGTAGAAGAAAGCACTGATAGCTGCTTGGTGCAAGTAGATACTAGGGAATAATATATTTGCAGGACTTGGATACTTGACCTATGTGAACCATTTGTTTTAGTTTAAGGAATCTATTTTTTTTTCACTTTCATCATTAAAATAGTAATTAATGTGTCCCAAACCCTCTCACTTACAGTAGTAAAAGCAACGGTTTTAATCAGATTAATAAGTAAAAGAAATGTCTTCCAAAAGACTTCAATGAACAAAAGAAAGCTGCAAACTACATAGCAAGCAACATTTTGAACATTTTGGACAAAGAGTTGGCAGGACTGAGAGGTCTTGCTCTCCTATGGCTGTTTCTCCTCTGCTTCATCAGTGGCAGGAAGGAGACAGCAGGAGAACCATGAATAAGCTGTTGGCACTTATTCAGTGTTGTTCTTAGGCTTTAATTTAGAGACAGAAGCTGTGCTCTGAGAGAGTGAAGAAAGAGAGAGAGAGAGGAGAGAGATTCTGTCTCTTCTCCCTTTCTTTCATATGATGTTTTTACATATTAAGTAGAGCCAAAAATCAAAGCATAGGCTGTGGATTTAAACATGATGCTGCAGGAACAATCAATCAATGACCTCTTCCCAGCTTCCAATATTCTCTTCTATTAGCAAATTTAAGCAGAATCTATACAGGAGCATCTACATATATTTTTATTTTGTCCCATACAAGAGCAATGGAAGAAAAACGCTCATTCCCATCCTCTTTCAGACTAGTTCAGACTTTGTCTTTTATATGGTTTGCATTCAGACAAAAGGTCCGCTCTTTTACTTTGGAGCTGTAGCGGACAAGTACAGCTAACCCCCCCATGTCACAGGAGTGGAAATGTTGCTGCACTTCGTTTTGATTGAACACACAAGAAATGTTCATGTACAACATCCTGTTCTTTTTCAACAATCTACCTATGCGTAACATTTTCCGATATCTAAATGTAGCCGGGATGCAAGACGTCTGCAAAGAAGCGGTATGTTTGAAAAGACAACTCTGGAAAGAATGGATGGACTTCACTGCAAATATTCCACAACGCAAGTCTGAAAGCGGCTAATGACTGTTGGTAAAACCTACCGGCTTCAGTTTTTACATGCAGAGAGTGCCCCTTTGTCATTGCATGCCATCATGCAGGAAACTGCTAGATACTGTCAATAACTTTATTGATGCATCAGCTGTGCCAATGGTAAACACTGACAGGAAATGCTATCCTACAGTTCTCTCTTATTAAGTGACAAAGTCAATCTGGGGACAGTCAGTCACCATATACGCTCACTGGCCACTTGATAAGGTACATCTCGCGAGCACCAGGTTAAACCCCATTTTGCCGTCAGAACTGCCTTAATTCTTTGTGGCATAGATTTAACCGGTTGTTGGAAACACTCCCAAGACATTTTATTCTGAAGATTTCCTGTGTCACCATATCCCAAACGTTCTCCACTTGATTGAGATCTGGGGCCTCATTGTACGTACAAAAATTGGCATATGCCAAATATAGTAAATTTTGGGGATTAATAAAAAAAATAAACATGGCGGAATGAGTCACTAAATCTACGGCAGCTCTGACCCTGGCATATGCCCAAAATCTGGAGAAACGGGAAACTGCCACACCAACGACAGAAGAATGAATAAACGCAAAGAAATGATGTGAAATGTGACGTTTGTGCAAAACAAAATATTAAATTTATTTGGAAAAATTAATAAAGAGGCATATTTGATATTAATCGTCTCGGGGAGGGCATGTGCTCACACACGCAAGGTAAAACAAAATCAGGATTTACAAACGAAACGGGTGTAGGCTATTTTATTGAAGGACCCCAACCACTAAAATCTGGTCTGTTGTGAAATAAAACTTCCACGTTGTGAGTCCATTCACACGACTAAATAAGGCATATGTGTGTATGTGTAAATGAGCTTCTACATGAAAGACAATGACCATTAAAATGACATGTCTGCCTCACATAAGTGCTCGTTAGTTTGGCAACAATGAGGATATTCCCCCCACCTGTAGCTGTTCAGAAATTCTCGTGATTTTTTATATATAATTATATATATGTGGCTATATCAAGGCTGGCCGGCAACCCAGTGCGTAAAGATGCACCATCTGCTGGAGGAAACGGCGCATGGGAAGCTCATTTAAGAGATGCATGAAACAGAAGAGGCAGATCTTATGTATTTATGAACTAGTTTTAGTGTTGTGCCCATTTCTGTAAAGAAGTTCTTTTTCGCAACTCCGTGGCCACCTCCATGGCCTTTTGCACACTGGACTTCTTTTGTGGATGCGGCTGCAACTGGGTGCATGAAGTGCTGGGGAGGCACTGGTCTCCCCCTCCAACCACAGCTGCAGCACCAGCGACCAGCTGGAACATCCAGGAACTAGAAAGAAATATTATTGGACACCAAACGGATGTCAAAAATATCTCAGTAGCGTCCGTACATGTTGGTTTTACAAGATGGAGAGAAAAGAATAAATTATTAATCATGCGGCGCCTCAGACCCGCGTTTGGTTCTTGACTCTGTTCTGTCTCCACTTTATTGCCCACTGGAAACCACCCGGTTCTCTGATGACACCTTTTCTACCTTTCTGCATTGCTGATGTTCATGCTGTGGCCCTTTAAATAAAAAATTTTACGTTTACCATCGTGGTCCATCAGGATCTAACTCAGAAATTCTGCTTTTTTGCCGTTTTACCCTTCCGAACTGTCATGGAAATGATGTTGATAAATATTTATCGAGGATGTTTCCTAACCTTTTATGGTCACCTTATGGGCGGAACAAGGAAGGCGTTCCCTCAGGTGCGCCAACTTCAAAGTTGATTCCGATTTATAAATGGAAACAGGTGTAGGACGTGCATATGCACTCTTATAAATCGGAAAGTTTTTGTGCGGGGCACTTCCTGTTTTTCCTACGTCTGCGGTAGTGCAGTAATGTGTTTTCCTACGCAAGGTTTTATAAATGAGGCCAAATGAGGTCCCTTTGGATTGTGGAAGCAATGGAGAACAGTGAACTCATTTTCTGTTTTCTGTTTTTTATTTTTAAAGAGAAGATTTGAGTTTGATGGCATGATGCATTATCATACTGCAGGGGTGTCTAAAGTCAGTCCTTGAGGGCTGCTATCCTGCAGGTTTTGGATATTTTCTGCTGTAGCACATCAGCTTAATGCAGGGGTGTCCAAAGTCGCTGTCCTGCAGATTTTCTTTCCCTTCTTGCTTCAACACACCTGATTCAAATTAAGCAAATCCAACAGCCTATGAAGTTCTGCACAGTGGCTCATTAATTTGAGTCAGGTGTGTTGGAGCAGGGAAATGTGGAAACTGCAGGATAGGGGATTATCACGCTTACCGGAACTTCCCGGTATTTGGGCGTTTCCTCTTCCGGGCCATTTTAACAACAGCCGTTCCTGCTCTGTTATACTGTTTAAATCGGATAAACTCCAAACATACTTAAGTTTTCATTCCAGACTGAAGTCATACTAAGGAAGAAGTGGATCAAAGCGATCGATTTGCCGCGGTGAAGGGCCGAACTTTATAATAAAACAACACACGTTTGTTTGTAGCCGGTGGGGCACAACACCGCATGACACCGGCACTTCACAGCATGCTAGCATTAGCCAGCTAGCGTTTACTGATGTGCTTAACATTGTGCTTCTTAAAACACACTAACATCTGAAAATCGGGTCTGTACCCCCAGAAAAGCCCCAAGGCCCGCCTGCTAACACGACTGTATAGTCTGCCGGCTACAAACAAACGTGTTATTTTATTATAAAGTTCGGTCACCGCGGCGAATCGGTCGTTTTGATCCACTTCTTCCTTAGCATCACTTCAGTCTGGAATGAAATCTTGGCATTGGTGTTTATCCGATTTACAAAGTTTGACAGAGTAGTAGCTGGCGGACTACTGTTAGCAGACCCGATTTTCAGATGTTAGTGTGTTTTAAGAAGCACAATGTTAAGCACGTCAGTAAACGCTAGCTGGCTAATGCTAGCATGCCGATGTTGTGCCCCACCGGCTACAAACAAACATGCTACGTTGTGTTATTATAAAGTTCGGGCCTTCACTCTGGAGAATCACTTTGGTCCACTTCTTCCTTAGTATCACTTCAGCCTGGAATCCGTAAAAATTTAAGTAGGGTTGGCGTTTATTCACGTTATTTACGAAGCAAAGCAGGGACATTGAACTGGGCCGGAAGTGGGCCGTCCAAGTGTTTCAAACCGGAAGTTCGGAACACGGAAGCGTGATAATCCCCCATTGTGGCCCTTGAGAACCGGAGCTGGACATCCCTGGCTTAATGGGTCAACATGCTTCGGTAGCACTTTACAATTAGTTGTTTAGGAGAGCCATTTAATTTTAATCAGGTGTTTTGGAGGAGGGAAACATCTAAAACCTGCAGGATTGCAGGTCAGGATCAAAGCTGGACACCCCTGTACTACTGGAAGTAGACATCAGAGGATGGGCACACAGTGGTAACAAAATGATGGACATGGTCAGCAACAATACTCAGGTAGGTTGTAGTGTTTAAATGAACTCAATTGGTACCAAGGGACCCAAAATGGGACAAGAAAATATACCCTAAACATCATGAAAGATGATCCATGCTTTCATGTTGTGTATACCAAAGTACATCTGAATGTGGCAGCTGAAGTAGAGACCCATCAGACCAGGCAACATCTTTCTGTTGACCAATTTTGGTCAAACATGAGTCTGTGTGAGTTGTAGCCACAGTTTCAGATTTCCAGATCTTAGCTTGACAGGAGTGGCACCCAGTGTGGCCTTCTGCTGCTGTAGCCCATCTGCTTCAAGGTTAGAAACGGTGTGTGTTTAGAGATGCTATTCTGCATACCTTGGTTGAGATCAGTGCTTATTTGACTTCCTGTTGCCTTTCTATCATCTCCAACCAGTCTGCCCATTCCTCCTCTGACATCAACAAGATATTTTGGTCCAGACAACTTTTGGCCACTGGATATTTTCTCTTTGTTAGACCACTCTCTGTAAACCCTAGAGATAGTTGTGTGTGAAAACCCCTGAAGATCAGCAGTTTCTGAAACACTCACACCAGGTTGTCTGGTACCAACAACCATGCTGCATTCAAAGTTCTTTAAATCCCCTTTTTCCCCATGTGGGGCTTCAGTTTAAACAACAGCAATTCATCTTAACCAGATAGACATGCCTAGATGATTTGAATTTCTGTCATGTGATAATTTGAGTTAACAAGCAATTGAACGGGTGTACATACTGTAATAAAGAGGCCAGTGAGTGCATGTTCATGACAAACTTTGGATTGCTGTTTTTCTACCTCTGTCTCTTAACACATAATGTTTTTAGTTTTACTTTTTTACCCACTACCTCATCACATATTAAAAATATTAGATCAGTGTTAGGGAAAATATGGTTAGGCGTCTAAATACACAATATGGTTTACTATAAAGTTTTCAGCATGCTTAAATTTTCCACATTGTTGTGCCGATATACCCTGCAAACATCGCGTAACCAGCTCAGAGTACCCTGTTTATTCACAAATAATTCTTCTTCAAACATTCAAAATACATGCTCTTCCAGTCCTAGTTCCTTCTTCATTACTAAATTTTTTTTTCCAGGAAATGTCATTATAAATGGAGGACAGTATGATCACATCAATTTCAATCAACTTGATTCTGTGTTAAAAGCAAAAACTGCAAGAAGTGTGCAGGTTTACTGACTGAACTTACCAGCCAGGTCTGATGATGCGATATTTGCCGTGCACTGACAAGTCGACCACTGTGGACCCGAGGCGGCTATGGTCCCCTATTGGTCCACCATCCACCACTACGGCTAGTTTGGGCCACAGGTCCTGAAACTCCTTCAGTGCAAAAAAGACAACAACATTTAACAGAACATACAATGCACAGCACAAAGATGCACATTTTTTTCACTTACATGTACTTCCACTGTGCTTGTTTGTGAGCTGATGTTGGCGCTGGTGAGAGCAAGTGGTTCATCACACATCTGGCAAAGGCGCCTCAGAAAGGCGTGATCTGGAATACGTACGCCTACGAGCTGAGGAGCACACGGAACGGTGAACAACAGGTCAATGATTACTTTGTTTTAAAGTGTAATACTGATGAAAATGAAAACAAAGGAGACCTACTGAAGTGAAAGGGTTGAGATCTGTGTTGAGCATTTCAGACCTTTCAAACACCAGGGTGACAGGACCAGGCAGCAGGTCACACAACAGCTCCTCCGTCACCTTCACCTTGCAGTACCTATTCCCAGAAACAAGAACAAAAGATCAATGTGACTCAATAAATGGGAGGCTAGCCATTTAGATAAAACAGTCCTTAGGAAATCTAGGTGCAGATGCACAGTTTTCAGTTTTAAAAAGCCACAGAGAAATGACATAAACAGAAGAGTTTTAACAGTTGTTTGTACGACTAAATATCATATAATGTAAGGTACTACCCAAAAAATTAGAATATCCGGAAAAAGTTTATTTATTTCTGCAATTCAACTTAAAAGTTGCATTTACATATTTTATAGATAAATAATATGCAAATCAATATATTTCAAGCTTTTATTTGTTTGGATGTTGCTGATTAGGACTTGCAGCTTAAGAAAACCTCAAATTCAAAAACTCAAAAATTTAGAATACTGTGAAAAGCTCCAGTATTGTAGACTCAGAGTGTCACATTCTAATCAGATAAGTAATCAAAAACACCTCCATAAGTGCCCAGAGCCTTTTAAAAAGTCTGTCTTGGTCAAGAAGAATTCACAATCATGGGGAAGACTGCTGATCTGACAGTTGTGCAGAAAACCATCATTGACTCCCTGCACAAGGTGGGAAAGACACAAAAAGTGATAGCAAAAGAAGCTGGATGTTCTCAGAGTGCTGTCTCAAAGCACATTAATGGACAGTTAAGTGGAAGGAAGAAATGTGGAAGAAAACTGTACAAGCCAGAGGGCTGACAGCAGCCTGGAGAAGATGGTCAGTGTTAAGTTTCCCAGTCTGTGATGACCAGGGGATCCATGTCAGCTGCTGGTGTTGGTCCTCTGTGCTTCATTAAGTCCAGCATAAATGCAGCCATCTACCAGGACATTTTGGAGCACTTCATGCTTGCTTCAGTGGACCAGCTGTATGAGGATGAAGACTTCATCTTCCAGCAGGACTTGGCACCTGCCCACACTGCCAAAAGTACAAAATCCTGGTTCAACAACCATGGGACCACCATGCTTGATTGGCCCACAAACTCACCTGACCTGAACCCCATTGAAAATCTGTGGGGCTTTGTCAAGAGAAAGCTGAACGGGAAGAGACCGAACAATAAAGAAGAGCTCAAGGCGGTGATGAAAGCATGTTGGTCTTCCACAACACCTGAGATATGCCACAAGCTTGTAGCATCCATGCCACGCCGGGTTAAGGCAGTGATTCATGCAAAAGGGCCCAAACCAAGTATTAAGTACAGATGCAAGATTTTAATTTAGGAGGCCTGACTTTTTTTTGCTTTTAAAACCCTTTTATAATTGATTTCATGCAATATTAAATTTTTTTTGAATTTTTGAGTTTGAGGTTTTCTTAAGCTGCAAGTCCTAATCGGCAACATCCACACAAATAAAAGCCTGAAATATATTGATTTGCATATTATTTATCTATACAATATGTTAATTGCGCCTTTTAAGTTAAATTACAGAAATAAATGAACTTTTTCAGGATATTCTCTTTTTTTGGGTAGTACCTGTATGTTGGAATAAAACTGACATCTCCATCTCTCGCATGTGCAACTCCTCTGTTGCAGCTTTATGTTTGTGAAAAGCAGTGGGTCCAGAAAGAAAGCGCTACACTATCAATCATCTGTAAGTATCAAACAACAGCAACACTGACACTTAGGAGTTGAAAGAAAAAAAAACAACAAAAAACAGCCATCTATTTTACAAAATAACCCCACGCATCCAGATCAAAACATACTAAAAGCAAAGACATGAAAGCGTACTTATGGATATCGCGAATTTCTCCAACACAAATCGCCAGTGGCTTGTTTCCATTTCGTCCTTTTGTGTCATATATTTTTTTGACTGCTTCAGAGTTTTGGGCCAGACATGCCAGGCCGTAGATGGTGTCCGTGGGTACAGCAACAACGTGACCATCTTTCAGAGCATTCACTGTGCACCTCAGGATGTCAGTGCCATCTGCAGTTAGTAAAAAAAGGAGTCAGTAGGACATAACCCACAGCAAGACATGTATAACAAAAGGCTTAAAAAAGAGAGATTAAAGATGCACAAAGATTATAGTATTCAAAAACTCTACGATGTAGCTGATCCTGCAAGAAAGAGACCAAATTGAGCTGGAAACACACAACACACCCTTGCTTGTCACAATTTTTTATACATTAGAAAACCATAATTACCCTAAAATATTAAATATTTATTTCAAGCTTCATTAAAATGGTCAGACCTCTGCAAAGAGAGCAGGTAAAAGTTATAGGCTAGTAATTATGTACATTCCATTATTAATTCAATCACAAATCAATGTAAATATAGCACAAAATCATATTATCCCCTAATCTGTCTATTGTGGATAGACAGCTATAGTATAATAATGCGTTTTATCTGAATTATACAAAACTACAAGTGTCACATACTTTTGATTAAATTATGTGTTTTTACAGTCGCCAGCTGTGTCATGCATGGGAAAGTAAGGGAAAATATCATTTAAAAAGACTTAATTATTTTTAACCTTTACACTTACTGAAGGCTCTCTCGTCACAGCCTGTTAATCCATTTATCAACTGTTATACTTATCAGCCAATATACATCTTCAAGTAGGAGCCAAAGGCACTTTGGTGAATAACATGTACCTGTTTGGACTCCTTGATTCATCGTCGGCCCATTGGAGGTCGGCGGCAGCAAACGCAACAATTTGGTCTTGGGCTCCTTACACATCTCTGCTCCGAGTCTCTGAGCCGCTGCTGAACTGTGAGCAAGTCTAAATTTAATAAAGTTGGCAGCTAAGTAACGAAGTGAATTCATGAAATCTCCCTTACTAATATACCATTACGCGACCAGAGGAACATGTTGCCTGATGCAATGACAGAACTCTTCCGGGTTACGCCCACCAAGGCAGACGTCACCTTTCTTAAAAAGCCAGCATAAAAATGATAAGGACACATCCTTTAGACGTTTTCTCTGCATCAAAGAAAGGTTAACACAGAGGGTGTTAACAACAACAACAATAATAAAAATAATACACCCTGAAAGTTTTTTGTATACCGTGAAGTTATATCTATCGAGTCTCCTTTTACGATAAATTTAATTGTTTATAAAGATTCAACACACACACAGACACACACACACACACACACACACACACACACACACAATATAATATATATATATATATATATATATATATATATATATATCACTATTTTTAAATCAACAAGTTAATTTATACACCATATTATAATCACAATATGAAAGGATACACCGTTAAAATGATTTAGCATAACATCACAGAAAAAATCTTTAAGTTATAGCCTACTGATTTTTTCAATAAAAAAGTAGATTAAATTAAATACAACACTTTGCTTGTGTGTGTTAATATCCACCTCGAAAAATCGCGCTCCTTTTGTCACGTAGACCACAAATATTGAGAGACACGCAATTTTAATTTTAGTCCACATAGTGAAGTAATACACTGGAAAAAATTTCTGCGGTCAAATGAGCAGTCACACGTCACCTGACCTGCTCAGACAGCAGCTTGAAATTATAACCACCTGTTAGTACTTATTAAAACAAAGGAGGTATCTGCTGATAGGTAACACTGAAGACGATGTCGACGGCAAACAACTTGGATAAAGGCATTATTTAAAAACCGCAACATACCATTAGACCTTTATCAGTAGGATGTGCAATATTGATTGTTTATTTTTTTTTTTTTTATGTCTTCCAGTCTCAAAAACAGAAGATAGAGAAGAACAGCATACCGATGGGAATTCTGCATCGCTGCAAAAGGTCAACTTAAAAGTTCAGTCTGTGAATGCCTATTCGTCCCCACTGACACTTTAACAGGATATTTGATTCTTGCAGGATGTGGAGGCCATCGAGGATAGATTGGTCACACTATCTGAGAAGATACATCTATGCCGATCGGTCGTGAATGATTTGAGGGACCTTAATGACAAGTTAGTGGTGAGTGCTCTGCTTGCCTTTTGCATCTTGTTACAACACATTTCAGCTGCTGTGTTAACCTTTCTTTGATGCAGAGAAAACGTCTAGAGGATGTGTGCTCACAGCCACAGAAGTGAACAGAAGAGTGCCTGCCAGTGTGTTTTTACAGTTGTTTGAATAAACTCCATGGTTGCAATTTTACGTGTAAATATTCCATCAAGCACACACATTTCAGTGACAAGGATAAGGTTTTATTAGTATTATATTGCTCTTAATTCAGTTATTTATCAATTTATACGAAACAAGCATAAGCAAACACTTTCACATTATACATTCTTTCAAAAATACAAATCCTTTACAGATCTTCACTCTTTGGGTATCAGACATTTCTTTGGAAGCATAATGGTTTCCTATATTTGTCCAATATTACCCATTTGGAAAAATGTTGGAATTGACCTTTTTCTAAATCTCTTACATTAGTGATCAAATGATCTGCTTCCAAATAAATGTCACCTTTAGTGATTGTGAGACAAAGTTACCTTTTTCAGGTAGACGCTGGACAGAAACCTGGGCCACAAGTCAAACTTTTTTTTTCTGCTTAATCAAAATATTTGCAGCTGTTAAGTTTGACTTGTAATGAAAATGAAAGCTGACAAATGATCAAACTTTGTGAAAGGCTGAGATGATTACATAAATGGAATGAGACGAGCGAAACATGTTTACTCAATGAATACAAAGAAAAGCTGTGTACATTTAACCAAAACAATTCTTAAAACAGAACCATTCACTTGAGTACTTCCTCATACAAATCAAGTTGGTTTTGAACCAGTTACCTCTGAGGCAAGACTCCATATGAAAGGAAAAATATGATGCAAAGTAATTCAAAGGAACAGTACCTCATGCACACAGATTCGCAACATCCTAATCTTAGTGTGAGAAGAAGAGATGCTTGCACTGCAGGTATTCCCTCAAACCACTGGTGCTCATGGAAGGGAATGTTTGAGCAGAAAAAGGATTATAATCCCCCCAAAAATGCATTAAAAATCCAACTCCATGCACTCTGAAGAGGTTGAAAAATTTTAAAGGCCTTTAACAGGCTACAATCATTGAAAATATACCAACGAATATTGGAAAACCAATAAATAGTCATAATTCATAATCACTCTTTCTGTACACCCTGAAAAATGCATAAGCCTATACAAATGACTTCAATAAGTTAAAAATTTCAATTTACAATCTCTTCGAGTGCTCTGGATTTTTAATGCAATTTTATTTGGATCTCAATAGTCTTTTTCTGCCCTGATCTTAGATTTTAAATGTATTACACTTGAGTCTAAGCAGATCCCTTTATACAGAGGATCTGGAAAAATAACTTTTGCCAATGGACGTCTGCATGCAATTTGGCAACAGAAGTTTGTCTTGTGGAAAAGGCATACACCGCCCATCTTTGACTCAGTATTTAAACTTATAATTGCATAGTTGGTACATTGACAACATGAGAATATTAAGTATATGGCATTGACAATTGACTTTTTTCTTTTTTTTTGCTGTGTTCATGTAATTTTAACATCCATGCATTCAAGGAATGGTCTTAAACAAACGTAAATGGAACCCCTTGCACGATTATTCACCAATAAGATTAATATTGGTTTGACTGACTTAAGCCCAGTTACCTTAAACACCTGCCTTGTCTGCACTCATCAATCAAGGGAAAGCTACTCTTAATGGCAAAATGGACTAAAAGAACAAAAAACCCAATTTGAGTTTTAAGTGATAAACTTATCAGTTTTCGTCTGATTCAACGACCTGGAATTAAAATTAAGTCTCCTGATCTGCATTTATTACTGGCTGATATTTTCTTTGTTTGATTTTGTAATGTTATGCATGAAAACCTTAGCAAACATTCCAACAAGAAAACCACACAGATCAAGAAACAGTACAAGAAACCTTATAGTTAAAAGAAGCCTTTTTGCCTCAGTGACCTGCTGCAGCTTGAGTTCATCCGAGAGTCTGTGAAGGTGAGTATCGATGTCTGAAGCAGAGATGGTCTAGACAAGAAGGTTCATCGAATAATTAATGTTGTTAGGCCAAGTAGCTTTAACACTAACCTACAGGAGATAATGCTTTAGCTTTGCCATCATTGCAATGTGTCCCATGTGAAACAATACTGTTAAATTATACTCTGAGAAGGAGGCTATGGGTTACATATATTCTGTTACAATATGAACTGTACAGGAGCCCAGATTCTTTATAGAACTATTCAACTAAACACAGCAAAAACTCAAACTGCATAAATGTGACAGGGGGGAAAACGCAAGTTGTACATTAGCTCCAAACTGAGTTAGTAATTCAAAAGTCTGTACAAAAATACAAATCCTAGAATAATCTACACGTTTTTCAAAGATGTTTACACTAAAATGCACTATATTTACACTGTCTCCAGGACACCGTCTTTTAAATGCTACTTTACAGCAGTTGTATACAAAAAGTCTGTAGTGGTGCTGCACCTCAGCTAACAAGCTGTCAGATTACTCTCTTTACAAGATAGTGTGCAACAAACGGGGAAGAGTGCAGCAAAACGTAGGGCAACTGCAAGTGTGGGCCTTCCAGTAAAGAAAACACATGTCTGAGTGACAAATTAAAGGAACTGGGATCAGTCATGAGTTGATGAGTCCCTGAGAGGGTCACAACCCTAAAAAAACATGGGATGTCGACAGTAGTTTCTTACTGTTTAATTGTGAACCATTCTCGAAAACGAGCAAATTCTTGAGGGTAACGCTTCACTGTGCAGTGTACTTGAGGTGCCTCTTTAACTTGCTTTTAGCAATATACATTACGTTCTTGAAAGGATAGAAATTCAGTAACAAAGAAAAACAAAAAATACAAGCGATTGGAATAAATTATTTTCTGCTATCTCAAAGATAAGTTTGACCAATATAATGAAAAATCAACATTTAAATAAATTAACATATACAATTTTAAGTTAGTTTAAGTTATAGGCAACTTATTGAATTAATGCCATTAAAAGAGAGAGGCAGATCTGATCACAGGTTCTTTTCTTGATTAGTAAATGTCAAAAGACGTAGAAAAAAAAAAATCACATTTTCTGAACTACATTAGTCTTCCTTGAAAAAAAAAAAATTAAAAAAAAAAAAAAAAACACTGAGGAAACCACTATGACAGCCAAATGAGGAGCCATGTGGCCAACTCCTTTAAATTTATGCTGGGAGCAATGGTTGATTAATGTCATAGCAAATTCCTCTAAAATACAGTGCATTCTGGTCAGCTGCATACCAGCTTTAAGGATTTGTTAGGACCTGTAGTACAGTACAAGGATATACAGACAAGCTTTTGTTTTCCTGCTTAGGCCTGTAGACCAATTAACTCTCTCTTTATCAGTGCTTGGACAACAGACGTGTTTGACTATATCAATTCAGAGTGGATATCAAGAGGATTATTATATACAGGTCATATTTCCATATAGGATTCACTGCCATTATTCTGCAACATGTAGTGTTCAAACTGCTAAATCTCAAAAAGCAAACTAATCATGTTTCCAAAAACTCTGCTACTGCAATGAGACCCAACAGAAAAGTTATTCAAAGTCTGTATATATATATATATATATATATATATATATATATATATATATATATATATATATATATATATATATATATATATATATATATGTTGTGCAGTGCCATACAGAACAGGATGCACTGCAGGGACAGAGGGTTTGATGTACACACTATATAGGAAAAAAGAAGACACATTGCTTTGCAGAGGGATTCGTGCCGTGGGAGGAATCGATGTTTGTAGATGAGTGGGTGCAAAAGACAAACACATGGTGCCAAGCTGGAAAGGCAATTCTTTTAAGGATCGCCATCAGTGGCCATGTTGAAGTCATCAGCAACCAGCAGAAGAGCCTCAATGTTGGCAGCCGTCTCTGGACTCTGCATAGAGAGGAAGTCTGAGACGTCCATGCTGGCTAACCCGTCAGATGGAGGTGGGTTGGTGACAGTACTGCTCACTATTGTGGAAAAAGTCTGAGCTGTGGAGGAGTTGGAAGAAGAAGTAGAAGAGACCTCCAGCCTCACCTCACCCACCTTGGAGGAAGACTTGGGAAGGCAACATGAGGAAGATGAAGTGTCTTGATGGTGTGGTGGCTCAGACAGGAGTGGGGGAAGGGGCTCTGACGGTTGCTGTTGTGCTGGGGCTGAAATGATGGAGGAGGCACTCTTTGCACTTTTGTCTCTAGCAGAGTCCCTGCAGGCACACTGGCACTGGCAGGATTCTTCCTGTTTTATGATGATGACTGGTAAGCTGAGGCCAATTTGTTGGACTGAGTTACCTGAAACAGAAACTTTAAATCAGGCCTTAGACATCAACATGTTTTATCACTTAAAAGATGCTGGCAGTCATCCATTTCTGACTGAAGAAGACACCAGTCAATGCCCCGAGCATAGATGGACCTTTTGATACAGTGATAGCAGCAGAGCAATATTTCTTCCAGCAAGTCACCATATTTTGAATAATCTATGTTTCACTGTTATATTTTAATTAAACCAGAGCTGTCAAACTCCAATCTTGGGGCTACTGTTACGCAGGTGTTTAAATGTTTCATCTCTTCAACCCACCTGACTCATAATAATGGATCACTGTGCAGAACATGACAACAAGCAGTTGGATCCATCTGACTTGAATCAAGTGTGATGGAGCAGGCAAACATCTAAAACCTGCAGGACAGTGTCCTTAAAGACTAGAGTTAGACATCCCTGTTAAAACACATTATAATGCAACACTGCTCCAACACTATATTAAGTATCTTGGAGTAGCATTTGTATGATAAAAGCACAGTGACAGCATCTTACTGGCACCAACAATCAATTTACAAATCAACTAGTAAATTAATCCTGTTAACGCTAAGTGCCTCAGTATATATGACAAAACAAATTTATGATTTCATTAGTTTTTTGGCAGATGCCCACACTGTGCAAAAAACAGAGTAACTCACTATATGCTGGCTTACCTGCATTTCCTCCCACTGGTATGGCTGTTGTAAAGAAAACTTTTTCTACTTTTGGAGCTCCTTGATGTGACTGTGAACACACATTGATCATCAAAGTTTGAGTTAAATATATTTTTCTACTGGAAATAAAGGGCCTATTCTGATAAAAACCTACATATAAAAGGTTTAATTAACATGTAAACATGGTTGTGAGCACTACTCACTGCTTGTTCTGGGTTCTGCTGGCTGTTGGCAGCACTGCTAAGAATCCACTGGAGGTTCTGATCAGACATGACCAGACTTGGCTGCAGCAGGTTTGGGGTTGATGCTATGGTGATGGTAGCAGGGCTGGGAGCCAGACCAGGGCCAGTGTTGGCGACAGGGTTGTTGGCCAAAGGCACGGGTTGCGCCACAGCTGCTAAACCATCTGTTGTGGTGGCTGCAATGACAGCAGCAGGAGCCGGTGCTGTGGTGGTCGGCGCAGGAGCCACTGGAGGGTGAATGGAGATGGGTGGTGGCAGAGGAGTGGTCTGAGTAGCACTTTCTGACTGTAGGAATGTGGGTGGTAGTGCCACATAGTGCTGGGGGGTGACATGGTTTGGTGGTTGGACAGAAGCCTGAGGCACATCCGAGATCTGATGAGGCCCACTTGGTTGCATGAAAGGGGCAGGCTGTGTGGAGCTGACAGCAGCTGTGACAGTGGCAGTAGCCTGAGAGGAAGAGTTTTGACTCTGCTGTGAAGAGGCTTCTATGACAGCAGCATTATGGGAACAGGAAGATGTAGAGGTAGGAGTGACAGTGAAAGAGATGATAGATGAGGCATCAGTCACCCCTGGTTGAGTAGAGGTCTCTAGGCTAAATGGTTCAGCAAGGCTCTCTGAGGAGGAAAATCAAATTTCTGTCAATACAAGAAAATTTAATAACATTCAAGCAGGAGGTTTTAAATAATTTGTTCAAACCGTTGGGATTGGCATCATCTTGGCTGACGCTATTTTCAGGACTCTGGAACATAAGCTCAAAGATTTTCACAGGGGTCACATTATTGAGGTCCAAGTTTTGAGCCTGTAATAAAATCAAAATGAACAAAAAGATAAATTTATACAAACTGACCTGAGGTGTCAAAATGTCAGCCTTGATGATATGATATTTTATGATATTTTATCAGTTTTCTTGACAGTTCCTCCACACGTTCAACTCAATGAGTGTTTGACAAAAATGAAGCAATGGTCAGACTTACGTTATGGATGTTCTCTCGTAACTCCGAGTCTGTAGAGATGAGGCTCAAGTCACTGAGGCACAGCGAGTGATTTGCATCCTGCAGTTAAGAGATGAACAGATTTAATCAATAGTTGCCAAGACAATAGGATCAGGGGTTGAGTCATTCGAAAAGACAGGGACATTGAAATTGGAGAGTGCAACCTTTGTAAAAAGAATATAAGTTTTTCTGAAAACAAAAAACAGTTTAAATTAAATTTAAGCAAACACATTAGTGTTTTCACGATGGCGGGATTCGGTGTCTGCAATACCCAGAGTACAAGTACAGTTTGGCTGAAAATTTATAAATTCATTTTTAAAGAGTATGTAGATTCAAATTTTTAGGGTATACTTTAAATAGATAAATACTGGTCAATCTTGTTTAGAACTTCAGTTATCTAATATTCTTTTTACGTGTTTGTTAACCCAACTGTTTTTTAGCCCAGGCTATATTGGCTTACTTGTGCCTTTTGAAATGAAAAATACTTTCATACAGGTATGCAGTTGTTTTCTTTATCCACCAGAACCAGTTACAGGCAAGGCAAGCTTCTTTGTAATGCACATTTCATGTACACATCAATTCCAAGTTCTTTACATAAAACATGAAAAGCGTAACTTTGGGGTGCAGAAGAAAAGAAGCGTAAAGTATAAGATAATAAAAGCATAAAAGAAAGAATAAAAGCATTTAAAATTAAAGACAACTTAAATTTTAGACCTTAAAAATATGTGTTTGACTTGTTTTGATGACACGCCAACATTCATTATGCGTATTTTCAAGCCGTCACTGCCACTGAGAGGCGTCTCGAGGCTCAGAAACAACACTATGTAACTTTTCCATCCGGGCTGGGCCGTGATGTTGCAGCCGACTATTGGTTGCGCATCGCATCACTTACTAGAAAACGGATATGGACCAGATATGAACACAGCAGGTGTTTTGAACTATGTCGGATTAGCTAAAGAAACACATGGAAACATTACCAGCGGAAGAGACGAAAAGAAAGAGAGGAAGGGACAGAACAAGAGTCAAGATAAGACTGTCTTTTACTGGCTGGAATGATCTCACAATACAGGTACGATGCAAGATGGATGCTAGTTTAGCCGCCGGTAGGGGCGCGTCACTGAGGAAATTGCTAAAAGTTCTGTTGAATGTCTTTAAAAACAAGGAGAACATAAAAAAAAAGGTCTTAATAAAAAGCTGTGGACAGTACAGGGGCTCTGTACAACAAATAAAAGGGAGGAGGTGGAGCTTTGCTGGAACTGCATTGTGTTTGTGTGTGAACAAAAGATAAGTGGATATCAAAGTATCAGAAACTGCAAATGAAAAAGTTTAAAACATTCTATATCAAAATAAACCAACATTTTCTCTTAAGATAAACAATTTGTAATCATTATTGAAGGCACCCTATGAGAACCTTTTAGATGTAGTAAAAAGAAAATGTGTGGACATAAAGCACAAGTGTAAATAAATTAAAATCTGGGAGTCAACTAACTCAAAAATACAGTTAGCACCACCAAGTGTACTTTACTTCTAAATCCAGCCCACCAAAATTGTAAGCATTTCGAATAATTCTAACAATATGATAAGTCTAGAACAAGTTAACTGCTCTTACTTCAGAGTGTGGATGGGTGAGGGTGACGCTGAAGGGCTGTCCTTTGTCATGACCTCGAATGTGACTCTTCAAACTGTACTGACTGCTAAAAGTCTTCTCACAGCCGTCACTGGGACAATTGAATGGCTTCTCCCCTGCAGAACAAGAAACACGAGGATAAATAAGGATGAGCCTGAAAGGTGAGAAAAGTCATTACAATCTGGAATATTCTTAGGTTTCCCACCCATGTGCATTCAAAAAAGGGGAAAAAAAAAAAAAAAAGCAAATTGCATCAAAGATCAGGTTTTGACAGTCAATTAATCTTATTTGATTTTATTCCATTTCTGGTTAGTTTTTCAAGGTAAAATCAGGAGTTGAATACTAAACTTGTCCAAGTGAAATCAATCTCAATCCGCAACTTTGGGCCTCTACTCTTGTGTGGCAGTGACTTTGTTTCCCCCTGACTGCATTTTGTTTTTCCATTTGTTTTTGGTGCATTTGGGATGTTTCTGGGTAGATACTTGCATATTTACAGTATCTCCAGCCAATGACAGAGATAAGGGCGTAGAACTCTGTGGGGATAAACTCGTAGGCCCAATCCCAAACTGCCCCTTATACACCATTGAGTGTCACTCCCAATGAAGTCACATTTGCAGCTGTGGACTGTGCTTTGATTGAAGACGGAGGATCTTAATGAGAATGGGATGCTTCTTCCCTCTTCGGGAAACGGAAAGCAGTCATCGCCGTGACAACATACCCCTGAATCAAATAAATCTGTGTGGAAATAATAACTCACACTCATGAGAAGAACTATGCTTTATTTTGAAGACATAATAATAATCATGGTTCTGAATAAATGATAAAATTACTCTTATTCTTATTTTGGTTATTATTTTTATTGTGCCCATGATAATAAAACACCATTTTTTGGATTATAATCCTCTTTTCCTGCTCAAACGTTCCCTTCCATGAGGGCCAGTGGTTTGAGGGATACCTGTGGTGCACCGGTCATCCTTTTTTTCTTCTCCCATAAAATAATTGGTTTTCTGTCAGTATTGACAAACATGGAGGACACATGCGGAACACGGCTGTTTCTTCCTCCGTTTAGCTCCAGACTCACTAATTAAAGGCTGAACTGGCCACTTGCCCTATGTGGTCTGGAAAGGCCCTTAAAATGGCGGAGCCTCTGCGGGAATGCGCAAACAGAGGTTTAGCTTTTAGGGGCCAGTTTGGGACTGGGCCATCGACTGGAGCCAACACCAGATTCACTTGAATTCTTAAAAAAAAAAAAAAAAAGCGAACGCAGCGAAGAAAAAGAAGTAATCTGCGACGATGAGAGCTTTACCAAAACCAGGGTCAATATTGGTTTGAGTTTCACCTGCTTATGAGCTTTGAATGAGCGGCTTGGGCTGAAGAGCGATGCGGCCATTAGCCCGAAGGGGCACTCAGTTTGAATAGTGTTTTCAAACAGAAATGAGAAAAACTTCTGGATTCTACCTTTAAAAAGAAAGATAAGGAAAGCTTATTGTTTAGACAAGTGATGTGACTATATTTTTTCCCATCTTTTAAACCAAAACACTGATGTTGAATGATGTTAAATCGGTAAATTGATCTTGTATTAGTTTACAGTAGTTCAAAAAGCATAGTCCGGACGACTCTGTCCGTTTGGGGGAATTGGTTCGGCTGGAGGCGGGGGTGGTCTTCCGGACAGAGATTGCTTTTACGTTGCACCACAGCCAAATCGGGCCAAGAATCTCAGGTGGCGCTGCATTCGGATTCACCACAGGTGAGGACAAGTCGTACAATGAACAAGAACAAGAAGGTTCTCACAACCACCATTTCCTCAACAAAACATTATTTTTGTGCGTAGGCTACTTACGAGGAGCTGGGATTTGCTTTCATCAGACCAAATATCGATTAAAGCTTTTACTTTCTTGTCACTCCACATCTGCACATGAGCCATCTTTAGAAGTACTACAGTCCCACACGTGTTTGTTATCGTTGCATTTACCCACGTTGCCCAACGTTTTGCCCACACTGCCAATGCAATTCTGTAGTTCACTTCTGTATTTGGTCCACTTGAAACGAACCGAGACCTGGGTTTGTAGCCGGACTGAGTCCACTTATTTGCTCTGGATCAGAGTCCGTTTGCGCATTCACAACTCCCCCAAACGAAGCTGACTTTCTGAGCAAACAGACTGATTCGAATCAAAAAAGCTTTGTGAATGCGCCCTTAAACTGAACACAACTGGAATAAAGAGCTCATCTGGTCTCAACCTTGTGTTTAACTTTTGGGTTTGTGCAAGGGGAGATTTCACTCTCCTTGCACAATGCAACAAAGATTACGTCACAAGAACAGGATGAAGTGCAGGTAGTTAGGTCAGTCCAATATTAATTCCAAATTTACACACACAACCACAGAAAGACTTGAGTTAAAAGCATGGCTATGTATTCAGTAGCTGACACTTTGTAAAGAAAATGTGCTCACCCCTAGGGCTGGACGATATAAAAAAAAGATTATCGATAAAAAAAAATCTGTATCGATCGATATCGATATTTATCAAAACAAAAAAAAAAGCCATTATCAAATTAAAAGCCATTTTAGGTGCAGCCCTGGCCATTTAAAGGGGATTTTTTTTTTTTTTCCAACCTGGACCTATTTTCTAGCCTGAAATATGTTCATTTCCTCACCCAGACAGTTTTGGTGCAAATTGAATTCTATCAGGAGATATTTAGATCCACTACAGGTCAGCGTATTCCCAATGTAATGGAAGTGACGCGGGCAACTTTGCGCAGCCTCTAAATAAGGCATTATCTGCCACAAACTCCTTTGTTTCACCAATATTTTGTTACGAAACATTAGTGGGACCCCCCCGGAGAGCTCGAAGCAGCTTTTTTGTGGTGATTCGTCCTTATATTGTACATACGCTGTGCTGGAGTGGATCTAAAAATCTCCCGAAGGAATTCAAGTTGCACCAAAACTGTCTGGGTGAGTAAATGAACGTATTTCATGGTAGAAAATAGATCCAGGTTGACAAAAAAACAATCTTCCCCTTTAAACTTTTGCTGCATGACCTCCTTATAATAAAGATCACACAATCATGGAATTCCAATTTGGCCTTTGCCTGGGTCTGCATTTGTGATTGGTTTGGCGGAAGGAGTGACTGTAGTATCATGCTACCCCATAGGCTACAGCGGAAAACTGTGTTTCTATATTGAACTTTTATTGACCTCCTTTTTTTTTCTATTGAAAAAACCTCTATCGATCGATATATATCACTATTGAATTATCGTCCAGCCCTACTCACCCCTACTAGAAACAAAAACATATGAGGCAACAGCTTTGAGTGTGAGGTTTGGCCATTTAAATAGCTTTGTGTGAAGGTAGAAGACAAACCAGAAATATATATACCTGTGTGGGTTCGAACATGTGTTTTTAGATGATGACTTGCTGCAAAAGCCTTCCCACAACCATCATGGTCGCAACTGAAAGCAAGAAAAGGAAATGCCAGAATTCCTTACAATTGAATGCAAAGAAGAAAATGATACAATATCAAGACTGTGAATTTGACTAAATTGTTCCAAATCGTTTGCATACAAAAGGAATCCTTCACAGAGACAATTACCACCAGCTTTGTGAATCTATTAGTATAGCAGTTCCTTTAACTTTAGCCAGGAATGGATTAAAGCTGTTGTGATAATGGAAATACTCACCGAAATGGCTTCTCCCCAGTGTGTGTGCGAATGTGCTTCCTCAGATCGCTAAGCGTGGTAAAGTACTTTGTGCATCCCTCCGATTCACAGTTGAATGTCTTGCCTGTGTGAAGTCTCTGGTGTGCTTTTAGCCTGCAGAGATGATCAAGGGTTTTTCATTAAACCACAATGGGAGGCTTTGCGAGAAAAACAAAGTGAGCAGAGCAGCTATACAAAGTGTGTGTTTATTCCTTACACAGCTTTAAAATGTTTAAACAGAGGTTTAAAAATTATAGAGTCAAAATTCAATAGCAGCATTCAGACAGACAAGAAAACCAACGAAGCAAAGTCCACACTGTCACTGGCGATAGTCTGACAAAACCTGGACAGCAATGGATGTGGAGAGAGCAAAGTAGTGTTATCAAAAAGAGAATCCATCCATGTCTAGTGTTGGATGGCTGCCTAGAGAAATAGCTTCTGACAGAGCTGATTCTGATGGCACAGCTCCATCAAATCTGAGACATGTTGTCATAGCAGCTGAAGCAATAGAAGCCAGAGGGCTCTAAAGAGGTCTTCTTAAGCCAGCAGGGAAAATCTAAATGCCGTACATGTTGACAATGAACTGGCTTTGGTCAGAATAAACAAGCAGAACTTTATTGAGGTTTTTAATATCTTTACGCAGTTTTAGGCAACAGCCTCCGGTAATTTGTCAAAGTTTCCATACTCCATTAAGCTGTCAAGCTGTTTGCTATGTCATGCTGCCTTCTTCCTGCAGTCAGGTTATTTTCATTATGGAAAAGAAAGTAACAAAGGCTTGCATTTTAAGAGGAAAAACATACAAGACAGCATGTATGGACTGCACAATAACAGTACCCTGCTTTCTACCCTCAATCTTTTAATGAATTGTTTCTACCATTGTACTTTTGGTATTATTATTTGGAAATTAAAACTGCACCATCACTATTATGATGCAATATTCACATGATCACAATTTCATACCTTTATCATGAACAAAATAATTGGTAAAATATTTACTAGGGGGTGTCCCCGACTAAGAATTTATATGGTTGAATCTGATTTGTCAGATCTTGCTTTTCGTCGATGAATCATGTTTTCCCCTCATTGATCCATAATCTTATTTGTGTCTTTTTCTGCTCCAGAGAAAAGAGCTTAAATACCCCATTAAACAAATTTCATTGTTCACTTGGCATAAGATAATAATAGATCTCCATCATTTTTTTTTTCTTATCACTCATTAGGCTGTTTCAAAGGTGCCCATAAAATGTAGGTCCTTATCTTATTATATGAACATAAAAACATTACACGGTAGGTCGGCATAAAACAACTCCTTTATTTGATTTTTATCTTTCAGTTATCACTGCAGGCTTAAAGTGCTGATGACACGTTTTTGACATTTTTTGCCATGTTTTAATCAACCAAAACATTCTTCATGATCTATGTATCAGAAACAAGCGCAGCTGCATAGATGAGTTATTAGAAAACATTGCTGCTTTTCAGCACATCTGGCCAGACTGTGGCACTGTGAGCCGAAACCGGATGTGTCGTCTGCCAGAGAGTCTTCACAGCTTATTTAACATTGAAGTCAATGGCTTCATTGCAGTTTTAAGTTCCTTTTCCAGTTTTACAGACAAACAGTAACGACTCAGCCTTCAAATTGTATTGACAGTAAATGGTTAAAAGCTCGTAAGTAAAGCGTTAGTTTATTTAGGTTTCCTACAGATTTAGAATTTTATTTTGAAGAGGGGAAAGGAGCAGGTCGGAGTTGGACTCACCAGGAAACAGTAGGCAGCAGCAGGAGCCCGTCTGCTCATCTCTCCTGTCTACAGTATCTGTTTACTGAAGCTTCAGCCACCAATGTGTTGAGACTTCTAACACGATGAAACTGCGATCATGTACTCTGGAATATTCTTTTTCAACCATCGTTGCTTCATCACATCGGTCATACAGCTACTGTATTGACAGACGGCTGTGGCTTGGTTATATGAGGACGTCTCCGGTCATCAGATCTCCCCCAGCTGCTTCCAAAGATGCATCCTTCCCTCCATCCTCATCCTTATAAACAGGAACTATTTAAACTCGACTGGAACCATGTAAGTTGTTATCTTATCATTTTTTAAAGGCGAATGATGTGCTGCGGCTAGCTCCTGGCCAGCCATTAGCTGCAAGCTAACGCAGGGGACGAGTGCCTCGTTTCAGTCACGCCTGGCTCTATGTCAAACTGGTGCAGCTTCTTATCAGTTGTGGGTCTGCCTGTGTTGTTCTCGGTCGCTCCTTACAGTTCTGAGTTCCCTCGGTGTGGTCTTGCAGGCTTTTGGCTGAACCAGTGGACCAGAGGCTGGGAGACAGACTGTAGGCAGTTGGCTACAGTTCTACTCCGGTACTAGCTTGTAAAATCTGGTTTCCCCAAATTCCTCAGCATTATCACACTTTTCTGAACTGGCTGACGATCCCAGCACACAAACCAGTTCCAATCTAGCTGTTCTGGAGCATCTTTCATGTTTTCCACGGCTTAGATTATACATGTAACTCAATGGGCGGACTGCAACTCTGTATGTCGCTGACGAAACAACATGGCGGCTAGTTTCGCAAGTGAAAAGCTATTAGCATTTAGCCGAACCTCCTAAACATCGGATATTTACGTAAATACACGTCTGATTAACTTCTAACTGCACAGAACTACTTATTTTGTCTTGGTGTGTTGTTGTATGGCAAAGTTACTGGAAGTTAAGGTCGTGTCATCAGCACTTTAAACTCTTTTTTGGCTAAACAATTTAAAGTCAGGAAAGAGAAGTAACAGGGTGCAACAGCCTGTGCCTGCTCCGGCATGCATGGTGCAAATCTTAAACATATAAAGTAGAATTCCAACAGAATAACCTTCCCTGAATAAATAATTACACATTAACAAAAATATAGGCCAATAATGAAATAAGTCATTTCTGTATAAAGGGGAAAATGAGTAAAAGTTAGAAAGTGCACAGCAAAAAGCTGATTATGCTGCGCAGCCGAGACACAGTAGGCAATCTTCAGGTAAAGTTTATCATGTACCAAAATGAAATTGGATCTGCCCAAAATATATAAATAAATAAATCCTGTCATAGAGCAGGTCATGCTTTACTAAACCTGTTGCCTTCTGACTCTTCAAGGTTCAAGGAGTCTTTATTATCCCCATAGGGAAAATCAGTCTACAACAAGAGACAACAAAGAGAAAGAAAGACAAAAAAAAAAGGTCAGTCACTTGTTCAGGAGAGCAAATGAATGCTTAAGCCTATCAGTCCCGCAATTTGGCAGGGTGTACATACACCCTGATGGGAGAAGCAGGAATTCACCAGCCAGAGGGTGGCTCTGATCCCCAAGGATGGAATGGGCTTTTGAAGTTGTGTGCCAAGAACTTGTTCACGTGGGACATGAGAAGTGCACTCCTCATTTTGCTTACAATAAAGCCAGCCAGAATATCCTCTCAGATGGCATGGAGGTGGAGGGGATGTGCAGGGCACTACACACCATGACTATTCTGCAAACCTTTCTGTGATGGTACCAAGGGGCAAACTCCGCTGGAAAAGTGTGAAGCCATGAGTGAAGTTTTTAATTGTAATTCTTTGTTGATCTGCTAGGGGCTGGCTCCAAAACAGAACATATCCCTATAGACTCCCATGTTAAAAAGGCCAAATTCACAGCAGAAACAAACATATTTACAGACTGTTTAAAAAAAAAATCATTTTAGGTTTAATAGGTCAAGTCTACCTTCATGTCAACTGTGAGGGGGGTGAATTTTTTATAACTCATCTGTTTAGATATTATTTAATCTTGAAATTACACATAATTAGGGGCGTGTCCTTCTGATTGACATGCAAGGGGGTGATCCACCGGTGGCTAGCAGTTAGCTCCTCGTTGCTCTCGGTAAGGTCTCAGTCTGCAGCAAAGTAGCAAAATGGAGTCAGCTAATAGCAGGTCCAAACTAGGGATGGGCATTAGCGATCATCTTTTTGATCGATCGTTGGGAGAATTAACTATCAATTATCAATTACTCATTAAGAAATGCATGTTAAAAATGATCACACATACCACAGGCAGACTGTTTTTTTTGTTGTTTTTTTTTCTCAAATACGTATTTATTTCAACTCTCCACTGCTCTACAGCCTCAATCTTCTCTGCGAGCAGGTCAGCAGTGGTGGCACGTGATGGTGAGGAAGCTCTCTGTTGTTATGGCAACGCTAGCTGCTGTTGCTAACTTGTTTAGCAGCTCCTGCTCTTGCTTCTTGTGTATTAATAAGCCTGGTAATGATGCGCTATGAAGGAAGCCGATAGACCGGTTCGAGTAAATTCATCAAATCTGGGAAACCTTTTCCATCGACAACACTTCTGTAAAATGATTTTCGTGGATATGTTGCCCAGATTCCCTCCATAATTTTGTCTGCCCGCTTTGCATCACAGTTACCCTGGCTTCAGACCGAGGCAATGGTGGGTTGAAAGGCAGGATTCATTACATTCAAGCTCGGTCGGATAAGCGTTTTTTAAATGGTACATCATGGGAGTTGTCGAGTTGTTTTTTATAAAACGTGTCGCAGTATTTACAATGTGAGGAGTCATTTTCTAACACAAAATGGTCCCACACCAGACTTCACTGCGGTGAAGTTGGTTTCAAGTAAGATATTGGCTCTTCGCGATCCGCGGAGTCAGCAGCGTCTTGCTCACGTCTGATATCTGACTTGAAACCAACTCCACAGCGGTCCAGACTTCGCCGTGCTCGCTTCATGTTGGTTTAGACGAGTCGTCTTTCAGCTGCTTTGACAGGGAAGACGGCAGCTCACAGGCGGCTTTCTCTGCTGTCTTTAGGCTACATCGCCCCCCCCCGGCTGTTAGGATGTTTTGTTACCGCCACATACTGACATTTATTACAGAGCTGCAAGATGTAGACTACATGAATGAACTCTGTTTTATAACACCATCGGATGATCGAAAAAAAATTACGTAATCAAAAAAATTCTTAACCGCTGGGACGCGTCTATTTACATCTGGTTGGCATGGATATACACAATGCTTCAGTCTGTAGAGGAGTAGAGGCGCGGTGATTAAAAAAAAAAAGAATGTGAAACGAAGCCGTATTAGCTGAAAAATGAAAATTTGTAAACTTTTCACTGTTGTGGCAGCACCTGGCTCGACCCAAATGTGTGTGAAAACAACCCAAGAGCGCTGCTCTAGGAACTCTAATCATCATATCAGCTGCTGTCATCATGGCCCAGGAAATTATTATGGTCCCTAAAAACTAGGGCTGAAAAAATTTTTATCCTGATTAACCACATTGCTTTTATCACTTCTAGAACAGGCCTGCACGATTTTGACAAAAAACCTAAGTGCAATTTTTCTGACAAATATTGCGATTCGATTTGCGATTTTTACACTTGACAGTTTAAAATGCGTAAAACTAAAATTATGAATGAAAGAAGTTTTCACTTTTACAACAATGATATACTTTAAAAACTTTATATGTCCAGCATCCTCTCCTGGCTTCTGTCTGATGTTGAACCTGAGAAATCTCTAATAAAAACTACACAGTGATTGAGTTTGTTCAATGTTTTGTGATTACTACAAAAGTGATTTATTATAGTTACTAACTCCATCTCCCAAAAGTAACAGCATTTATAACAGAGTTTCAGCTTTGTACAAAATAAATCACTTGGAAAAGTAATAATTCTGTTATATTTTAATATTCCCATTAGCTTAACTTTAATCCCTGTGTTGAATTATTCCTGATAAAAGTTAATATCGGATCTCACTAATGAATGAAACAGAAACTTAACAGAATAAATTACTAACAGAATCTTGGACAGTCGGACTGATGGATGTCTGAGAGGAGCTTCAGCTCTACCGGCTTCCAGCCAACATGAAGAAACGCGTAGTTTCAATGAACATTTCATGTTGTTCGTGTCTTTTATCTCTGAGAGAAAACTCACGTTTGTGATTCCAGTTTATAATTCTTCCCGTTTTCTCTAGATTCACTGTTGCTGTGTCTCCAGTGTGTGTGTGTGTGTGTGTGTGTGTGTAGTTGTGTACACCTGTGTTCACATGCGCGGTGAGCGCGACGACTAGTGCACGCTGACAGTTCATCAGTCCCCGTCATCACTTGTTTGTCGCAGTTTTATATACTGGATTTATAAACGTGCGGTTCTGTCAGGTTTGTGACACCTCCGCTCCCCTACAGAGGCTCCACACGAACATCTTACAACCTGCCGTGCAGCTGGTCTGAACATTAATCACATGCAGACCAGCTCAGGAGTGCATGACGAGTGTCCAGGTGTAGCTGTATCACTCCGCCTCCTCTAGTGTCGTTTCTTTTAACGCCATTATTCCATCACTGTTACCAACTGCTCCTCTCCCGTTATCGAAGAAGTTCCTTCAGCCGTTTTTAAGTAGTTAATCAGTCACCATGAAAACATTTCGCTCACAGCGCAACGCGAGGTACACGTGCAGTGTTTGTTGTTAACGCTGACTGCAGCCAGTGTATAACCATTTCTGATTGGCAGAAGCCAGAACGCAGGGGGCTATTTTGATTGGCAAATAGGTTTGTCATTCAAATGTCAGAGAAAAAACCCAAAAAACAGGCACATGAGGTTAGGTTATCGCAGTAATTTAAACCTCAATATCGATGTGGTTAAGGTTATTCATGCAGCCCTATCTAGAACACATTTAGGATGAAAGGTGACTCACCAGGAATTCTGCATTTATCTTAAGTAGACTAGACTACTGAAACCCTGTCCTTACATGTCTCCCTTAAGTCCTTCAGATGATGGCAGTTTAGTCCAGAATGCTGCTGATACGGTCCTCACAGGCTGACTTCACAACTGTATTAACGTGAAGCTGAAATTTAGCTCTGAGTCCTGGACTACTTCCAGATTTCTGGGTTGGTTTTAGCCTTTAAGCTGTAAAAGAAAAGGTAAAGGGACTTGAGGCAGGAATTTGAAAAAAACCAAACATGAATGTCCCTTTTTTTCATACTAATGGGTGATGAAGCGCTAAATACCAAAAATAACGTTTCCACCCATGTTCCTCTCCGTTGCCTTGAACAGGCTGTGTGCTGCAAAATGCGCTGCAACTCGGTGTCCGAATTTCCCGCGCTGCCCTGCGGACATGACGTCAAATGACCTACATCCACAGTTTTGATGCAGGAAAAAGACGGTACGTTAAAAAAAAACACTGTAAGGATAGTTATGGATTATTCTGCTGAAAGAGAATGAAAAAGAACAAAAGAAAGAACAAAAAAAAAAGAACGAAGAAAAAGCTTATAAACAACATTATAGTTTTCCGCTCTGCCATGCGGACGTGACGTCACATGACACTACAACCGCTGTTTTGATATAGGACGAGCTGTCGCGGTAAATTCAAACACTGTAAGCGATTGTTATGGATTATTCTGCCGTCAGCAAACGATCCAGATCAACTGAAAGACCACTAAAAAGTGTAACTACGGAGAAAAAGGTGAGTAAACAACATTATAGCTTCAGTTTGTGCACGCTCCCGTGACGGCTTGGCTCGTGGCTGCAGTTACCTGAAGCGTCAGTTGCGAGTTTCGTTTCTTAATCTTGCCTCAAGTCCCTTTAATGTATTTTCTGCATATAGCAGTACTAATTTACAAAAAATCTCTTGGTTGACAATAGGATTAATTTAAGATAAATTTTTGACAGCCCCACTAAAAACACGTTCTTTTCTAATTCGACCATTTGCATAATTTAACAACAGCTCATTCATGTGGAGCATTATGCAGGGGAGTAGTGGCAGTTTTTATATTTGCAGCAGTAAGACTAATTGTTTCTCACCTTGGCAAATTGATATTGTCAATCAGTGGAATAGGCTACAACAATGGTAATAATGTGACAGTTGACGGTCCTGTCATAAGAGCTATTTGGTCACAGAGACATCTGTTTGACTGAATGATCAGCGCGTGTGACTCACCAGGAGACTGGGGTTTAAACCTGCCTGGGCCCTCCTTGCATCTTGCCACATATGGTAAGGATACTGATTAAGCGTGCCGCACACATTATTTTCATTTTTTAAACATAATTATTAGGTTGCTAATAGGCCTATAACACAAATAATTACAAAAAACCCCAACCAAACAAAGAAATACAATGGAAAATAAAAAGTTCAGCAAGAATGATGATCTTTGTTTCATAACCACATTTTGCAATGATTCAACGGGAGACTATCAAAATCAAAGTCATCCAAATCGAGTCAATGAATCGTTGATAATCAGGGTCACCCCTAATATTTACAAATACATCTAATTATCAATATTATTTCTCTAGCTGTAATTGGTATCCTTTAACAGGACTGGATCACATAATTTTGAGGAGAATACAAAGAGTTTGAAAACCCACTTGAGGAGTGAGTTTAGCAAAACCAAGTGGAATGAAAAAAAGAAACAAAAAAAACATTGACATTTCTGCTATCACTGCCATAGGAGAAATGACTAATTCTCAGATTTCTTCTTGGTGGTTCAATATTTTCTTGATCTAAATTATATTGAATATTTATTGCATTTTTTGTATTGGTTCCATGCATTGTTGTAGCCATAAATAAATAAATATACAAATAAATAGAATTTGTATAATAAAATCAGAGCTCAGAAATTAAATGTTCAAGGAATATATTACAAAGTATTCACTTTTGCCAAGAAAAAGGGGCCACTTTAGGGGGCAATGGGTTAAAGGGAATTTTATCATTCATTTTATTGTGTGATAAGCTAAACGAATTTCTATGATCTCACGTGAGCCAGCTCTCAAATTTTATACAATTTTCTGGCCTTTAAGGTGACACAATAGGAATTCAAATTGCACAAGACAAGGGTAACAAGCCTTCAGTGATCACAAGGGTTTTCATTTTCCAAAAAGTTTACATGGCACTGTAACAACAGCAGTGTAAAGAGACTAAATAGATTAAATATGTATGAGAGCTCACCTGTATAGTGTATTAAAAGCTTTTTCGCAGCCTTGAACGTCACACTCAAATGGTTTCTCCTTTGTGTGAACACGTACATGGATCTTGAGACTGTAAGAGGTGAGGAAGGCCTTTCCACAGCCCTGCTGATTACACACAAATGTGTACTCTCCCCTGTGTGTCTTCTGATGTGTTCGCAGGTTTCCTGCTGTGCTGTATGTTCTTGTGCAGCCTTCAAATGTGCACTGGTAGCGCTTTACCTGATGGAGGAAAAAAAAGTCATATAATAAATGCATCTCTACTAATGCCTATAAACAAATTTCATGGACATTTCCATTTTACTTCCGCAGTTGATCAATTTGTGCCAAGCGCTTCCGCTCGAGTGATATCTGCATTCATTTACATTGAATAGTAATGTCTCTAAAATGGTAACATTTTCATTTATTTTTATAAAAGAATGTTTTATTACTTCCTCACCCTGCTATGACACTGAACTAGGAGGATAATATGATGAAATGACCTGACATTACAACTAGTTATATATATTCGTACTTTTTTGAGTCCAAAGTGATAAACAGGAATGCCATAGACTTGCATAGTGACACAGTCGGCTGTGTGTCGATAGCAACACAAACACAGCAGTTAAGTGTCCACAAAGACAAATGTTCAGCCAAGCCAAAGTCTGGATGATTCCTGTCAGAAGGCTTGAGTTTATGGAGAATTTTTTTGACGGAGTTACGGGGGATGGAGAGTTTGAGACTTTGGGTGGTCGGTGATGCAGCTGCGTGGCTGCCTTCCTATGTTAAGTTTGCTCAGTTTACAAGCGTTCATATTTAATTGTTTTCACAAGTTGCTGTAGCCAAGTAGGGCAGAATATGTCCCAGAACGCTTTTTGGGTTTAACAATATCCACTTTTCAATCATCGAGTTCGGGAGTTTTTCCTATGTGTGTTGTTCATTTGCGTATGTCCTCAGTGTAAAATACCCTGTAACCGTGGTAACCGGAAGCCCTCAAGCAGATATCATAGCTCCCATAGTTTTGGCCATGAAACTTGTCTATATCTGCTTATATCTAAGTGAAAATAATCCAGTCACCTCTGATAAGAATTTATTGAACTGGCTTAACTTTTAGTTTAGTTTAGTTTATTGAATGAGTTCACAAATAACCAGCCATGCTAGATGAAGAGACAGTCTGAGAAAGTCCAACCTTTCAGAGGAGACTTGAACTCAATGACTCAGCCACATGTCAGTATATGGAGCATTTGAGCATAAAGGACATCCAAGATGACTAACCTTCCATGCAATACATCCCATCTGATTCTGTTTCACAGCATCAGTGTCCACAGCACTGTAGCCATCTCCTGCTCTCCTCTCACACAAACACCCTGAGGCAATTTAAATAAAAGCAGTCCATTCTCTTCTTAGAAAAATGCTATCATATATCGAACACAAAGCCAGGGTTAGGAAAGCTTGTGGATGGCCTCACTGACAAAAAGCCTTTTCTTTGTCAGCTAGTACTACCCCACTAACATAATGTGCTAATTACTGTATCTGGAAGTTAAAAAATTATTATAATATAATTTACATAAATGAAAGTCAAATAAAATTACAAAAACACTTATGTCTCAGTAAAACCCCATAATGCGACCTCCATTCACTTTGCCTCATTTTAAAAAATAAAACACACACACAAGCCTCCCAGTGACATAACTTACAGTGCTCTTTTACAATATCACAGCTGTTTCAGGTTTCATTCTTACCGACAACTACTAATCTGAATGATAGGCAGTCTGAAGTCAGTCAATTTGATTCTTAGTGTGTGGGAGAGATGATTTGTTAAGCAAAGATTCATGCAAAGCCATAGCACAAGCCTACTGAAGCTTACAGCTCAGTACAGTGTTCATCTCCCGCACCACTGTGACTCTTTTACACTGTCAATTTGATCAATGTGACAGAGCATTCATGCTAGCCTCCCTCAAGCACTGTAAAAAAGACTTCTCCATTATGCATATAATGGTTGCACCATTAAACATATGCAACATTAATAGTACATAGAGTTTGTGTTGATTAGCATTTCTCCTTTCTTACACCTGTTGAATCAACATTTTGTGTTTAGAAGAAACTGCATTAAAATTTCTAATCAGTAAATTTCTAATTTCTAATCTAAACATTGTTTAGCTGTACAGTGTAGTTATGTTTCCACGGAAAAAAGGAAATGATTCTTTAAAAATCTTTTATTCTATATTATATAGTGTAGATGTATTTTTAAGAATAATTTACCTTGATAAGAGGCTAGTTTAGCTCACTGTTTGTTTGGCCATTTCTATATACATGTAGAAATTAAAAAAAAAAAAATTAAAGGGACTTGAGGCAAGATTAAGAAATGAGACTCGCGACTGCTGCGACTTGCGACTGGCGCTGCGGGTAACAGCAGCCACGAGCCAAGCCGTCACAGGAGCGTGCACAAACTGAGGCTATACCGTTGTTTACTACGCTGATAAAGACTTTTTCTTCGTAGTGACACTTTTTAGTGTCTTTCCGTTGATCTGGGTCGTTTGCTGATGGCAGAAGAATCCATAACTATCCCTCGCAGTGTTTGAATTAACCGCGACTGTCTCGTTCCTGTATCAAAACTGTAGGGGACACAGATGCAGGGTCATTTGACGTCACATTGACACAGACAGCGTGAGAAATTTGGCCACTGAATCGCAGCGCATTATGCAGCACA
This sequence comes from Atherinomorus stipes, assembly GCA_023101725.1. Classification (NCBI taxonomy): domain Eukaryota; kingdom Metazoa; phylum Chordata; class Actinopteri; order Atheriniformes; family Atherinidae; genus Atherinomorus; species Atherinomorus stipes. The sequence continues at coordinate 1,877,764 of JALJCO010014492.1, forward strand.
CAGCCTATTCAAGGCAACGGAGAGAAACGCAGTGTTTTTGGCAGCTATCTGAGTTTTAGTCTTAAGTCTTTCTGACAAAAATACTTTTTAGTTTTAGTCACATTTTAATCATTTCTGTATCTGATAGTTTTAGTCGACAAAATAAAAAAAATGTTTCAGTCTAGTTTTAGTCAGTTAGGCTATATTTTTAAAAAAGAAAAGAAAAACTGGCCACTAAGGAGGCCATGCTGCCAGTAACATTTGAGCATATAGGTTTGTACAAATACCTGTATAAGAAAACAGAAAGAAAGGCTATGTTCCATTGCAAGTGAAGACAGGAGTTAATAGTGAGGGGAGTGCATTGCGTTGTCTTGTATTAAAACCATGTGACACCTGTAGGTTTAATTTTGTTGTTTTATTGTATTGTGTATCTTTTCTTTACCTGCCAAGGGACTGCTGATGCTAATTAGCTTGCTAATAATAATCCAACATGTTTACCTCTGTTGCTACATATGTTCATTAATATGTGCTGTCCCTATCAAATAAACAAAAAGTTTGAAGATGGAATTAATGCACAGAATTTTAAGGCTTCTCATAAAAATACTGAATTCAAAAAAGTTTTAACACACAAACCATTAATTTATTGCAAAATTAAGGGAAAATATAGGGCTGCAAATATCTTAAATTAAGAGCCATTCAGGAGTCGAGAGAGCTGGCTCTTCTTTGGGAGCCGAATTAAAAGAGTCTGCTCTCTGAAAAGAACCGAACTTCCCACCGTTTCTGACCAACGCAGCCAAGCAGCTGTGTGTCTGACCGCAGGTGTGTGCACCAGAGTCCTGCAACAGTTTGAATAACCTGCCGGTAACCCACAAAAACGCTGTTTAGCAGATAGAAATGACAAAGATTAATATCACGGTTAAGGTGTGGGAGGATATTTATGTAGTTCAGGCAGATCGCGTTGAGAATTTCTTTTTCGTTGGACATGACGTGTTAACATCAGGCGCTGGGATCATTTCCAGAGCAGGCAGAGGCAGAGACACTGTTGGTGATGGGAACGGAGAACACAGTTACAACCAGGGTTGATGATCTTTTACGCAGGAATCTCTGAATCAAATAAATAAAGCCCCTACCTGGCAAAATGACAGAGACTACTGTGAATTTAGGAAATTAATGTGCAACTTGCGGGTCAGGTTTGACAGGGAGAGCCGCAGTTAGTGGGTCTCGGTTCGGGCTGACGTGGATCGGTAAACCTGCAGAACTCTGATGTGTGCGCGGCTGCACGCCAATGGTCGGCGTGCCCAAACAAGAAGAGGATGCAACTACTTTTAAACTTTTAACAGACAGATTAATGCAGAATAGGTAGACATTTCCTGCATTAAGAACGACTGACAGACCAGAGATTAATATGTTCGTCCAGTCTCGTCAACGAAAATTTACACTCGTCTCATCATGTTTTAGTCAGCATAGAGACAGGTTTAGCTCGTCACCGTCTCACTATCGTCATGAAAAAAAGGGGGCGTCAATGAAATTATTTAATCATTGTCATCGTTAACGAAAACAACACTGGGGAGACGTGGGTGGGCTCGCTCTTTTTGTTTTTTAGGCTTCACCAACCAATAAATTTAAAAAAAACTGGACATGCTTGCTTATTCTTTCATAATTCCTGCCTCTAGTCCCTTTAAAAAAAAAAAAAAAAAAAAAACCAACAATAATTTGAATTCTCAAACAAAAAACAATGCAGATATACTTATAAGCATAAAACACTGGAAACAAAGTATCAGTGATCAAAACTATAATGTACTTATATACACTAACAGTCAAAAATTTGACACACTTTCCCATTGGACTTAATTGGAAAATGTGTCCAAACTTTTGACTGGTACTGTAGATAAATACAGAGCGACCCTCACAAACTTCAGGGCACATTTTCTATCACACACATGAAGTAAACTACTTTATGATTTTATTCTCTTTTGATTTTCTTTTTAGGCTTACAATAACTAAACAAACATGCACAAAGAATTTCAGGCAATGTCTTAAACTCGTGTTCACAATTATTTTTTTTCTCATTAAAAAGAGGATGTGACACATAACCAGAAAGTGTCTTTTCTTATGACTCAGAGCAGAACGCACAGTACAGCACCATTTAATTTTGCAGTTTTTCAAAAGACTGATTGTGCACTCTTGTGAATATTATTGTGAAAAAAGTGAGAGATAACGAGGTAATACATAGATTTCTGTCAAATAAGGCAGCACAATCTACGTCATTACAGCTTACAGGATTGACTAAGCATACTGTCCTGCAGGCTGCTGTTATTGCAGTCTTTTATATCATTCAGCTCTCCAGTCTCTCAACCTGTGACTGCAACTCCACAGTGACAGATGGCATCTGGGTGCAGAAGTCCTTGTTTTGATCTTTGTGAGATCTGTTCCTAACTGGAATGCCACACCAACCAGAGCCCGCAGCTGGTGAAGAACTGGTTCATGTGCTGCTACACCATGCTCACTGAGGCAGCAGAGCAGAAGGATGACTGTCAGCGGCTGCAGGCCAATATTGTAAAGCTGGACTGCGTCAGTAAGATGACAGACTCAATGTCGAAGAAACTATGTTTTGTTCAGTTTGTGCCAGGTTTTAGTTTTCCTGCACTCAGAGGTTAGTATGCTTCAGAAATTCACTTGACTACTACTCTAGGACCATGAGGAGGCAGATTCCAAATACCAAATTCTTTAAAAGGTGCATTTTGGGGGGCTGACCATTGCTGCTTGAATTATTTTTGGACATTGGAAAACATCTTAATTTCAAGACAAAGATTCTTTGGCATCTTTTTTTGCACTCACATAAAAATGTAAAACTAAGGGAAATCTTACACAAACTTCTAAATGACAAAGAGGCAACCACTGCTCTACAACTGCTCTAGTTATTAAAGCAGACTGAGAATCAAACTTTCATATTTCACCTTTGCACTGTCACACTTCATTAATGCTACATATAGAATCTAAATCTGTGAAAAAAACTGTTAAAATAAACTGTCACCCTCCATTCAAAAAGTAATGCATCCCACTTTAAAAAAAAATCACTTGTCTGAAAAGTCTTTAAACTGTCTGTTCTATTGTTGAGAAGTTGGCTGGAAAAACTAAAAGAGCTCTGAGAAACAGAAAAAAACCCAATTACTTTAGCAGTCACCAACCAAAACCATTAACTACTTTTGCAATAATCAATAAAAGCCTTGGAAACTCAACAGGCTATACTGTATGCATTTCATCATCAGAAGGTGTGGTTCCCCTATTTTTGGAAAAGATGCATTTATTTAAACTTACCTCTCTCTGCTTGGTTTCTGGACACTCGGAGTGCAAGGTAAGCGTAGCCCCCTCTATGTTGCGTGGCATTGGAGTGGAGCCTGGATTTATTGTGAACTGAATCTGGTCTGGAGAAATTGTGTGGTGCACATAACCCTGTGACATCCCATCAGGGTCTGCCATAAAGGTCAGAGAACCTTCCTCCTCATCTCCATCACCCTCTCCTTCAGTTAAAAAGGTGACTCCATCCTCATCCCCTCCACAGTGACCCTCCTCTTCGCCTTCCTCATCCAGCCGTATGGGGTCACGCTCAATAAGCACTGTGGTGCGGTCATAAACACGACCAGAGGACGATGAAGGTTCAGCAATCAGACCATCATCTTTGTCAAAGTGGACCTTGTCATCTTCTTCTTCATCATCGTCACGCTCTAGGTGATCTACTTCCACCTCAAAGTACATGGGCGCCTCCGTATGAGGGCCATTCTCACTCATGGTCCCTGGTGCCTCCTCTTCCTTTGCAAAGGAGGACTGCACACTGATACTAATAAAGATACAACCTGAAAGATGGAAAATAAATGAGTTTAGTTACTATTGGCTTCACTTTTGCTTTAGGGAGAAAAAACAATTGAAAAACAAATTTAAAAGAAAAATTAAAATAAAAGAAAAAAAAAAAAAAAAAAAACAGAACAGTTTCAGAAAATGAAAGTTTGCTTGGATAGAATATTACACCATATAGCAATTGGAACTAGAAAAAACCTTTAATTGAATGAAAACCTGCACAATAAGCTCAATTAGAGAAAAAAAAACTGAGGCAAACTCTGTTTTTGTTCATTTTTCATTTTTAAGTGTTAGGTAAATCAGATATATAAGTAATCGGGTTATTCATCCGACGCAAAATCAATGCTGAACAAATGAAATCTAAGGTTGAAGATCTGAAGGCTCTGCTGTCAACTTCAAAACTTCTCTGACAGGAAGGAATATATACCAAAATCTGATTTGCAAAGTCCGTTGTTAAAGGGAATTTAGATACGATCAAATAATGAAGGCAAAAGTAAAAAACAAAACAAAAATTGCTTAAAGGACCCATTAGCTCAGTTTGAACAAACTGACGCTGCACATCGAGAACTTTCCAACGTTAGTGAAACACCAAATGGCAGCGGCTGAACTTAACTAATTAACCAAAACACACACTTTAACATTTCCAGTAATAAATTAATAAACAAGTAAGAAAAAAATGCACATCTGGCGGCTTGTTTTGTTTTTGGAAAACGTTATGCGTCACTTATTAGAGATGCCAAACTAATGGAAATGTCAATCGACTCCTCCATGCCAACATGGTTAGCTAACGTTTTCAACAAAAAGGTGTATACAATCACAGAGGGGCCTCGTAACAGCAAGTCACAGCAAAACATAGTTTTTGCTGAGAAGTGAACAGCGTTTGATTGACAATGTAGTAATGTTTCTCAAGCCAAATGTCAACACCGATGTTGTTAGCAGTACATCGTTAGCAAGCTGTCTATGTAGCTGGTGGTGAATAACTGGTCTAATATTTCAGAACATATCCTAATCTTGACGTTTTTTCAATTGTAAGACGCTAGTAAGCGTTTTTCGTACTTTTAAATACTTTAAAGTTTGGATGCTGACTATGAAAATCTGCGTCATTAAAAAAAAAAAAACTCCAACTCCTGTTATATTAGCGAAAAGGACGCTAGTAAGTTAGCATTACGCAAGCTATGTCAACTACCACATATTTCTCTACACATGTAGATTTGCTAGGTAGCAAGTTAGCTCGTGGCTAAGAAGCAAGCTAGCAACGTTAACTGTCGACAGTTGACATTACCCATCTATCCGGCGACAGAAAAAGAGGGTGTATTGCTATCATGTAATAAAATGCCATGCTAACATAAAAATTAACCCGATAGACATAAATGACATAATACATTTACCTTTGTAAAATGTAACCCTTATCCCTGTGCTCGGGATGGTAAGCACTTTCTTCCTACCTCCTCCCTACAGTTTGATACCATACAACGTCACACATCATAGTCATCCGTGATGAATTATGGGAAATTAAACATTTCTAAAAACACTGAATTGCTGTGACGTTGCAGATGTATATGTAGCAAGATTATTAAGTGTGATAAAGGGTATGCACTGTAAATCTTGTGTATGCATATTTGTAACTTGTAACATGGAGTGTGAATCAAACTAAAAAAAAAAACACCACTGATGCACCTCATTTAGAAAAGCATTTTATATATATATATATAAAACATAATAGAGATCAGAAACATTAAAATACAAATTATTCTTTAAATAAAACATACATACATGAAAAACTGTTAAGACTCCTACAGATGATCAATGATATACAATAAAATGTGCATCAATAGAAAATAAGAATTGTTTAGAAACTGATAGATAACCATCTTTCATTTAACTATACTACATATCTGTACAAAGAGTCATCTGGGATTAAAATAAATCAAAGTTTATTTAAAATACTGGACTTTACATATTTTAGTGTTCAACTTCAGCAAATTGCCCTACAGGGACAATAAAGACTTCTTGAACTTGAAAGGAGAAGACTTCTCCATCTAGGAGGAGCCTTGGGCCAGGAAGTGCTGAAAGAATTCTTGAGTCTTCCTCTTCTCTGCAAGATCCTGCTTCTTAGGTGACCTCAGGAGCAAGGAGGCAAAAATGGTGGCTGTGCACAAAGAAAATTAATCATTCTTGCTGCATAGGACTGCAAAAATTATTCACGTTGTACAGCAAATGTGACTTTCTGCTTTGATCCCAAGGTTATGCTATACTATTTAATATACTACATTATAAACAACTCAGTCATCATATCTGACATTCTAGTGCGCACTCCTTACCAGTGAACTAAATGGTATTTATAATTAGACATCCTGGAACATGGTCTCAGCAAGTACTAAAATGCAAGTACAGTACTTGTATGGGGGGTTTGGAAAAAAAAAAAAAAAAGTGGTTTTGGCACTTCCCTAAGCAAAACTATATTTTTGGTACATCTTACAGCCTACAACCAGAAATTAAACATTATACGTTGTCAGTGACTGACACACCAATACTGGTAGATTTGTTAACTTCTGATCAAACTTTAACTTCGCATTATAGCATTTGCATGCGCATAATTTTCCTCATTAGACAGAGCAATGCAACATAGCCAGAAAAAGAAATTTTATTTATTTTCTCTTCAATACTATTTTGGAGTATGTTGCTTTCCTTACCCAGGATGCCAACATCTAATCGATTGCTAGCAGAATTCTTCAAGAGCTCACGGAGAAAGGCAGCTAAATAGTTGAACACGTTTTTGTGGCACTGAGGTAGCATGGAAATAACCTGAAGATAAAAGAAACATTACATTAAAAAACCCAGAATCTCGTAACTACACGTTTCAGAACAGAAGAGGTTGTTTCACATACTTTCTCACACTGGCTGGCATTGGAGCAGCATTCTAGGCACTGCTGGTAAAAAGTGTAGGGAACCACAGGTTCTGGGAGGGCATCTAGGAACAGAAGCAAGGCCTCTGCCACAGAGTGGTTACTACCCGCTGCATGTCAGCACTGAGTCAAGGCAAAAAAATGAATTCTTTTAAAATGGTAAATAAGAATAAAATATATTGTTGAATTTCAAGACTTGCCCAAAAAATAGGTAAACCATTGGATCACACAGGTAAAGAAAAAAGAGGGGAAAAAAACGAAAAAGGGGTTGGGGGGGGTTGTGTCAATTTCATTGATGGGAATTTAATAGTGTTTGTTTGGGAGTGACTCATATCTGAAATGAATAACTATGTAGGTGATGTTCTGACATTCAGGTGTAGAACAGCATTTACGTATAATCACACAGAATTAAAGGGTTTATATATCTGTGTTCATCTAACTCAGATGCTCATTATAGTATGTTGGTGTGTTGGGGTTAAATAAACAAAAACTTGCAAAGATCACCCAACTCAGGGTTTCTATAGTATAAAGCTGTTCATTAATTATCTATAGGGATCATTTTGAAGGATACGAAGCGAATCTGGCATGCCTGTGTCAAGACAATCCCTTATTCCAGCAAATTCACTCCGCAGTCCAGGCTGCTGAAAGATGTCTTCCTGTAAATAAAAGACAACACATTTTAACTGCAGTGTGCTTGAACTTTAGCCTCAGAGATAAAGTCATTGTTAAATTTATTCATATCAGGGTTAAAAGAAGCAAAGAAAAAGAAATCAAAATAAAATTCCTTAAGCAAAACATACTGGATCAGCATACTGGATTCCCGAGCCTCTGTAGTCTCAAAAACTTTGATAAACGTTTTTTCCCCCACAATTTTGCTCCAGATGAAAATGTTATATATATTTTTTCCTGTAAAATTATTGAAGCTGTATTTGAGTGTGGATAAAATTTTCAGAATTGAGCGTTTATTAAACAAAAATAGCAACTACTGCAAAATGGCTGCAAGGTAACTAAAGACACAGAGTTATCTGCATCTTGGTGAAAGAAATCACTTTTGGTATTGATAGGCTCAGACCCTTTTTAGCACAAGTGGCCTTTACTTTCCACAGTGAAATGATCATTTTACAAGCATGTATGTCATGGTGGTAAAATGTGCTGTGAAAACCAAAGTTGCAAAATACCTGGTTCAAAGAGTAAGCACAATTAAGATGAGCCTATCATGCAACGGAATCAAACAAATGAATAACATATATATTAAAGAACCAATCAAACAGGAGGACAAATCCACTAACAAAGCAATGTGTTCCTGAGGAAAAATGCTGCCTTAAAGGCCCTGTACGTGATTTTATTTAATCTCTTTCAGAGAAATGCTTTCTACATGGTATAATGTGTTAAAAGAGGTAATTTCATAAAAATAAAATCACTCATTGATTGCGTATATGCATGAATCCAGGCCTTTTTAGTTTAGGTTTCTAAGGATGGCGTGACGCTCTCCTCATGCCAATGCAGTTCGTTCTACATAAGTTTCGGTTTCCTATCAGCCACTCACAGCATTTTCTAACGAGAAGCGCCCTCTTCTCTCGCGTGCACGGCAGCACTTGTAAACAGAACCGCATGGCGTCTGCTGAAGGGAAAGTGGCGATACCTCAGCAAAACAGCCCGAAAGCATCAAAACTGAGGAGGAGAGAGGCTTGAAACGCAGGAGAGACCAAAGAAGGAATAAAGTTCGTGTTCTCAGTGGATTGTATTGAAGGTAGAGAGGAGCCGGACGCCTCGGACTGAATGTGGACTCGAAGTCCGCCTGGACAGGTATTTTTTTCAATAACTTTCTTCTCAGTAACATTTACGTCCTCGGGTGCTGGCGCTTCCTCTGCTGGTCTACCGTATATAATAGTGATATTAAAAAAAAAAAAAAAAAAAAAAAAAAAGAGTGAGCTTTTACAATACTGAATTTCCCTTCTGGGATGAATAAAGTATTTTTCATTCATTTAATTTAATTTCATTTCATTTCATTTACACCGTAACACGATGAAGCTTTACATCACTGCTTCTCTAAGGGGCTGGTTAGAAACTTTATCAAGCTGTCATGTTGCAATGTCGCCTATAACATCATAACTCGTCATAACTGTGCATCTGTGTACATAACTGTAGTTACGGTAAACTACCGGTTATGATAGAAAATGTCATTTAGCTGATCCGCAGCCATTTACTGCAACCAAAACAGTAATTTCACTGGAAGATGCAAGTTTTCTCTGGAGAGTTTCTTTGTGCACGAGTATGAAACGTGCACGTTATTTCGTGCATGTTGAGTGGGAGGAGAGAAAAAGAGAGTAGGAGCGTTTCTCACTGGGAGAAACAGTTAGGGGCTACACTGTTCACCTTGCTCACGGTTTGCAAAAGTGCAAAATCAGGTATAGCGCCTTTAAGAGTAAAGAGATCTGCTGCAAATGGAATGAAGGTAATTTTACTGGATAAGTTATTTGGATGTCCTTGGATAAATGCAAACAAAAGCATAGCTTTGCAAGAGCAAGTTATTTTACTTAGATGCTGAAAAATCCCTCTTTGATAACATTGCTGCAATTTTGCAGTTGCCAGCCATGGCAATCTCACTCATTACTGGACAAATTTTTGATAACTTGTGTCCCTAAAAACATGGGGAAAATAGAGGTTAGTTGTAAAAAAACACTTCATTATCCTTTTATTCGTGTGACTTGCAAATATTTTAATATTAAGTTAGTTGTCCTTAGAATCAAGTCAAGAGGAGGCTAAAGCTGGCTTTACACCTCAAACTACCCAAACTAAGTGCTAGCACAGTATTTCTTGATTTTATCTTAAATGAGTCATCACTGTCTTGTTTTCTGACCTGTTTGACTGCATAACGGAATAAGTGATCCACCATCATCCAAAGCTCCTTTGGAATGTCAAGAGGCTTTTCAGTGGTTGCTGCATTCTCATACGAAGATACATCAGCCTAATATTGGAGACAAAGAGAGCAAACGGGTTTAAACAGACTCAACACTCCCAACAGCAACAAAACTGCTATGCTGAGAGAAACGGCCATTTCAAAGGGGAACTAACCAGTTCACGAAGGGTCTCTTGTGGCATGTCTTGAACCGGTTCCCTCAGCTGACACAACGAATAAATAGAGGTGCCATAGCAGCTTGGCAGATAGTTCCCTGTTATCGAGATAAAGTAGTCCTTGCCTCGCTCTAGGTGGAGAACCAGGATGTCTTCAATCTGCTGCTTACCACAGTTAAGATCAGGTGCTGTCGAACGGTTTACAAAAACCTCAAGCTCAATATCCACAGAGCCACCTGAAAGACAAGAAAAAAATATGCAATTTAGGAGGATAGTTGATACCAACTGTATGTGGTAGAGTAGTAGTTTTGTGATTTATGAAGGGCCACAATAAAGCTGATGTTACAGATACTTAGGATGAAATTGTCTAATTAAAAAATATATATCTATGTCAAATGATGGTTACAGGATCAGACCAAGAGCAGGATACTGATGGGAAATCAGTAGCTCTTTGATTAAACTGACTGACTGCTCACCCTGAGCAATGAAGCCTTTGGGAGGATTGGCAGTGAGCCAGGGCTTGCAGTATGTGGGCTCGTTCGGCTTCTGGATAAACTCAAACTGACATGGGACCTGCCCATCATTCAAGAGGCTCAGTGTCTCTGCCTGGTGTTGCATGAACTTCACATCTTTGAAGTGGAACTGAAAGAAAATGGATTCAGGAAAGACAATGAAAATAAGATTCTAAATGTGATGCTATTGCATCCTTTAAATATCTGCATTAGATATACTGTTGCTGGCACACAGTAAATCAAAATGTCACAATGAGCAGGCAACTGATTGGAGGGCTATCAACTATATTGCAGCCCCCATTACATTATCTTTTATGGGATCAAACCTATGTAAAAAAACAAAATGACAACAACAAAAAAAAAAAAAACAGAACAACTTTACCTCCCGCTTAGATAAAGTTACAGATGGAATACATTCATTCTCCATTTTGTCTATATTGCGTACAATCTCTTCAAATGTCTTCTTATAGGCCTCGCCATTTATTCTCTTGATCTGTTGCAACAGACAGAAGCAAGTTAAATAAAAATGAATATTTCCAGTATACATATATATAAGATGGAGACATTAAAATTACTGCACTGACATATAATGTGTACTTAAAAACAAGCCTTTAACATTTACTGACATAGCTTATATATCTCACAAGAGACACAATGTAAATAAAAAAAATGCAAAAAACTGAACTAATAATGAAACGAGTAAAAAAGGATATATAGATAACCGATACATAAAAGGCATTTACCCCAATGATGAGCAGGGAACTGACAGGTTTGTGGTCGCTACATTTCAGAGCCATATGACTCTGGTAATGCTGCAGCTTGATATTCTTCCCTCTCCACAGGATCCGGTCACACCATGCAGGAATGCGACACTTTTCACTAAATTCAGAATAAAAAAAAAAAAAAAAAAAAAAAGCAGAAAATTATTTCAAAGTGTCACATCCACAGTACACAAAGCTGAAGGAGCATGTTCCTTATAGTTTATTTGTACATACATTATTAAAGTTCATGCTATGATCCTTGCAGGGGAATTCTGTTACATGGTGCGAATGAACAAAACAGCACAACATTGCTTCACAATTCATGGCCACATTAACTGTGGAGGATGTCTCGAGATAATGTTAATTAACGGAACAACTGGGTGGCTAAACTAATTTACTAAGGCCACCAGAACAAATTAAAGTTTGTACTCTTATTACGCCCCTGTGGTGCAATGCAAGCTGTTCTTGCACATGTTTCACCTGCAAATGCAAAGCAAGCATTTTATAGGCTGCACAGAGCTGCGTCTTTTTAATGTGGTGATGTACCCACTCTGCATTAAATTTGCATTACTGCAGTATTCAACCTTAAATTTGATCATTATGTACTGCGGTGTATTCCTGTGGCTTTGTGAAGTTGTGCTGTGGAGTAAATAAAGATATCGGTGACTTTAAAATGTGCCTTATAAATATTTCATAGAGAAGATGGAACGAAATACTTGTGAAAAAAACATTTGCTGGATGGGTTTAATTGTTATGTGTTTAAAAACACAATTTCTTTCTCAACTTATTTTGATTATGAACATTACACCAGTGAAGACTGATACACTTCTAAAAATAATACATTATTATTCCTTTTACAGTCAGGATTCAATAAGAAATTACCTTGTATCCCATTTATCAGAGCCAGTGTCATATTTGTAGGTGGGCTGGAAATCAATCTCTCCTTCCTCAAAGCCAACAAACACAGCCTCTTCATCGATCTGCCTCTTGAGCTGAGGATCACGTATAGCAGGTAAATACCATTAATCATCAACACAGATGATGAGTTGGCACCTTTTAAACAAAATAAAAATAGAGATCATTATCAAATATCACCTGATCAAAAGTGTGCAGTGTCTCAAAGTCCTTCTTGGTAATGAGGTCTTTCACTCTGTCAACATCAAGGTCGCTAATTCTGTAGTTGAGATCCCCGATCCATAAAACCACACTGATCAAGAAAGCATGGAGAGACAAGCAGAAATATAAACAGAACTTGCATATGATTTAATAAAACAGCCAACATCACATATGGATATTCAATGTGTATTTGCAGGGTTACAATATCACAATTTAAACTACAACATTGAACATAAACTACAGCAGCAGATAGCTTTCAGGATTAGAAGATTTCATGGCCAACTCTTGATCAGGTGCACTTGCTATAAAATTTCTCTTTGATGCAGCGACATCGCATGTACACAAGCATCTTGAAATAATTTGAACAACACTGTTACTATAATATTCTACTATTTACTCACTCATGTTTCATAATAGTGAGCGGAGGCTGATTAGGGTCAAGTTGCCGAAACTGGAGGCGACTGCAGATATCCTTGTAGTCTTGATTACGCCTTTCAAATTCTTCGACATGAGCAGCAAGGTGAGAGTTGACAACACAGATATCAGAGTTGTGGAAGCGAAAACGGATGGACACAGCACCCTTGTTTCCCTGTGAATCAGTGACAGATTACAGTTGAAATAAATCCAGTGAGAACAGATGCATCAAACTCCTGAAAGTAAAAGTGAAGGGGGGGGGGGGGGGGACTGAATTGCTTCACAACAAAGCAACATTTTCTCATATCTTAGATGATTCCAAGTACACATTATAAAACAATCTCTAATTACTGTAGGAAAAGCTGGAGCTGCCTTACAAGCCCCTGCACTGGTCACTAAACAGCCATCTGGTAATGCTGCAGGGATTGCTAAGTAAGCATGATTGTTTACGAGACAAGACTAACCACTTAACAACAGTGCATGGGAATAAAGTCTGAGCAGCTGGATATATAAGAACCGTGAGCAGAGAAGACTGAATTTTCATCATTTTATCAAACCATTTGAATTGTATGGCCTTTTATCTTAATGTGGTTTCAGTTGTGAATAAAAGGCATGGTAATTGTTGAAGCACAAACATTTCTTTTCCATTTGTAAGTCATAACGATGTGCACCGTCAATACAACCTCAACTCTTCTTGTTTGTTTACTATCATCAATGTATTCCAATATCCATTACTCGTAAAAGTTAGGGATAGTTGGCGTTTTTGTTTGATGTCAGAATGAACCTAAAATCCACTACAACCTTTCGAGGAGAACTTAATTAGACTTTCTATAAACTTTTCAATGCACATGGAAATTGTTCAATAGTTAATTTATTGCATATAATGCTGTTCTCCAAAAGATGACAAACCACAAAAAAAGAAAAAAGTAGTGTCTAAATCGTGACTTGACCTTTAAATGTTCTGGTTTAATGACATCTTGTTTCTAAATAATCCTCTTTATCATCCTGTTCACATTTAGACATCATAAGACCGAGACGACACCGAACACATGACGAGTTATTGAGACCTTGTCATTTTTATGTTGTAGTGTACCCACCATTGTTATAACCTTTTCTTTCAATAAATTCTTTGAGATGGAGGAATTACCACACAATTCCAGTTAAATATCCAATATTCATGATAGATTATCAATAAGGTGTTAACATTTTACATTTTTCTTAAATTATAACCGAAAGTTGAATATCCCTAAATTTTTGTGAGTAATGTAGAAATTAAAACCTTTTATGAGCAGGCAAAAAATGCCTTGCAATTTAAATTACAGAAATTACAAGCTAGCACAGGCGTTTTCTTAATATTTCAAGGAACTGTCATTACATCTCTAAGAAAGAAAGAAGATGAGAAACATCCTTTATCTTTTGCTCTCATCCTGCGGTCATAGGGAGCCGAAGTCATGCCCCTTAGGTCTCATGGGTGAGCCCCCATGGGACCTAAGAGACAAAGAAAATATGAATGTAAGTCAATAGGGAGAAAATAATTATCTTCTGGTCCCAGTCGCCCTCTGCCCTGGATTCTAGATATGTTGAATATGGATTTAAATGAAAATTTTTCGTGCAAAGAAAAAACAAAATACTGTGAAGATTTTAGATTATTTCAGGATTTACTTGAAGCCTCTGTGTGGACTTCAGGTCTTGTTGCAAGCAACATGCGTCACCAGCTGCCCAAGTACGCTACCATTGCGATTTTACTTTGGCACGTCACCACTTTTTTTCCCATTTTTTCCAGAACAGGAAAAGAGCTCGAACAGAGGTGAAAACCACAGGGTTCTTGCACCCTTTTAAAAGTCAAATTTAATGCTTTTTAAGATCTCATCAAATAAAATTTAAGACCCCCAAATTAGGGATGTAACGATTCGGTTAAAAACGATTCGATTCATATCACGATTCATGGTTGCTGATGCGATTCATGAATGATATTGGTTGATTTACAACGATCAGGGGTGAAAAATGTGAGAAGGATAACACCCACCCGGGCATGCCGTAAGAAAATTTGGGACATTTCATATTTAAAAGAATAATTTGAAGGGGGGAAAGCATTCGTATACTCTTTAACAGGTCACCTCCCCATAGTTACAGCATGACAGTGTTAATATGACACGTTCATGCGACAGCTAAATGCTGTGACACAAAGTTGCTAACTTGGCAACACACACCGCAGACACCCGACGTCAGCGGCTGTAGCCTACATACCATAAAACAGCTGATAATCGCGAAAACTCTCACTGACACGACAGACGCAACACCAATTTAATCAAACACATACACAATATTAGATGCTTTATGGTGGGGCACTCTGCTTTCCCATCAGCATTAAACACACCGGCTGAAAATTTAATACCTACAGCTAAATTTACGGTAAATTTAAGACATTTTAAGACCTTAATTTCCAGGATTTAAATTTAATACTTTAAGACTTTTTAAAGATCCCCGGGAACCCTGAACCATTAAAATCAGGAAATGTTGAGTCTTTCCATTACGCCGATGGAATGATGGCCGGTCTTGTTCACGCCTGTCGCAGGGAGCGACATCATTAGTTGCGGTATGTTGCAGTATTTTAACTTTTCTTTGCACGGAAAATTATAATTTAAATCCATAACCAACATATCCTGGAATCCAGGGCAGAGAGCGACTGGGACCAGAAGATAATCATTTTTTCCCTATTGACTTCCATTCGTATTTTTTCGTCTCTTAGGTCCCATGAGGTGGAAGTAGATGGGCGTGACTTCAGTTCCTACAGCACACACATCATCTTATCAGTAATTCTGATGGACGTAAGTGCCTCTTGTAATGCAAAATCTCAGAAAGTTGGAAAACTATACAATAGCCTGTAAACGCAAGTCCTTACCATCCTTCCCATAATGCCAGTGCCCACAGTTTCAGCCTCCACATCAGAGATGAACTCTGCATGCTCCTTTTTCACATAGAAAATCAGCATAATACCCACAAGACGCACCAACTTCACCTGGAACAGCAGAAGAGTTTTACAGATGTGAGTTCTAACAGTTAAAGGAAAATATATTCTGTAATTCAAATGCAATCTTCTTAAAATAAAATATCACAGTGTAGTCACTGCTACTTATCTCAGGATTTGATGTTTTTTATTATAAGGATAGAAAGTAAAATGTTTTAAACTGAAGACGTTCAGTCTCATCACATCTTATCTCAAGATAAACTGAGGAAGAAATATAAACTCCAGAGTAGATGGTTGTTGTAGGCAAACATTTCAGTCAGGCTACCCATCAATCCTACATGAGTCAACATTTAGATACTAATGTGGAGACATTCATTTTTCAGCTGGCTGAGTTACACAATGTCAGTAGCAGATCAGCCAAGTGTGGAAGAAGAAATGACATATCATTATACTAGCTCCTCTACTCAGACACACATCCTGTGAATTTGTAAAATTACTTGAACAGACCAGCGAAGCAAACAAATGAGGAAACTAATAAGTCAGAGTCAGCTCTCTGAGAAAAGGGAAATAGCTGACAGTAAATAGCAAAAATGGAAAAAAAAAAAAAAAGGACAAAAGTAAGAACTGTTTTTGTACGCAAACAGCTGCTACAGGCTGCCATTAGGACAGACAAAAGATCAGAACATCAAAATATGATTTGAATAAAAGAGACATCCTTACTAAGGCATACTTGGCTTCTGGATGCAAACCCTCAGACACAGCCTTCGTCCACTCCAGCTCCTTAGGGGTGTCATTGAAGAAGAAAGCCTCTTTGCTGAGGTCAAGTTCCTGAAAACTATAAAGACAGTCAAACAGTAAAAACTTACTGAGAGTTTGATTCACTTCTTCCAAAACTGCTGTGGTATTCACTAAACTTTTCCACTCCTTTACACAAAAGCAGCAAACTGAAACGCAGGCAGGATTAGTGAGCAAGCATTGCTGAAGTCTGCGGGTCGGCTTGTTCTTCACTTAAAACTGGTTCGATGGCTGCAAAGCATCTGTCAGAGGTTTGAGCAGTACATGTCTGTCTTTGGAATGAGATTAAGCAGAGAATTGCTGAGTTCTTCTTCACCGTTATGACTTACCCCACGCAGTACATGTCAGGAGGGTTGAGAGTGCAGCTCAGCCAAGGACGGAGGCTTTCCTTTGGTGTCTGTCCATTCACATTGTATGTGCCAAGAAAAAAGCTGAAGCAAAAATAAGACAAATGAAAATTGTGCACAAAAGAAAGAGACTTACAACACTTCAGCTGATCCTGTTAACTCTGAAGGTCTCAAACAGATCTACTGCAAAAGCTTTCTGCATTTTGTTTTTGTTGCAGTGCCTTACAACATGAGAGGTGCCCTTCTCATGTCTTTTTCAGGAACACCAAGAGGTATGGAATGAGATTAGACAAGATAACAAAATCTCACTAGAATAAAACTAAATTATTTCAACCCATAAAAAAATGAGTATTTCATGCATTTAAATCACATGTTCACTCATCATCACACACTTCTCGTGTGTTTGAGTATCAGAAAGAAAGAGGTGCCATTCCATTTATTATCAATTGTGTCACAGACCCTAAAAATATCCCCACAGCAAATCAAAACTTTGTACAATTCTTCATATTTGGACAGACAACCAGTGGGGGAAGAAGCTGTGGCGCTTTGTTACAGTGGGCTTCTGTCTGAATGGTTCACTGATGCAGTAAAAGCTACATTACAAAAAAGTGACATGACATTGTTGTGACACTTGTGACGCATTTCTTCCTTTGGTTTCAGTACAACAGGTCACATTAGCATCACACGACTGCTAGCCTCACGCTGATATCAGCGGAGTATCATCGGCAGTGGGTTAAGCATTTGTGGCATTTGTGATAACACTGGTGTTTCCAGAAAACGCCCAAGGACAAATCAACTACTTTTTAATGTAGTAGGAGACATGTCTTCACTAGGGCAACACAATAAATTAGTAAAGGAGACGAACAGAAGTGATAAAGATCTTTTACCTCTTACCAAAAGCTTTTTTTGTAAAACTTAACATGGAGGGGGAAAAAGTGCACTGAAAATGCAAGAAAGAAGCAGTAAACCTAATAAAACTAGCAATTAAAGAGAAGTCTTGATTAGAGAGGTTAATATTGTAGTTTTAAAATAAACAACATACTGCAAACTGCTTACAGTACAAAGACAGAGGAATAACATCTCATTGGCTGACCACTGACCAGACTCACTGAGACTTGAGCTGGTTGCTGATAAGCACACTAATTCTGAGACATTTTGAGAGGGCCAAGCCCTTGTAATTTACATCCCCACTGAGATTTATTCTGCAGATCTAGCTTGAAACTGGCTTCCTTCCATTCAATAGCACACACCTGACCTTCAAGCAGAGGCCATTTTGCTTATGCCTTTTAACAGATACAGCAAACAGCTTTTTTGTTTTGATCGGGAGTTGCAACTATACATCACTTTCTATCCTAATGGCCCTGACCTCACTTACCCATACATATAAAGATGTATTAAAAATCATGCATCAGATGCTTTCCATCAACTTGTTTATTCGCTACATTCTGTGTACACTATAACAACAGATAAAACAAAGAATTGATCTGTCATTGCACGACACAGCCCATTGCTTTTATCGGTCATTTTCTGATAAAGGTAAGAACAGTATCTGCTCTTCCAACTCACTTTGTACATTGGTTACTATTTTGAATGTTGAAAATACTGACGGCCTATTTTAGCAAAAGTTTTATACACATTTTTATTCATGTATGTTTTAAAGCTAAAGTGTTAGGTTATGTAGACATGAGTCTTCCCATCATGGTTTGGGCAAAAGGCTGTGAGGGAAACAATTAGTAAACTTTGAAAGTCAGGCAAAATACTAAACACACATTTTAAAACTTACTTTGACATATAGGATAAAGGCCCTAATCAATTTGTGCCATGCGTTGTTATGAACTGGAGGATATCAAAATTGCCATAAAAGAAAAAAAAAAATCAAGATGATTTCATGCTTTAATGAAGTGCATTTCCTTTTTAATTTTTCTGACATTTGAGATGCCTTTAGTTTATTCTACATGTTACTATACACATCTTTCAATAAAACACAATGTGGTTAGTTGCCAAATCCCCCCCCCCCCCCCTTTTTTTTACGTTGCAGACAGTACAATGGTAATGTCTCTGATGAACACTTATGTGAACGAGCAACATGCTGAGCCACTGCATAAAAAAACCCTAATCTGGTTCACAGAAACACAAAACCCACTGATGTTGACCCATTCTTTTTACATAACACTTCTGAAATTGAAACTGTGCAGAGTCACACTGAGGGAGCACACTGTCCCCAAACGATGTCTTCTAAGTATTTTTTCTTTTTTTTGTTTGTTTGTTTTAACTGGCCAACAAGAGGGAGCTGGCACCTCCTGACTGAGATTCTGTGTAGAGTTGGAAAATGCATCATAATGCAGACATAAAAAAAATCTACAAGGATGTTAAATACCAAAATACCATGGTAAAGCTATGTTCAGTTTTCTTGCTTCTCAATCCTAAATACACACTCTTTTAACACATGAATGAATTGACATTTTCGCATCCAAACTGGTGCAACAGAGAATTAAAAGTATCACACCTGAAGTGCTCCAGATAGGTGTACACGTCTTCATTTTTCAACAGCTCACACTTTATGAGGTTGTCACGGAGGCCAAACTGTGGCATGGCCAATATCTGAGCTTTGTTTGATGCAGTGTGGCTGGACGAGCGCACCAGGTCATCACGGTCCTCTCGACTAGTGATGCCCTGACTGCAAACCATATGAGAAGAGGAAACGGAAACGATAAGTGATCAGCAGAGAAAGAAAAAGATGAAACCCTTCTGTTCCCCTGGTGTGATTTTTAGTGCAGATAAGAGTTAGAGTGATCAGAAATTGCACGTTTGCACTTTGCAGTTTCTGTTTAGCACTTTATTTAACTTCCTGGCCTTACTTAATTCAGTATGAAATGAAAATTACTCTATTTATCCCAGGAAGGAAATTCAAAGTTGTAATAGACTGTCTTCTTCTTTTTTTTCCAAACAATAATAATAATAATAAAGTATGAGGTAGAAATAACATTATAGACATAGAGATCTTACGCCATCTAACAATGGCAATGTGGTGAAGATCTATTTTCACAGTGTCAATATATGTTTGGGTTGAGGGAAGTCACAGAAATCTAATATGTCTGCAGTGCATGCTGTAATCTTCCAGGAATACAATGCAACCAAACTCCATCGTCATGCTAAGGCTCCATTCCAAGAAGCTTCCAGGCTTAACAACTGAACAAAATGCTGTAGAGTTTAACATTTATAACTAAAACTTCATAAAGAGCGGATTCTTAGTGGAAGAAATGTGCACAGGAAACACAAAGCTGCAGGTACAAACTTTATAAGCTAAGCAAAAGCTAATTTTCTCTTATGTGAAGTCACTAACAACCCTCAGCTGCAGCTGGAAAGGAAACCTCTGCCATGCCTCCCTTTTCTTCTTTTGATCCATTTCATGCAACCTTGAGAAGATAGACGGTTTGATTTACAATGCATGGGTCTGTCTTGCAACAATGCCTGAGAAGGAATGAGTTTGGAATTCTTAAGGCAGGGAATGGGCATGCCTGCAGCTATACAGGAAACGCTGTTCCCAGATTTACAGCATGCAGCAAACATAAGCTGTTGTTTTGATTGCTTAGTCTTAATCAAGTGAAGCAGAACTGAAAACACATTCTGATTAACTGCACAGCTATTCTATTACTTACCATTCACTGAGAGTCAACTCTCAAACTTAAATAACCACTTTGTAAAAAAAAAAAATGCACGGCTTGGTTTTGAGTGTTAAAACGCACAGCAAATCCAAGAGCCTTACCTCTCTGGGCTGGAATACGATCTGTTCTGTGTGCCACTACTGGAACCTTTCTCCTTTTCTAAAGTTCCCTTTTTGTCTGATGATTTTTCTGTTTTGGAAGATCAGAAGGAAAAAAAAAAGGTGATAGTGTCAAATTTAGGATTCAGCAGATTATTAGCTTGCTTGGTTAGCAGTTAAGACTGAAGGGAGTGTGAATGTGTCTTTCAGCTTCATAAAATACTGGCAGCCTAAGAACTAAAAACAAACCCCTCCTTTAGCAAACCAATATCACAGCTATTTGTTATTAAAACTGTAAGTAAATTAAAATACATCATTAATAAAAAGAACAATCTTAACAATGCAAAGTCGGGGCTAAGTTGTTGTGTTCAGTCTACTGAGGCTGCCTTTTGCAGTTGGCTACAGTTATTGCATTCTAAGTAGCTGGATTTAATGGCTGAGTGTGAAGTATGAGACAGCATGGGCCCTGTCTCCTGCAGCTTGGCAAGGAACATAACTGGCTCCACTGAATGGGAAAGCTAAGTTCTGAGCAGAGGAAATTAAACTCTACAAAGCTATAGCAGGCTCAATCAAGACTGCACCTGACCGAGAGCACTGTATAATGACCCAGAAGATGATGTCTTCTTTAAAAAACATAAGGTAGCTTCGAGCTGGCAAAGTAATACCCAATACATCATTTTAAAGCCACACTCCATTCCATCACGCATTTGTCGTCTTGTTTATCTGAGGTCAGAGAGAACACATAAAAATATAGATGCCCAAACTGTAAAAACATTACTTCTCGCCCATGCAATCACCAGTTTTGACTGGTAAGACACCGTTTTAGCAGAGCATTATGTCACAGTGATGCTTACTACCATAAATCTATTCAAATCAGACTGAAGTAAAAGTAGATATGAACTAAATGTACAATACAGTCAGCCCATCACTGCTATCATTATTACTGCAGGCAGTGAAACACACACATAATGATACACAACCCCAGAAAATGTTATGCCAAGTAAAGGCAAATGTAAACACATTTTTAAACAGTTACCAGAAGGGTCCAATTACATTTATTTACCAACCACTAGTAACTTTGTTATGGTGTGAACAGGAATGACTTTTTGTTTGACTGAGAAAACTTCCAGCAAACTGTGAAATGACAGCTACATTAGTGGAGGACTTGCACAGCACACAAGTGGCAGTCAAACAAGATTTTTCTGAGTGGAGATGCAAAAATACATCTCATCAGTCATCTGCGTATAAGGAAATATCTGATAAAACTCAAGCTGCTGGGGGGAGTGGTTCGATTTAAGCTCTGAATATTACCATGCTCATTATAAACCAAGTGTCAAAGCTCCATAAATACAGAGAAAGAAAGAAAAAAGGAATCAAAACAAATTTACCACACATGCAAATGCAAACTAATCAATAAATGCTGTGGTCTCAGATCAACTGTCAAATAAATGCAACAACCTTTTGTATGGCTCAAGCTGTTACTGCCTAATCAATACAGCATATTTGTAACCAGTGTCTGGATCATGCTTGGCCTCATGAGGTTCCCATGTGTGACTGTTTTTTACATGGCTTACTTTCCATTCCTGCACATGCTTTAGTATATCCAACCAGCTAAAGAGTTTAACGTCACTTTTAGCTACTGAGTGGAGAGTTGCATTAAGTCTGACTTACTGCAACTTTACACGCCTGTGCCTGTTTTTATCTGCGGTTTAATCATCAGTCAGCATAAATGTCAATCCATTCTATCAGATCTCAGACTCTTCCGTCTTATAACAGTAACGGCTACTACAGCTACAAAGTTCAACATTACACAACTTCCCTCCATAATCCCCACTGATAGTTAACATCGATAAATAAAGTTTTTTTGGGGTTTTTTTGGCGAATAACTTAATTTTATTTTAATCTCAATTTAAGACCAACATAACCTGTCATCTAAGGTTCTTTTCTCAACAAACGCTTGGATCTCTTGATGAGAAGTGAAGGCTGGGTTTTCCAGTAAAAGTAAAAGGGAATAAACACCTTAAACTCATTGGGAGGCGGTCGGGGAGGTGTTGTCAACTGATTTAGGGTGAGAGCTGTTAGTTCAGATGAACCCAGGCACAAATAGCTTCTGAAGACAGCAATACAATTACAATGCAACTCACTGATCATCGGATATGTACATGAACGGCTCAATGTGTCATTAAAACACGTTATTGCAAAATCAACTACAACAGGTGTGACGGAGCAACATAATCAAAAAGTGCTAGCCTTGGCTCTTTTTTTCCTCAAATCACCTACAAAAAAAGAGAACACTTAGGATTGATATTAATGAGCTGTTTGATAACTTAAGTGATGCTACACGTATTTTAGAAATTAAAATAAAGATGGCACGGTTCCGTCTGACAAACTCGAAAACCCCTTTAGCTAATCTGGCTAAAACTTAGCCTTTTTGAATTACTACCCGTTAGCATTAGCCATGCAAGCTAGCCAATCTCAGGTCTGTGGCTGTTTCCAATGTGTTTCTTTCACCGCGACAAAATCAGCTAAAGAAACTATGAGAGTCGTTTTCATACCAGAGTCCCTCATCACCCTAGACATCTCCTTGTACCGCTCCTTCGCATTCTGTGCAGAAGATCAATGTCCAGTGTGTATCAGACCTGCCCATGCTAACGTTACAGTAGGAGGAGCTAACAAGCCTCTGTTGCAGACAGGACGCTGAGCGATGTGCAGAAAATGACACCGGAAATACTTCATTACGTTATTAAACAAGGAAGTTGATCTAACGCGATTTTAAAAAATGAAAAGACAGGGAGAAACCTAGAAAAACAAAGACTGTAGAGGATCGTTTTGGTTGCCTACAAACAAAACATGCGCCCAGGCTTCATGCAACCTTTACACCATAATGCACAGATCATAATGATGCGTGTGTTTGTATTTTGTTTTGCCTGACTGTCAACTGGCTGCAGAAATAATGAGATTTGTTATCTGATTGAAACAAAGTACACAAACTTTCACGTTTACATTTACAACATACAAACTGCACGTCTTGCACAACTCAAGAGATCTCTATCATTTTAGTCTTAATCTACCTGTTAGGCTCGTGCAAAGACGTCATCGCCACATGAATCACATGGTATGGTACTGAATCGCTGAACTGGAATAGAGATGAATTAGGCCTACACCTCCATCTTTTCAGAAATGGCATGCAAAAAGTCAAACTGCTGCACTGGCTGCGTTCAAAGGAAGTGGTAAAAGTGCAGCTTCATGATGCAATCGTTTGATACTAAAAGCAGTTGAGACAAGACAGAAAAAGCTTGACATGTCATTTACTGTAAATTTGAAGGGGAAAAAAAGTGAAGAGATGACAGACCTGTTTTCTGTTGCTGATTGTGTTTAATAGGAGTTGTGCCCATGGGTGCAAGGGCTTGTCTGACAGTCGACTGACTTTTGGTGACTTTCTGGTATTTGTCAATCCACTCAAAATTGGGTACCTGCATGGGAGATCTGCAAACATCTGGAGAGAGACAAACAGGGACAGCAAGAGAAACAGATTAAATAAGGACATATCCCTACTTTCCCTCAGCATGTTAAAATCCTTTGTGAGTCAGCTTAGAAAGCCACAGAAAGACAGTTGAAATATCAGTCTTGATCCATGTTCACATGGGGCTTCTAGTGTACATATGGTGAGCCAGTGGTAAATATGACACATCCCAAACAAAACAGACTGTCTTAAAACCTTTGAAAGGTACAATCCATTTAGAAAAACATAAAGCAGGGCAAGTGTTAAACAGGAAGTAGCAAGTCCTGTTTAAACTGTTGCCATTGTGTCCGCTTGCAAATAGTCACTGTGAGAGAAACAAGTTTAACTAACTGCATCATTCAATCTCTAAATTTCACTCTGTGTGTATTTCTCTATTTCTCTCTCTTTTTTTGCCAATAATGTGCCACATGGACAAAGTTGAGGATAGGCTACATGATTTGAAAGCACAGGTTTGTCATTGTAAACTACACAATAATCAACACTTGCCTGCAGTTGCTGTTTTTTCCCCAACTAAAAATTAAGTTATTTAACAGTTTGCACATGACATTGCGTCAAAGCAACTTAAGACTAAATGGCTTTCCTTAAAAAAAAAAAAGAAAAGCGGTTATAGCAGATTAGTAATTTATTTACATTAAGTAAAATATATTGTTTTGATGTGAAAATCTGAAATTATTAACAACAAAGCCCAGACAAATTAAATGATGCTTGAATTGATTTAGGATTTAAATAAACTCATAACTGTCACTTTAATTACCTCAAATAAGGCCATTTTTAAAGACTGGATGCCATACACACACATACATACATACATACATACATACCACTCCATGCCTTGTTGACTTCGCCTAGGAAGAGGCGCGAATGGGACCCGAAAGGAAGTCTAAGCTCTAACTCTTCTTTTTTGTTGCTTATTCTCACTCTGGTATCAGCACCTACAATCAGATAAAAAAGATGGTAAAAAAACATGCAAAGATCATTCTCATGCTTTTAATCAGTTATTTGGTGTATTATGACAGAGCTGTAATGAAGATGAGGGCAACTTACCCACAACCACAAGTTCTTCCGGTGAGGAAACTAAAATGAGTGCAACAAGAAAATTGTTTTAGGGCGCTTACAGTAAAAACAAACAAACAAACAAAAAAAACAGAAGTCTTGGCATGTTTTTTTTCTTCTTTTTTTTAAACATTGTTTCAAGCAAATTATACTTGGAAACACATATGAACAATTAAATCTAAATATTATATGATTCTATTTACCTTCGACAACAGCAAAGTCAAGGGAGATAGGGATAATGTCCTCAAGTGATACGTCATCAGCTGTAATGGCCATTCTTCTATGAGTATAAATAAAGATTCTGCAAGGTAATTTAATTAAAGGTTTTTTAAATGAAGTCATAACTAGTGCATTGAATTAATATTTTCATAGAAGCCACCTGCAGTAAGCTGACACAAATGCATAATGAATTCCTTCGTGGGGCTTTCATATAATAGTATATTATTTTGGTTACTTTATAAGGTTGAGTGCTCCTCTATGGTCAATTTTGAGTAAAGCCTGTGATTTGCAAACAAAACTGTTGAATAAAGCTGCACCATCTTTCCTCATCTAAGGAAGCCATGTTAAGGCTAATTTGTGCTGTTTAAAACTTACGCATGTTCTTTAGCACATTCCACCAGTCCCAGCAGTCTACTTTCTGTGATATCATCAAAAAGGACATCACATTGGACAGCATAATTATGATTTAGTTAAGAAAAATGGCCACTTTTTATATCAGCATGACACATTTCCTTTGTAGATACAGTAAACAGTAAAACCAACACAGATCCAGCTCAACAACGTGCTTCATTACAATTCTGGTAAGACTTATTTTGACATCTTATGACATTAATCATTCAATTCTATCATCAAAGAAGTATTTATAAAATATATTTTGCATAACACATGTACATAATTTATCATGTTGCAAACATTCTGCCGCCACCAAGTTGAAAGCAGCAGCTGGTGAAATGCTGCCATCTAGTGGATGATATGTATCACTACAGTTATAATAAGGACAGGCTATTTTGGGGAAGTTGGTGCTGACCAAACCTGTTTTTTATGCTAAAAATCTGAGTGCGCTGTCATTGCTTGTCCTGCATTGAAACACTAGACTGAGTTAAAAGGCTGTTTGTTTGTTAAAAAAAATAAATAAATAAATTACACAAGTGGCACAGCCCAGTTTTTCAGGCCTCACCCCAGGTTCTCAACCGAGGGTGTCAGTTTAGTTAAAAGTGGTAATCCTTGTCTTAATCTCTGGCCATCTATGAACTAGTGCATGCTAGTCGCAAAGGATACTATAATGCAGTTTTCTTCCGTTTGTAAAGTTTCTTGAATTGCGACGGACTGATCCATAGTGAGCACTTGAGTGACAACTTCGGCACCACAGGCGTCTCAAACGATAATCCGCGAGTAGTTCCGAGTGGCCCAGTTATTTCTGTCTGCGAGGAACCCAAAGCGGACGGCAGGAGAGACAGCGCGGCTCTGTTTCATCCAACATCATGCTCTTTCTTTCCAGATGTTTGGTCCTTCCACTGCTTCCGATCCAGCCCGACCCGGTCTCGCCACGCACTGCCACGCGCTGACTCAGAAAAGATTTGTGAAGCTGGGTGACGTCACACTTGGGCTGTCATCGGCTCGGTCAGACGCCGTGAGAACGTTGACTCAGTGTGGATTAGGTCTCAGGCCAATGATCCAAAGAAGATTACGTCCTTCAACAGACCCGTATCCCAACTAGATCGAAGTTAGCCTATATAAAAACTTTCAAAGAAATTGATTAATAAACCAAAAGTCTTCAGAAGGGAAGCTCGGTTTGCCTAGCCTACATCTGATTTAATTCGCATTATTCTACCATCATCATAAAAGACCAATATTTAAAGCGTAGTACACCATGGTAGTACACCATGGTAGTACACGGTTAAGGAGACTCTCTTTTTATATTTGAGATGTTTGAAATCTCATTTCTTTGGTTTAAAAGAAAAGAAGAAAGAAATGGAAAAAATCCGATGCACTAATCCTTAAAAAAAAAAAAATCTTTACAGTGAACAGGACACTTGCAGATAGCTTGATCATTGTTTCACAAGTTTTAATTCCTATTTGCTAATGTTTAGCTCTAAAGAAGAAGAAGAAGCATGCAGCTCACTTGTCACGATTATGCAATGTTCATCTGCATTTTGCCTTTTCTCACTAACTTCAAGAATTGAGATTTGTTCAATGGCCCAAAATTCTCAATTCAGATAGAAGCATCAATTTGCAAAATAAATAAACAAATAAAGAAGAAGCAAAAGGACAAAAGTGCAAAAGTATATCCACATTTTCTTAAAGGTACAGTATGTAAAACATCAAAGGTTAATAGCAGAAAAATGTGATATATAATTCTAAAACTGTTTCTAGTGATGTGTAATCACTGCACTAGAATAGCTAATGTTTATTGTCTTAGAATTAGTCGTTTATATTTACTTGGAGGGCAGTGCACATATGAAGGCTGCCATATTTGTTCGACTATGGTGTCACTTAATGGACAAAACAATGAGTGTGAAGTAAGAACCCTCTGACCTTTAAAACCACTGTACCAGCTTTGTTTAATGGGAGTTAGAGCATGTCTTAAAATACATAAAAAATCGTGACTCATAGTCCAGACTGGACCTGAGAGCACCTGATCCACTCACAGATACAAACATCTTAATGTCTGGAAGAGTTTTGGCTACTAACTTGAGAGGGCAGATCTTGAGATGAATGATCATCTCAAGATGCCCTTGACAACATTTTCCTGACTTTTGAGATATTTCTTAGATGATAAAAACAGCTTTTGGTCAGCTGTTGGGAATGACCCTCCAAAGACATAGCCTGGTCAAACACCACCTCAAGGTTCCTAAGGCTCACTTGGACAGACGAGCCCAGAGCACCAAGGTGGTTCTTGATCAGGGGGATCTTTTTGTCCGGGGCAATGATCAATGTTTCTGTTTTACTTGAATTGATTTGAAGATAATTTGAGGACGGCCAGTTTATGATGGAGGACACGCATTCCAGGAGCTCGGATAAAAGGTGAAATTCTGAATCATTAAAAGAGCAATACAACTGAATGTCATCTGCATAAAAGTGATGACATATTTTTAAAACCACGAATCAGCTGACGAGGCTTCAAGTACAGCAAAAACAAAAGGGGCCAAAGGACAGAACCCTGCGCAACTCCGCAAGGCAAGTCGGACACACTGGACATCACATTTTAAAGGCAACATTGAAGGTTCTACCTTTTATATATGAGGAGAACCACTGGAGGACGGACCCAGAAAACCCCATCTCTGATTCTAGTCTATTTAGCAAAATACTGTGATCTACAGTATCAAAGGCAGACGTCAAATCCAGTAGAACCAAAACCGTAAAGCGACTCGAGTCTGCAGCCATCATCACGTCACTAGAAACTTTCACTAACGCATGTAGTCTCAGTGGAGGGCATTCTACAAAAACCTGATTGGAAGTTATCATAGAGATCATGCTAATCCATAAAGGACGTCAGCTGGCCAGCCACGACCTTTTCCAAGATTTTGGAAATAAATGGAAGTTTTGATATAGGCCTGTAACTTTTAGGCTCAGATGGATCAAGATTTGGCTTTTTAAGGATGTGATTCACCACAGCGTGTTTAAAGTAACTAGGGACTAAGCCAGATTCAAGTGAGAGATTAATTAGTTTTACCATGGTGTCAAACAAGACTTTTGGATTTATCTTGTTACAAGAAATAAGATTTGAAAAATAGGCGGAGCGAGCGAGCTTCATCATATCATTTAGTTCCAGCATCATATCTTTAAGGTGGAGTCTGTGTACCTCTAATTTTGTGGCTTTCCAAAGATGCGCAACTTTCCGACACTTTCTTCTAAAATGACGTATGTCATCATTTATCCATGGAGTGGGCTTTTTATATGACCCTGAAATCTTTTTAACAAGTGCAACCACATCCAAAATAGATGAACAGTGTCCATTTAAACCTGTCACAAAAGATTCAACATCACCACAATCAGAAAAGGAACTGGGGTCAAAAAGAGCAGAGAAATCACTAAGTGCTGTGTTATTAAGAAAGCGCTTATGTGTTTCAACGTTCAAAACAGCAGGTGCTACCATAATTGATAAATTAAAAGATATGCAACAATGATCACTGATTTGAAAATCTTTAACACAAAGCTGATCAATATTTACACCACAGGAGAAAACCAAATCTAGTGTGTGTCCTCTTTTATGTGTGGGGCCAGAAACATGCTGAACAAAACTGAAGGAGTCCATCCCAGGAGCCAGAAATTCTGATGAATTGTGGGAATTGTGTTATGTAGGACTCACTTTATTTATTGATTACTCTTGTATTCATTAAGAGACACAAATTTGGAATAAATGGACACATTTATGATTTCATTTAACATTTACAGTATACAAGAAAATATACTTTGTAAACCATACAGTACAGACAGCTCAAAGTTCACACAAAGATCTAAGACCAAAAGTAATTGAAGGTACTGAATTGCACATTTCATCGAAGTTACATCTGCAGAAACGCTTCAATAAGCCTTCATAACTCCCTGTACCAGCTCAACATTTGAATTTCTTAAAGTGCAAAAAGAGTTAAAGCTGCTTTAATCTCACAATGACTTGGAGAGTCAGTCACTGCCTTCTGATAACCATGTTATCAGAAGGCAGTGTCTGTGTTTAGACTCACTCACCGATTGAGATCTGTCTGTAATAAATTTGGAGTAATATGGCATAGACAAAAAACAGATTTTAACTTTCTTTGTATTTGGAATCAATGACAGTCAATGGGCAAGGTCATAGCTCAAACAAATTACAAGATATTTAGCAATAACATGTCATTGAAAAAATTAACTAGGAAACAATTGTCTTATATTACACATTTTGCAATTTATGTTACAAAAGGATTTTGCACCCTAAATATGAACTGTTGTAAGGAATAGGTTGCTTGTGGAATGCTTACTGATTGATTTCTTACTTTATAAAAACCGTTCAAAGCCATTTTTATTGGTTTTGAACCAGAAGTTAACCTGATATTGAATGATGATAAAAGCAGACATAGATTTAATGTTGTAGATAATGCTTTGACATTTTTACATGTATTTAATCGCTGTTGGAATATTGGTGAGATACATGGCAGAAATGCATTAAGGTTTGTTAACTGTCTTTTTTTCTTTAAAGTAATAACACAAAGCTCTGGGTAGGCTATATAAATGATCAACACAGCAGTTGAGCAAGTGGATTATCTGTCACTCACAGCAGCAAAGTGATCGCAAGCAAGCAAAATAAAGAAATGATCAATTCTGTGTGAAGATAAGGGCCTCTGGTGGCGAATGAGGGAACATTCAGTGTGCCATTCAACATGAGGCAGGAGGTTGTTGTGGCGTTGCAGCACTCTAGATGACATGGGGGTTGTGTGGAGGCCTTGCAGGCAGTTTGGCCCGTGAGTGGTGCAACCTGGCTGGCCCCTGGGACGGGACGCGGGCGTGGGGGCGGCCATGCTGCCCTTTGCCTGGGGGATCCGGGAGGAGGGGTCCTTGCCGGCGGCTTTCTTCAGGGGGGATATCCCGGTCCCAGCCCCCCTGCTCTACCTCCCACACACACGAGGGTTTGGGGAGGAGCGGCAGCGGGCGTGGTGAGGGAGGGCACCAAGTGCCTTGCTTGCCACGTTAGAGGCAGCCTGCTCCCAGTTTTACCACATAGCCCTAAACAATAAAATAAAAAGTACCACTTTGGGGGGGGCATATAGTGTGTGGTAGGAGGGAGGGGCGGGGGGGACATGCCCCTCGCGCCCCCTCCCGGCATGACTTGGCACTGCCCTAGTTTTAACTGCAAACAACACACATTTACAAAAGTATGAGTGGGGGGTGGGGGGGACAGGGTCTTCATACCCCGGTCCCGGGCGCTACGGGGGAGGGGGGACAGTGGCTCTTCACGGCAGTGGTTAGGCTGGTGATTGGGGGGATTGTGGCGGGGGGCGGCGGGGGGGGGGGGGATGGGGGGGGTGGTGGGGGAGGTTGGGGGCTGGAGGGGGGGTAGGGGGAGGGAGGGAAGAAGTGGGGTGAGATAGAGAGAGGAGGAGGAGGGGAGGGGTGGGGAGAGGGAGGAGAGTGTAGGGAAGGAAAGGGGATGGGGAAGGGGGGGGGGTGGGGGGGGGGGGGAAGGAAGGAGGGGGGGAGGAGGGATGGGGGGATGTAGGGGGGGTGGGTTGGGTGGAGGTGGGGGGGGGAGTGTAGGAGTGTGTAGAGGTATGAGGGGGGGAGGGAGGGAGGAGGGGAGGGTGGGAGGGAGGAGTGTGGATGGGTGGAGGGGAGGGGTGGGTGTGGTGTGGGGGGGTAGGAGGTGTGGGTAGGGGGGGGGGGGGAGGGGGTGGCGGGGGGGGGGGGGGGGGGGTGGTGGGGGGGGGGGGGGGGGGGGGGGGGGGGGGGGGGGGGGGGTGTGTGGGGGGTGAGGGGCGTGGATGTGGGGGGCGGTTTAGAGTGTGGGGGGGTGGGTGGGGAGTGTGTGTGGGGGGGGGGGGGGGGGTGGGAGAGGTGGTGGGGGTGTAGGTGTGGGTGGGGTGGGGGCTGGGGGGGGCGGGGGGGGCGGCGGGGGGGGGCGGGCGGGGGGGGCGCCGGGCGCGGGGGGCGCGCTGTCTCGCGGGGCGCCCGGCGCCGGGGGGGGCGCTGCTGGTCTTGGTCGCTGGGGCCGGGGCTGCGGGGGGCTCGGCTGGGGCGGCCGTGGGGGTGGGTGGGGGGTGCGGGTGGGCGGGTGGCGCGGGGGCGGGTGCGGCTTGCGGGCTTCCCCTGCAGAGACGAGGTGTGATGCTGTTCCCCGGGCTTTTGTTGCCTGTGCCTGCTTCCTGCGGCTAGGTCGTCTTCCATTGGTGCTGGTTGTCTTTTCTTCCTGCGGCTGGTTGTCTTCTGCGTGTTTGGTGTGTTTGTTGATTGGATGTTTGCCTGAGGTTGTGGGGTTGCTTGTTTTGTTTTCAAGAGCTTGGTTGTTTGGGGCGGTAAGATGTCAGGACTGTAGTGGTTATGTTTTCTCTTTCTCTCTTTCTCTTCCTTACTCCTCTCTCTCTGTTTCCTTTCTTCTTCCTCTTTCCTTTCTTTCTCCCTTGTGGAGCAGTATGAAATGGAATGGTGTAATAGAAAATGTTTAAATAAAGAAATAAAATGAATAAAAGATATAAGTGGAGCTTTGTTATAAGCTCGGATAAAGCAAAACTGTCAAAGAATAAAGCAATAGATTTCCTTCTGCTTGTTTAATGCTGGAAGGACAAGTAGAAAAAAAAAAAAAAAATAAAGTAATAACACAAAGCTCTGGGTAGGCTATATAAATGATCAACACAGCAGTTGAGCAAGTGGATTATCTGTCACTCACAGCAGCAAAGTGATCGCAAGCAAGCAAAATAAAGAAATGATCAATTCTGTGTGAAGATAAGGGCCTCTGGTGGCGAATGAGGGAACATTCAGTGTGCCATTCAACATGAGGCAGGAGGTTGTTGTGGCGTTGCAGCACTCTAGATGACATGGGGGTTGTGTGGAGGCCTTGCAGGCAGTTTGGCCCGTGCAGTTGGTGCAACCTGCTGTCCATGTCACGGCAGAATTAGAAGTTTCCTTTTTCAGCTGTAAAAGCAATGTTGGGAGAGAGAAAAGAATTTAAAATGTGCTCCGTGGATGGTTGAAAAGTTAATTACAAAACACTGAAGTCTGTCTCTTTTCTGTTATTTATGAAAAAATCTCTTATAGCAGAGTGAATTGTTTACATGTCATTAATTCAGACGCATGGACAATCATCCAAGCACCACTGATCTTTTTCTAAAACTTTGCTTTGGGGATAGGAAGTGGGACAACATTTATCATTTACAGTGGCTGATGTTTATTTGGTGTGTTCTAATAATTTCACCTAGACTTTGCCCTGAAACTGATAGTGTTTGTTTACATATGATTTTCATGGGGGAAAAAATATGTCAGGCCATTTAAGCACGAAAATGTCAAAGGCTTATCGTCTTTTAAACAGATTAAGGTTTTTAGTTGAAAGAATAAACTAATTTAAAGATAGCGTTTAAAAAATGCCTCTACATTTATAAGCCGTTTAGTTGTTTTATTCTTATAGGGTAAGGTTGGGTTTTTTCTCAGGGTACTTACTAGGCCTACCTTTGAGAGATGCATGTTAGCATGTATGCATGTTACTTTGCTGAAATATTGCCATGGTTTCAGACAAATACTCTGTAGTTACACACTGGACATATAGATAATTAAGAATTAAGAAATAAAAACAAATTCCATTAATTCTTTGGCTATATTACAAGGGTTATTTATTTCTGTAATAGTTTATATCCACTGTCATTTAGAGAAGCAAAATGTTAGAAAAATAAGTTAAAAGGGAAATAAAAAGTAATTTGCAATTATTATTGTGAATGTTTGTCTTATTTTTTTACAGCATGATTCATTTTGTATCAGTTCTGAAACTATACAAGAATGAGCTGTTTTATGATAATATGTTAAGTGATGAAAAAAAAAAAAAGATTTCCTTACCAGTCCAACTGTATAATTGTCTCATATTTTCTATTCCTATTCTGTTATATAGGGAAAAATAATAACATAGTACAATCGAGTTTGTACAGAAAAAAAGCTGTAAAATACTGTACAGTAAAATGTGCTTCATAAATAAAAATGATGACGACATTATCTTGAACTCCTTGGGGATATTAATGGCCATATTAATGAAGATGATATTTATGAAAATGTTATTCAATATTACTAGAACTGAATTTACATCAAATGTGTTGTGAAAATTATGTTTGAGGTATTTATTCTTAAGCATAATCTTTAGCAGTTCTCACCTGGCAGTGTGGCTCTGAGGAGGTGCAAATTTGTGGATTTTTATTCTTAAAAGCTGTGTAGCAATTTTCACCAGTGCACGTTCCCTGATGGCATTTGTTTCCCTGCAACAAAACAGCAAACACATGCACAAAAAAGGATGATACTGATCCCACAGTAGGCTTAGGTTTCCCTGCAGTCTCTTAATTTACTCTTTAAACTGTAAAAATATTTCCAACAAACTATATTCTTTGCAAGTGGTTACTACAATTAATCAATCAGGATAAACTGAACGTAAGAGACATATTGAAATTATAATCTTGTACTCCTTCTGTGCTCTAAGTTTTTAGGTGCAGACACAATGATTAGCATTCTATGACAAGGTGACAATGAATAGTCACTAATGCATGCAGCTTTTTGTCCTTACCTTGTTTGCTGGTGTTGTAGTTGTTGCAGGTGGGGGTGTTTGAGTGGTGGTGGTTGAAGGGGCTAAAATGAATTAAGAAAAGAGCAGAACACTGAAGAAAGCAGAAGTTTATAATTGCAGATGTTCACTTTTAAATAGGAAGAGAAAAACAGTCTCTTTACCTTTGGTTGTCATCATCATAGATGCAAAAGTGTCATTGAGGCAGCCAGTAGAATTACAGCAGTTTACAAAGCAGTTGGTCTGAGAAGTGTTGACACAGCTTTCTGCACAGGAGGAGCTGCAGCTTGCAGTGTACCACATGTCCATGGACCTCAACAGCTGGTTGATTGAAGGATCACATAAACAAACATTGTTTGTTACCTTGGCCTTGTTTTTCACAAAAAATTAAAACTGCTTTCAATAGATTTAACTTTGTACCAGCAGATCTCTTCACAGAGAAAGCATTTGCTGCAATGGATTACTACAGTATAGTATTTCCAGGATTTTTTGTTGGGTTTGCATGTCAGTGAGGGTGGCTTATGATGCAAAGATGGCTCTAATTGATTAAGAAAGTCAAATTCCTCTTTACCTGACAATAGTTACCAGCACTGCATGCAGTAGAGTTCTGACTCATGTACATTGAATAGCATTCAGAGTAGGAACAGTTGAATGTGGGGCAATATATCTGCATTGGAAAGAAGTGAGACACAGATCAGATGCCAAAAAGGTGAAAAACTGTGACTCTTTAAAACAAATTCGATCATGTAGTTTTACTAATAAGCTGGACTTGCCATATTCATTGAAGTAGCATTTGATGTAGTGTTTCCACCCATGGTGCCTGTGCTGCCTGTGATAAAAAGATGAACGACATGGTTGGATAGGAAATGGAAATGACAAACATGTACCGTATTTTCCAGACTATAAGTCGCTCCTGAGTATAAGTCGCATCAGTCGAAAAATGCATCATGAAGAGTAAAAAAAACATATACAAGGCGCACCGGACTATAAGTCGCATTGTTTTATTTAAAATAATGTGATTTTTGGATTTTTCATATCCAACTTGTTACTTCTAAAAATTACCCAATCAATCCAATTCCAAAGTTAATGCCTGTAGATGATCATAAATATCATAACAAAGAAGGATAAAAGTGTTTTTTGAGGATTTGTTCCACCACACAGGCATTACAGCCAGATGTCCAAAATGAACTCCTCTCACTGAGATAAGGCTA
This sequence comes from Atherinomorus stipes, assembly GCA_023101725.1. Taxonomy (NCBI): domain Eukaryota; kingdom Metazoa; phylum Chordata; class Actinopteri; order Atheriniformes; family Atherinidae; genus Atherinomorus; species Atherinomorus stipes. The sequence continues at coordinate 1,913,262 of JALJCO010014492.1, forward strand.
TTTTGGGATTTTTGCCTTTGGAGCAGAATATAGTTGTCACAATCCTAGAGCACCCTCTTTTGACATTACATGGTAATATTTACTCCTTGGCTCATGTCAGTCAATATGAATTAATACTTAAAAATATACTAAATTGTATATATTTTGGTATTTTAGTCACACTAGACTATAAGTCACACAAGCAACCAAACTATGAAAAAAAGTGCAACTTATGGTCCGGAAAATACTGTAATCATTAATTGGTTTCAGTTGCAAGAGAAAACATAACAAGGAAATAAATTTGAATTGTAGAAATAGTAAAACTGGTCATTTTTGGCGTGTTTGTGCCAGAGCTGTGGATGCAGCGGCATCACAGATGTGAACAGTGGTGAAGTGTTGCCTGAAGAAGCACATTCATTGATAATATTTATTCAAATTGAGTGTATATGAGCGTGTGTTTCAAATGCTCTGTCTAGAAATGGGTTTATGAGCTTTGATCTAAACACTGAAACATAAGAAAACAAATCTGACACATTTAGTTCACCCAGACATTGTCAGTGAACTCCTGCTGTTTGACTTTAAACGATAGGCATCATACTCAGTTAACACTATTAAATAGTGATAGTGAGATGAACATAATGCATCTGAGTCAACTTGTCCATATTCTCTATAAGTGAAAATTGGACTCCCAGTTATAAGTTTATAAACCAGTATTCTCTTCTGTAGACTTCTTGGAACAGCTGATTAGCTGCCACATCATGAGATTGTCAGTAATCCAGAAAGAAATATCTATATTTATTTCATTCATGAAATATTTCATGTTGAATCTGCCTTGATTAATTCACTCTAACTTTAATTAGACTATCGTGGCTCATATCTAAAAATAATAAGAGAAGTGGGTACACTCTATATATCTGTCTATATACCCTAAACTACACCACTGGTTGTGCATCAGGTTGCTGCTGGATACCGTGCCTTCAGAGGTGCTTGTGAGAGAATGCGTGCTGTTAGATGTTGAGTCTCTGCTGGTGGTTGTTATGGGAGAATGGGTGCTGGTGGATACCATGCCTCCAGACGTGGTTGTGAGAGAGTGCGTGCTGGTGGATGTTGAGCCTCCGGAGGTGGTTGTGGGCGAAAGTGTGTTTTCTGATGTTGTGCTTTCGGAGGTTGTGACAGCTTGGGTGGTAACTGATGATGAACCTCCAGAGGTGCTTGTGGGCAGCTGGGTGACAGTGGTCGTTACAGTACCTCCAGCAGTGGTGGACATGGTGGGCTGACTGGTGGCGGCTGCTGCACTGCTGGTGGTTGTTGCAGTTTGTTGGCTTGCTGCTGTGTTTGTTGTGGTAACAGACATAGTTGAAGTAGAGGACTGGAGGGTAGTTTGAGAGGTGGAGGAAAGTGAGGTCGGGGCCGTAGAAGCAATGTTGTTTCCGGAGGTGGTGGTGGATGTAATTGCTGCTGCTGTGGACACATCAGTGGAAGAACTAGAGGATGGAACAGTAGAACTTTGTCCTGAGACTGATGATAGAAGTAATCCTAGAAGGAGAAGGTCCAGAATACCTTTGGGAATTTGGGAAACAGAGCAAAGTTATTTCACTTAAGCAGTCTTCAGAGGAGTTTGAATTGATATGTATTTTGTGAAACTGAAATGTTAACAAAGTTACAATAGCAGGGTTTAGCAGGGAAAGTGTAACACCATGAAATAATTGGATTTTTTTTTAACAGTCCGGTACTTTTGTTCACAACTTCCCAAACTTTTCTCATCCTATGAATGTATGATTAAATTTGTCAGGCTTCATGTTAAATTTTAGAGCAGGTTTGTCATTCTACATGTACTGTGACTGATGTTAGGCAAGGCGAGGCAGTGCATTTGCACATTTCAGGTACAACGCAAAGTGCTTTGCATAAAACATTAAAAACAAGGTGCAAAATAAACTTAACAAGTACACTGAAAATGGAAGATTTTTAAAAAAACAACTTAAATGAAAAAAACTAACAAAAACAGATCAAACAGAACCAGAACAGAGAATGATAGAGTTCTTCTGTTTTTACTTTCTGTTGACTTAAAATTGATTATGTAAGTGTTTAAATTTAAGGAAGTTTCTTAGGAGGAAATTCCTTTAAAGGGGTTGTATAAAGTTTTGAATAAATATGAATACCAAGTTTTTGCTGTTGAATAAATCAGCTAATATTTGAAAGTTCTAATTCAGCTTGTGATGTGTCTTTGGGGAAGACAAACAACATGGTTCAGACTTGAATGCCCGAACACCTGCTGATTACGTTAAATGTTATCTAGAAAGGGTAATTGTCTCTGATTATATCAAATGATCCTCTGACTTTTGGTTTTGCTCCACAACAAGTAAGTGATGACATTTTGAAATTTTGTGAAATATCTAGAAAACTACTAAATGGCTTGTCAGGAAGTTTGGTGAACACATTTCTGTTCCCTGCAGGATTAACATTAATAATTGATAACAAATAAATTAATAATTCAATAATAATGAGGACAGGAAGACCGCTTTGTTTCTTCTGTTACTATCATCATTAACATGATTTTAGCATTTGACTGAACAGTATTGGGGTTCATACAGCCTTGCTGGGCTGTACATACAGTGGTGGTAGTCATGAAAACTTCCTGGTGTAACAGACATATAGTTTGATTTTCTCTTTTCATTCTTCCCGGCATATGGGCCCAGGCTCTCTTCCTTCTTACAACCTACTCTGGATTGTTGGAATTTTTCTTTGCTGAAATGCATATTTAAGGATTAGAGTGATCAATCAATTATGCAGATTATAATCATGTAGTTTTGTCTTTTGAGAAACATCTTAAATAAAACTGGCATGAAAGACAAGGGGTTGAGGAAATAACAAGTGAACTGAAGGTGTGAACTGGACCTCTTGGGTGCTCCAAGAGGTCCAAAGGCTATTCTAAATTAATAAAAATACACGCATACCTGCACCCTTTACAAAAGTGGAAGGAGCCATTATCCTGCCAGAGGGAATGAAGACTGCTCTTTGTCCAGTCTGCAATAACATCATATATGTCAAATTTCCTGTGACTTCACAATGATAATAAACAATTGAAATATGTGCCTCTTTAAATGCCCGCAATAGTTTACACAAGACAAATGACAAATCTCTGCCAGCAGAATAAACTGAGCAATAACGAGCTGAATTTATGTGATGACAAAAGGTCTTTATGACTGATACTAGCATGGACGCACATCAGACTGTTTACCCAGGGTAATAGGTTTCTGAATAACAGCCGTTCTCATTCATTGTAAACCACCTGGGCAGTTCTTTTGATCTGTGGTCGCCTCTTTTTACAATCCTCTAACTGTTCAAATGAAACTGATCTCATAATTGTTTGGAAGAATCACAAACAAGGAATGTGGAAATGTTAGTTTTAAAGTGCTAACTTCTTCTCCAATATCTTTACACAAAATTAAAGTGGTTACACACAGAAATGCCCCTCTTGAAAATTTTGAACATCATTATTGTTTAAACTAGTAGACCTACATAAGATCATTCCTGCTAAGATTAGCTCGGTGTCATGACGCATATGTTAACACTCTTCATCTGCTGTGGTTTATAAGTGAACACAATTAAAACGTGTTTGTTCCTTGCTCAGTCCCATTGGGAGAGCTGCTAAGCGGCATGGCTTGTTTTTTTCCTTTCTCCCCTGGATCCCAGCATGACCTCCTGCGAATACTACACCCTGGAAACTGAGTGATAATGGTGGCTGTTTTGGCTTCTGTATCAAAAAGAGAGCTCCATAAAACAGTTTAGTTAGACAAATGTAAATTTTAGATGTTTAAACTGGCATTCAGTCCACTGGTAACCATGCCCCAGTTCCTAATCCTCATGTTTCAAATTGCTTCTATGTAGACTTTTTGTTATGTAAGCTTCTAAATGATAGCTTCTTAAGGCTGTTTTGATGATTTTTTATGCCAGACTTACTGGACAAGGTATAATAACAAGAAATTGTGTCAGTTATCAGCTGCTGAGATTATCAAATAAACTCTCTCTACAAAGTCTACAAAGAGATTCTACAAAGAGAAAATTCAACAATGGCTTTAAAAGTTTCTATGGTCAGAAAATGTTCATTTTTATACTAATTCAATATCAGAAAGAAACTTTGGTCTGACAGGGAAAACAATAGCTGATACTCAGAAATACAGATGGAATTCTTGTAATGACCACTCATATTTGCATAAACAGCTTTTTGACATTAGCTTATTATTTCTTTTTAGATAAACATGCAGTATTAGTAATCCATCTGCACAGAAGAAGGAAAATAGAAAATAACTGGTACACAGCATCTACCTGTATCATTCACTAGTTACAGTGGTACCACTCGTACTGACCTGCATCCCCCTGCGCATAAATATCAAATCTTTAGGTCACTAAACTGAAAGAATACTGGCAAAATTCATAAGCTGAAATTAATAAAGTGCTCTCACCGGTATGGTCAATGTGCAGGTTTTTTTGCCAGCTGTGGTTGGAGTGAATGAGCCTTCTCTCTTTGTGAAGTTGTCTTTCTCTGCTGCTCTTTGTCACCACCCCTTCACTTCCTGCTGACTGCACTGTAACGTAACAAGTGGAAACTCTCATCTGGACCTCAGTGAGAGGAGGGGTCTACAGACCTGTTGTTGCTGGGTGGGTGTAAAGACGATGCCGTAATGCTTCCAGGTAAAAATTTATTTGGATGTTTTCAACACAAGCTGGTTTAACTGCATTGCTGAAAACATGTCATAAAAATGACCCAATAATGAGAATATTAATGTTATTAATTAGCATGCTATCAACGCATTAAAAAGTATATGCTTCAATCCACCTATTTACTGTATCATCATTTATTCTAATACTAGTTTCTGTAAATTTTCCTTTAAAAGAATATGTTACAATACTTGGAGTGTTGGGTTGCTTTGATAAGCGGTAACTAAAACCGTACAACTAGCAATTAAAGGTTTACTAAAATAACTCAGTGGATTAAGCTTTTGAGGGTCTATAAGAGTACAGGTGAGATTTCAGAGCCCTGTGGTGTGATTGTATAGGGAGCCTCCTGGTTTCTGTTGAACACAATGTGAAATCAGACCCCCTCTCTCTCTGAGCCATAAAGCCCCCACACACTACAAATACCTCTTTGTGGCCTAAAGAACGTAGAATTCTTGGGCATGACACAAAAGAGACTTGCCCAATTCAGGTGACAGGAGTTCATCCTTCTTTCATCAAAGCTGCATGAAATGTGTCAAAATTAGCTGGAAAAATGTGCAAAAAGTTATGAGTCCTTTCAAATGTTCAAATCTAAATAGTAAAATCAATTTCAGGTTTGAACTGCAGAGCATCAGTTTTTTTTTCCCCTCAATACTGTGTGAGGTTACAGATCATTTTTACATAAAGATCATTATGGTGAGGCAACAACATGTGTAAATATGACAGTTAAATTTTCAGTACTTTTTTTAAAGCTTGTCTTTAGGCACTGGTGAGACATCTGATCTCCATCAATGGAGTCTTCTTGACACTCCTTTTCCACTAAAATGAACTTACTTATCATGTTAGTAAAATGCCCTGAGAAAACATTTCCTATTAGTTTGGTGCTGTATACTGTAAACTGAAACTGAATTTGAGTTTATGACCAAACTGAATTTAAGCATTATCCAATCCTACAAACTTATGAATGGCAAATGTCTATGAACCTGTACTATTGGGAGTTCATTTGTAGGTGAAATTAGAGTCTGCATTCTCAGTGAATAGAAATACAGATAAAGCAGTTTATAAGGATCAATAATATATCAAAATATGATATTCATTCTGTGTGTTCGAGGAGGTGTATAATCACACAATTAAAATATTTCAATAAAAACAAATAAAAATTCTCCTAGCATCCTCCCACCAATGCTGCCCCCCAAAAACAACAACAACAACAACAACAACGACAACGAAAAAACAAAAAAAAGAAAACAATATGTTTCACCTCTACAAAAGGGAATTAAATTAGCACATATTCACATTAAATTAGCAACAAATGACTTTTTCTTTTGGGGCATCTAAATAAGCAAGAAATGTAGGAATGATTATTGATTATATCCTTAAAGGTACAGTATGTAAGAGTTACTGACATCTAGTGGTAAAGATGGGTATTTGAAAGAAAAGATGTTTTCTTTCAAATGACTTCATATTCCAAGGACTGTTTTGAATGTACGGTGGCTGTTAGTTGCCAAAATTCTCCCAGAAAAAGTATGTTTTCATCAGTGAGTGGATCCAGTTGACTCAGGTGTAGCTATGACTGTACTATGAGTAACTTTTTAAAATGTCTTTTAAGGCATTACTGATCCCATACAGTGCTATAACTCTCATGAAACAAAGCTGCTACAGCGGTTTTAAAGTTTAGAGGGCTCTCACCTCATACACGTTTTGCACATTCAGGGACACCGTAGTAAAAATGGTGGAACAAATACAGTGGCCTCCATACGTGCACCACCCAGCAAGTATATAAATGACTCATTCTAAGAAAATAAACACATAACAGCTATTCGAATGAAGCGATTACACATTAATAGGAACATAGTTTTGATTTATCATATTTTTCTGCCATTGACCTTTGATTTTTTACATATTGTACCTTAAAGATCATTTTAATAATAATAATGGATTAGATTTATATCACGCTTTTCAAGGTACTCAAAGTGCTCACAGTAGATCCATTATCATTCACTCCTCATTCATACTTGGTGATGGTAAGCTATGTAGCCACAGCTGCCCTGGGCCAGACTGATGGAAGCGTGGCAGCCATTTCTTGGCTACTGCCCCTCTGACCACCACCAGAACATTCACACACCAGTGGTGCCCCCACTGGAGGCAAGGAGAGTTAAGTAGCCCAAGGACACAATGACAGATGGCTGGGGGATCGGGATTCAAACCACCGATCCTTCGATCATTGGCCGACCTGCTCTACCACCTCAGTCACAGCTGCCCATAAAACTTTCATATTCCATTGGTTTTCTTAACCTGCAAATGAAATACCCGTATCCTCGGAAAAAATATTGTAAGGCTGCTATTGCTGCTACTTGGCTTGGACAGCTGTTATGTAGAGATATTTATAATATTTGTATAGGAAGGAAGGAACATTTATATACAGATGAAAACTCAGAAAGTGCTTTTCGACAGAATACAACAAAAATGTATAAAAACATACATAAAAGACAATAAAACACATATAAAGACATGAATACTCACAGTCAAATATACCCTCATCTAACTAAGGACATTTGTTGACAGAGTTTGTTGATAAGATTAATTTTTAAAATCATTTTCCAATGATGTTATATTCTCCTGGGAATAAACATACAAACCTGTGACAGCATGTAAATGCTCAACCAAACAATGTCATATATTCAAAATATTATTGAATTTGAGCTGTCTGATGACCATGCCAAGATTAAAATTTAGTCAAATAGGCAGCTGTGACAAACAAAAATAAAATAAATGTTATTTTACATAATGTTCCATATGTTTACGTTGTGCCTTCGGACATGACTATCAGTCTTTGATGAGTGCTCCTCTGTGTTTTTGAATAAAAGGCGAGAAGGCTTAAAATTATACACCTCCTCACACGCAACACTTAACCATGCAGACATAGCTGGCTGGCTCATATTTCACCTGAATGAAAAGCTTCACTTTGAAACCCAAGACACCTGTGCTGTCTGAATCATAGAAAAAAACAAAGATAGAAAACAAATGTTCCCCATACATACATATATATATTTGCATAGAATGAGCTCTATGATTCAGCATTTCAGGCTGAACAAATATAATAAATGATCTTCATTCGCACAAATTATCAAGAAACCAATTAAATATGCACAAAGATATCTGCTTGAGTTTGTGTGCAGTAGATTAAGTCCTCAAAATCCTCAGCTGGAAAATTTTATTTCATATCTCAACAATGCAATCCTCTGCAGGTGAGTCTTTTTTTTTTATTATAGTTTATTTTGCTGTGTACCTTCTACCAGCTGATGAGCTCATGAATTTAAACCCTTTCTGAAATAGGCTACCTCACATTGTGTTTGTCAAAAGAAGAAAGTAAAAAAACACCTGTTAAAACATTTGCATTGCATTTTCATTCTAGTTTCATAACTGGTTCTCTAGTATGCTGGTAACTTTACAAGTTACATTGTTATGAACTGATTTGAAAATACTTGAAAAAAATGTAATAAATTTCCAAATAAATACACAAATAAACTTGAAAATCAAATTTAATTTTTATGCTCATGTACACCAGAGTAAACCTAAAGAGTTTTACTACTATTGGCACTATTTTGTGTGGAAGCCAAAAGTGGTCATGGTCACATATTTTTTTAAACGCAGGGTACATCCTGGACAGATCGCCAGTCTGTCGCAGGGCCAACACTCTAGAGAGACAAACCATTCACACTCACATTCATTCCTGGGGCCAATGGGCTTTATGCACAGCTCCACTGCTTCCTGAACTTAATACTGCATCTTTGTTTCCTGTCTTTCATGATTGGATGAACTGATTAATCCAGGTGTGTCTGACCTCAGTAAATGGTCAGCAGTGGAGCTGTGCATAAAGCCTATTTAGAGAGTGATCAATTAACCTAAAACCGTTTTCAGACTTGCATTTCGGAACATGAGCGGTAAAATTCATCCGCTCTTTAAAGGGACTCGTCTTTTCAAACATGCTGCTTCGTTGCGGACTTATCGCGTCCCGGGTGCTTTCAGACATCAGGAAATGTTGCGGAAAAGTCAGTACAGCCCCACTCTCCCTTCAACTCTGTCCGGAACATTTCCTTGTGAATTCAGCCAAAACGACGTGCTGCAACATTTCCGCTCTTATGACATGGGGTCCGGCCGGTACATGTCTACTACATCTCCGGGGTAAAAGAGCGGATCGCATGTCTGAATGCAGGCGTTATAAAGGACAGAGTCTGCAATATTACCACTTTCCAGTGCAAGTCTGAAAGGGGCTTAAGATGCATGTCTTTGGATGGTGGGAGGAAGCAGGAGCACCCAGAGAGAACCCATGCATACATGGGAGAACATGCAAACTCTACACAGGAAGGCCACTGTTGGAATTGTTCAAACCCCCTACCCAGCTGGGACTCAAACTAGCAACCTTCTTACTGTAAGACTGCAGTGCTAACCACCACACCACCCTGCAGCCCGCATTATTCTTTACAACTAAATTTTAGAGACAGTCATTATTTATTCAATGAAATGGAAATACAAAAGTATCCATAAACATCAACAGTTCTGTACCTACATAGTGAAAAAATAGAAGGTTGCCCAAACAGAGGCCTGCTGCAGTACTCCTATATTTCCCTTTTAAATGTAAACTAATGTAAACTAAAAATAAACCATGAGCTCTGTTCAAAACTGAAGTCACAAAATGTTTTAAAACTAAAAGAAACCAGATGGTACCAGTATAATTTTGTGCACATATGTAGAAGCAGATTTAATTTTTTCAATGACAAAGTTACCCATTATTGATATAGTAGAGTTGAAGAAAATGACCACTGCATATTGGTGCACTTTGGTGAAGCAGTTAGCTCATTATGCACAAAATTGTGTAATCATTGCGCTGGATTTCCAGTCCACAATTGGCCTAAAGTGGGCTTGTTCAGTCAACTGATATGGATATGAATGGGTGAAAATGAGCCGATGAAAAGGTGCATGACTGACGCATGCGCAGGATACAGTGAATAACTAGTGTCTTTGGTAAACATTCAGTTAGGCTACAGTGGTTACCTAAATAGAATAGGTACAATGGCTAAAATTCAATTGCATAGTTTCAGTCATGAATTTGATTTGATTGAAAACTAAACCATTTTACAGACCCTTCTCAGTCACATGACTATTCAGCCATGATGGGTGGCAAAAAGCTAGTCTGGGCCTCAGCACTCACTGTTTAGTGACTGTTCACTTGCTGTGTGAGCTGCTTTATTAATGTTGTTTTCATATGACTTTAAACTTCTTAAACCAGTTCAGCTTTTATGTGGGCAGCTCAGACAGCCATATTTTGATAAATTTGCACTTGTTGGTGCACAAGACCTTCACGATTTTTCCAAATCCTGGTTTACAAACCTCCAAAACTACCACCAGACGGAGATGCTGCTGCCTGATTAGCTTAGCATGTGGAGACCATCTTGATTGGCTCTGTGTGTAAAAATGTTTTTAATCATTTGCAAATTGTTGTGTTTGGTGTTTTGCAAAAAGTGTAACGCTGATTTTGCGCTTTCAGTTTTGCAAACCTGGGCCGTTGTTTTGAAAATTGAGTGTGAAGTTTGCCCAGTTGTGAGCTATGCTTGACTTTTGTGCTTTGAGAAAATACATTGTCATCATCATCATCATCATTATTATCATTATCATCCTAATCGTCATCATTATTGTCATCAACATTCTTATCACTGTGAATGTACATAATATGCAATAAAAGATATTTGGAAATGAATAAAGGAAATCGACAACAACAACAAAAAACAAAACAAACAAAAATAAACAAAATACCTTCAACAGTGTTTGAAAATTGTTTCTTTAAGAAGCAGCAAAAAAAAAACAAAAAACAATGACCTAAAACAGGACCAAAAATATAAGGACTCAAAGTTATTTTCCAGCAGAAGATATCTATCATAGAATTTGAACCTCTGTCAAAGGAAAACGTTTCTGGTCAAGTTCTTGGTGGTATAATAAACAATATAGTCCCATGATTTCTGAAGTTTTTTTTTATAAACCTTTTTTTTTTTTTCAATTAGATGACAATAGGCATTTTTAAAGGACCAGTAATGATGTCTCATCTTATTTTTTTGTGCCAAGTCAGTAGCCTTAATGTACTAGTTCATTTGTGATGTGGGAGTAAATTTGTCATACACTTGCATGACGAGGTTCCAAATGCAGGGCAAGGAGGCAATTGGCAGACAGGTGCACAAACAGGTACAATAAAAGTTTTATGATAAAAACGGAGGGCAACAGGGCTGGAAAAACTGAAGCAGAGATGGACTAATACAGAGCCGATATGGGAAACAACAACAGTCTGGCAGTGAATAAACTATAGAACATGGAAAGGGACAAACCTACAGAATAAAACAGGAAACATGAGAGGACCGAGAAAAGACAAAAGCAGAATAAGACCTAAGACCCACAGACCATGACAAAATGTCATTGAGTTTAATCACAAATACAACTTTCAATCTCCACCCAAAATGAAATCTTTAACTCATATCAAATTTGGCCAAACATTTACGTTTAAGTTTTTCCTTGTACCAAAAGGCAGACACAGCAGATGGACGATGACACCAGAAGCTTGTGGAGGCTTATTCAAATTGTTTATATACTTTATAAGGCTCAACAGACCAAATTAAGCAGCCTGGCTGCAACTGGACTGTGTAACTGCATGACTAAGAAGATTAGCCAAGATTTACTTACCCAGCAGTCGTCAGCAGCGCTGTTCATGCAAAGCTGGTGCATAGCAACAGGTCAGAGAGTCTTGTTCGCCACATTAACATTCACCACAAGACTGGGACATAGGCCCATTCAACAGAAATGGGATATATTTGTTTATGACCCAACTTGAGATTTTCTCTCATCCAGATGACCAGTTGGAAAAGGTCAGTGACCGGCTCTGTGTATTTTCTGATGGTAAACATTGTTCAAATTATGAGTTACAGCATGAAAGTATCATGCAATGCAAACGACACAGCCTACTAGCTTTAGTTGTCTACTGGCGATTTTTTATATATGTTTTATATATATTTATATATATATATATATATTTATTTATATATATATAAAAAAAAACTTGCATCATGTACACCTGTAAAATAATTTCAGATGTAAAATATTATACTTTAATGAGTTGACACTGGTAAACTAATGAGTTTTTTTTTTTTTTTTATATATATATGATCTGATCAGAAGTTCACAATGTGAGTGGGCCAAGCTCCAATATGACAACACATATCCTACGGACTGTGTTTGTATGGACATACAGAGGGATACTGTGCACCTGCAGGTTTCTCTGGGTTAGTGTTTGCTTTGTTAAACATGTAATTGCATTTACAGTCAAATATCTTGTAACAACAAATTTTGAAAAGGATTTGGGTGTGGGAATCATAACAAATGTGTATTTGCATTGCAGATTTGCCCATACAATGCAATCAAATTCTTACCAAGGGAACAGCATGCTATCGAGGACAAAAGCAGACAGGTGAAACGACTTGTGGGTAAGGGCCGTGTAAAACAAGTTTAATAGGCTTGATTAACCTTTTTCAAGTGGGAGGGGAATTTTAGCAAATGAAGTCTTCAGATACTTCATCTATTGTTACATTCCAAGGGAATCACAAAAGTTGAACTCTTAAAATGAACCATGGAAACTAGATTTAATATTAAACACTATTGTGGTTCTATTTGAATCTAAGGGAATTTCTAAAACTGCTGGTTTCTGGAGGCAAAGGTTGTTCTGTATTCCTCTATTAATCTACTAAATGACTCCTTTACATGTTTATAACATGACATAGTTCACCTTTTTCTTGTCCTTTGTCAGGTTCTGAAAGTAAGGTGACAGCACCAATTCCAGGAAGCCCTGATCGTATGAATGCACTTCATAAAAGACTGACCAAAACTGAGAAAGAAATTCTGTCACTCAAGACCAGGATTGCCTGTGAGAGAGCATCATGGGAGAGGAGGTTTGCAGAGCTGGAAAGACAACAGCAAGATTTACGCAACCAGGTGTGTTGCTTCTGAGAGTGTGAAGGTTTATTGTTGAGTTTATGAATATAGCATTGCTAAATAACACTGGCCTTCTTTTCTTCAGCTCATTCCTGAGGCTGGATTGTTGAGGAAAGTGGGCACATCATGTTATGACCAGGGAGGGTCAGGAGTGGACAATGGAGATGCACTTAATGAGTGTTCAAGTAAATGACAGAAGTGAAATGTTTGACAACAGCCAAGTTAACATGGCATTTTTTTTTTATTCATTAGTGATAAAAACCCCTGATATTCTTTGATAAACAGGTGGTTTTCACCAAAACAGAAAGTCTCAAGCATCATCAAGAAGTGACAGCTATGCATGCAGTCTGTCAGGCAGCCAGATATCCTCCTCATCAGCACTGAGCTCAAGACCATCTTCCTCTTTATCTTCAGCCTCCAGGTACACCTATTGGAGGTGTAGCTCAGTATTGAGTAAGATCATGAATTAATACTACTTAGTCACCTGTATGCTAAATTTGTAGATACATTCAATTTTTTTTTACTATATTTAAGGGAGATGACCAATTATTAGTTCTTAAGATCACATATCTAAAAACAAAAACTATAGATTTATATGTTGTTGCATATCTTATATTGTAAATTAAACATAAATATAATTTAACATAACCTCAGCCCTTGTTGAATTCCTAATTGTACCCTCTCTTCTCAAAGTCTGCGATCATGGAAAACATCCCAGGGCCTACATCGAGTTTTTGTTCCTCACTCACCCTTGGACTTGCAGTTAGGCCACCGGGTGAGGATCATGCTGCCATCTGGCAGGATCAGCACAGGAACTATCCGTTTCCTAGGCCACCTGCAGGGGGAGGCAGATCTCCACCTAGGGGTTGAGCTGCAAACACCTGATGCATCACTGTGTAACGGCAGTCACATGGGGCAGAGCTACTTTGAATGGTAACTGATCTCTTTTCCCAAGAAAACACACACGCACAGTCCTTTATGAGTCTCAACTTGTTTCACCACATAGAATGTTCTATGATTCTTTGCTATCCACTCAAAGTCTCTCAGCTATATTTTACTGGAATAATTTCATTACTTTAAACCCAGTCAAGTGTTTAATACTACCATAAAACCTCAAATCCAAAAACATGGGACCAAAAACAGAACGCTATAATTAACATATCTTGTGAACCAATGTAGGGAACATTCACAGCAGAATGTATAGAACGCTTTAAATGCAGAAATGAGACATGAGGTAGATGCTTGCTTATTTCAAATATGATACAGCACATCTCATATAAGTTGGGATAGGGTCATGATTACCTTCATAACATTTCCTCTTCTTTTAACTACAGTTATTTAACATCTGGGGATTTTTTTTTACATTTCACTGAATGTTTTCAGCTGGAAAAAGGTCTGAACTGCAGGCAGAACAGTTCAACATCCAAATTCTTTGATAAAAAAAACCCTATACTGTTGTCATAGATGAAATGTGCAGTTTGGCTTTGTCTTGATTTAAAAATTATATGAAAAATGACTTCTTGATAAAGTTGACTGCAACATATTGTTGCAGTGAAACCTGAATATATCTTTTGGCATCAACACTGCCTTTTCAGATATGTTGTTCCCAAGTCCATCGACACGAAGCATCCCCATACCATCAGAGATTAAACTGAGCAGTGATAATAGGCAGGATAGTCCCTCTCTTATTTAGTCTGGAGGACGGAACAGCTATTATTTACAAAAAGGATTTCAAATTTTGATTAATCTGATCACAGAACAGTTTTCCACTTTCAGTTCAGTTTGAGGGAGTTTTGGCCAAGAGATGACAATGACATTTGTGGATCATGTTCACATGTTGCTTTTTCTCTGCATGATAGAGCTTTAACATGCATTTGTGGATAGCATGGAGCATGTTGTTCACTGACTGATTTCTGGAAGTGTTCTCCAGCCCATGTAATGATTCCCCATGACAGCACTATGCCAGTTTAATGCAGTTTTTATAAACATCCAATAACAGTCTTTTGTGATGTTTCATGACAGATTATGTACAGGTACTACCCCAAAAATTAGAATATCCTGAAAAAGTTAATTCATTTCTGTAATTCAACCTAAAAGGTGCAATTTACATATTGTATCGATAAATAATATGCAGATCAATATATTTCAAGCTTTTATTTGTGTGGATGTTGCCGATTAGGGCTTGCAGCTCAAGAAAACCTCAAATTCGAAAACTCAAAAATTTGAATATTGCATGAAATCAATTATAAAAGGACTTTAAATACAAAAAAGTCTTGCATCTTTACTTAATACTTGGTTTGGGCCCTATTGCATGAATCACTGCCCTAACCCGGCGTGGCATGGATGCTACCAGCTTGTGGCATATCTCAGGTGTTATGGAAGACCAGCATGCTTCAATCACAGCCTTGAGCTCTTCTTTATTGTTTGGTCTCTTCCCGTTCAGCTTTCTCTTGACAAAGCCCACATGTTTTTGATGGGGTTCAGGTCAGGTGAGTTTGCGGGCCAATCAAGCGTGGTGATCCCATGGTTGTTGAGTCAAGATTTTGTACTTTTGGCAGGTGCCAAGTCCTGGTGGAAGATGAGGTCTGCATCCCCATACAAAATGTCCTGGTAGATGGCTGCATTTATGCTGGCCTTAATGAAGCACAGATGACCAACACCAGCAGCTGACATGGATCCCCAGGTCATCGCAGACTGGGAAACTTAACACTGACCATCTTCTCCAGGCTGCTGTCAGCCCTCCGGCTTGTACACTGTTTTCTTCCATATTTCTTCTTTCCACTTAACTGTCGATTAATGTGCTTTGAGACAGCACTCAGAGAACAATCAGCTTCTTTTGCTATCACTTTTTGTGTCTTTCCCACCTTGTGCAGGGAGTCGATGATGGTTTTCTGCACAACTGTCAGATCAGCAGTCTGCCCCATGATTGTGAATTCTTCTAAACCAAGACAGAGAATTTTTAAAGGCTCAGGGCACTTATGCAGATGTTTTGGATTACTTACCTGATTAGAATGTGACACTCTGAGCCTACAATACTGGAGCTTTTCACAGTATTCAAATTTTTTGAGTTTTTGAATTTGAGGTTTTCTTAAGCTGCAAGTCCTAATCAGCAACATCCAAACAAATAAAGGCTTGAAATATATTGATTTGGATATTATTTGTCTATACAATATGTAAATTGCACCTTTTAAGTTGATTTGCAGAAATACAAGAACTTTTTCTGGATATTCTAATTTTTTGGGTAGTACCTGTATATGATGGAATATCTAAAGTCTCTTTGATTTTCAGAACAGTATTGCGAGATGTTCCACAATTTGTAAATGCAGCTTTTTTTTCTCCATGTTGTTGCTGGTGTGCTGTCTTTACCTCTAAGAGACTTTGCCTCTTCAAGATGCTCTATACTGTATAGCCATGCTACTAACATTTAGACAGTTACTCAGATTAATTGCAACATGACCTTCAAGCTTTTTTAAAGTACCACTTACTTAAATCTTTTGTTGCTCTGTCCATAATTTTATAGATAATTTAAAAAAACACTCGGAGAGCGCAGACCTCCACCAAGCATCTCGACTCCCTTATTTTTGTGTGTTCTGGATCATAGTATCCGGAATTTTGTCTGGTTCCAGATCAAATTTCGAACAATTATAGAACTCATTGAGTTCCTTTCTTGTAATTCTTTACCAAACACTCAGGTCATTTGTTTAGAGCTATATGGAAAAATTCCCCAAATTTGGCCAATCGGTCTTTGTCAGTCACGTGACTGACATGCCCCCTCGCGCCATTTTCGTGGGGAGTGGAAGGAAAACAAGACTGCAGAAAACGAGAGGAGAGCGCTGCATGCAAGCATTTTCAGTACTACAACTGGAAAAAAATGAGCAGACTGAACGGATCTCCTATCCAGAAAAACTTTCCAAAGCTGCCGGGGAACAATATTTCACCAAGTTGGCCTCCATAAACAATGCTGATCCTGACCAAGTGAGAGCAAACAGTTGGAGAGCCGACGCAGAACTCCTACCTCAAACTATTGCTCTGGATATAACTAACAATCTGGTATACCGGAAAAGCGCTTACACATTTACAGAAATAAAAGAAATTATTGTAGATAACTGTTAGAAAGTATTCCACGTGATCTAGAAGTGATGGCCAGAGATACGAAGGTTGTTAAAGGAATAGTTCACCCTCAGAATGATTTAACTTTATTTTCCACTTACCCTGATGGTGAGCAAGACTCTGGACCACTTTTTTAATATGTCAAATGCAGCCGGAGATCAGGACGACTTCTCGTTCCCCCCCAATGGAGTTCGCCAGGGTCCAAGCCAAAAAGGTCCATAAAAGTCCACAAAAAATTGTCAATATTCCTCCATACTGGTCGTCCCATGTAATCCAAGTGCCCTGAGTGGGTAGCGTCCAGAATTTACTTGAAACTACGCCATTTACTATAAATTTAGAGTCTAAACAATACTACATTGCATGCCGATGCACGTTCACGAAACTACGGAAGCCACAGCAGACAATATCGCGCGTTCTCTTTTTCTTTCTTTCTTTCTTTAAGATCAATATCCAACCCCTCTTGTGTTTGTCCCGGTTTGTTTAGAGTTCTCGCTCTCTTATCACAATGTAAACAGTGAATTTCTTCTTCTATGCTTGTATTATCGGCAGAGTAGGCTCTGAACGCCGAGGCATCCGTAGTTTCGTGACCGCGCATGTGTGCGCTTCATGAAAGTAAACAATACTCCCTTTTAGGCTCTAAAAATGTCGTAAATGACGTCGTTTCGAGTAAATTCTGGACGCTACCCACTCAGGACACTTGGATTACATGGGACGAGCAGTATGGAGGAATATTGACAATTTTTTGTGGACTTTTATGAACCTTTTTGGCTCAGACCCTGGTGAACTCCATTGGGGGTAAACGAGAAGTCGTCCTGATCTCCAGCTGCATTTGACATATTAAAAAAAGTGGTCTAGAGTCTTGCTCACCATCAGGGTAAGTGGAAAATAAAGTTAAATCATTCTGAGGGTGAACTATTCCTTTAAGGTGGAATGGAGTCTACCAGCAACAGGGAGCAAAGACCTGTCGTATCTCTCCTTCATACAGTCATAAATCATTTCTATGCAGCATATTTTGTTGTTTTGGGTGTTTGATTTAAGTAGAAATAATCATATACAGAGAGTGCGAGGGTCCTCCGCGCCCAAGCCCACGACGCTACCACTGGGCTATCCACTCCCTAATGATGA
This sequence comes from Atherinomorus stipes, assembly GCA_023101725.1. Taxonomy (NCBI): domain Eukaryota; kingdom Metazoa; phylum Chordata; class Actinopteri; order Atheriniformes; family Atherinidae; genus Atherinomorus; species Atherinomorus stipes. The sequence goes on from JALJCO010014492.1 coordinate 1,931,223, forward strand.
TGTACCTAGTCAAAGACTGATTAGGATGATATTCATGTAAGACTGTTTAGGCATTGGTAAGGAGGTTTGATGTTCACCATGGGGTATCGGTCAGAACACACAGGACTCGTTTGTACAGTTAACTGTCTTTACTGGTCACTCTTAATCACAACAGCACAGTAATGCAACAAACGACAGGCTTACAGGTGAGGAATTCCAGGCTAGTTAAGGTGAAAGCCTGGATGGAAGTGAGTGTGGTCAATAAACAGAAATACAAAGCCATGAGGAACATTCGTTCGACAAATAAACACATTCAAAGTATTACTAAAGCCTCGTTTCCACCCGCGGGTCTGGGTCAGGTCGGGCCGGGCCAGGCCGGATCGGGTGGGTTTGGGTACGGATGTGTTGATTTCCCGCTGTGTCCCCACAGCAACCTGTACCCTTATTCTGGAGGCGGAGAATTAGCTGGACAGCGCTGCTACGTGATTGTGTGACATCATCGCCGTGTAACGCCGTTTAACCAAAACACCGGCGCCACACGTGACAGAAACAGAAAGGAGTCACCCCGGCTTTGTTTTTACGCTGGGTCACGCGGGAAGTGGCGGATTTTTCAATGAATCAGCTGATTGCTGTGTATTAGCTCCACCTCTTTGGTCCGGATCGGTTAGATCAGTACCCCTACCGAAGGGTGCCAAAAAAGTAGTCCGGGTCGGGTCGGATATAAGGGTACCCGTCCCAGTTTTTATCTGTGGAGACGCAAAAAAACGTGGACCGATCCGGCCCGACCCGACCCAGACCCGCTGGTGGAAACGGGGCTTAATAAATCCCCTACAGTTAGGACTAAACATGCATATGTGTTCAAGGCTAACAGTTACAGTAACTGGCATGTAACAGGTCAGCTAGCTTAATAGCATAAAAAGGCACATGGTGAATGGAGGAACACTTCTGAATAAGCAAATCAGCTAAATAAATTAAAGGCCAAATAAACATCCTGTTCAGGCAGAAATACAACTAGTTACTTACAGTTCTTCACAGACACACACAGTTCACCTTATTCAACTGGCTAGAAGTCTGTCCAACAGTCTTCTGTCCTCATGCTCACTGCTGCTCATAAAGTTTCATTTCTGCGCTGTGACGATCATGTGCTCGTAAGTACAGCTGCACATTTCTGTCACAAGGGGGAACTCACGCCTCATCAACAGCCCTTCCAACATGGCCGATCTCATAATGATAAAGAATCCTTCAAAAAATTGCTGGATCCAGAAGGTGATCCGGATCACCACCAAAATTTAATGAGTTTGTACTTGCTGAGGCCCACGGCTGGTGAAGATTTCAGGTCAATCCGTCCAGCACTTTTTCCGCAAAGTTGCTGACAGACAGACAGACAAAAAAAAAAGTTACTGAAAACATTACCTCCTTGGCGGAGGTAAATATTGATTTATGAGATTCACAAACTATTGCATTCTGTTTTTTGTTCACATTTTACACATCATTAATCAATTAATCACTTCATTTAGAATTGGTGTTGTACATTAACTTCTTTTGGTGCTAATTTAGCTCAATTCAGTGTTCTTTCATTCAGGAATCACAGGCGATTTGTGTTATATATGATTTTGCATAATGCGCAGTGTCACTGTTGGCCTTTTTACTTCAGCTGTTTTGATTACTGTATGAATTAGATTTATTAGTTGGAACATTCATTTGTGTGATTGTTGGCAAAACACATCACTTTTGACAAAAACCCCCCAAACAAAACGACTCCTTAATGCACCCAGCCTTGTTGCTGAGCTGAATATGCAAATTTCAGGCCTGTTCAGCAAGTTAGATTTAAGTGTTGAGAATGTGAGGAATGAACTTGTCACAGCTAACTGTGAAAACATAGCTCATAGTGTCTTCTTCACAAGATGCTAAAATGCTACTTATACTGCTTTTATTAACCAAATAATTATTTGAAAGGATGAAAATGCATTCACTAACAGGCCAGTTGTCTTTTTCTTTGCAGCAAGCCTGGATATGGGGCCTTTGTGCCATTTCACAAACTTTTGATGGCCTGGGAATAACAGAAACATCTGTATTGGATCTGCCCAAAGACAGTGGACCTACTGGATGCAGAATGGTAGCTTTTTAATACAAACAACTTATTTTAAAGTGCATTTTTATAAATATGACAAGTACCACATTTATGACAGCTAAAATGAATGACTTTTGCATCTTGTCACTGAGTGGCTTTAGATTTAAATATTATTCATAATACAAAAAAGCCACATTTTTATGATAGATATAGGTAAAAGTATAAAATGTCAACACTGTTCAGAGACCTGAAACAAATAAGAGGTTTTTAGCGCTGACATAGAAAATCCAGAACATTAAGCAGAAGGTCACTTTTAACTGAAACCTTTCAGCTGTGATAACTATTGGCTTTACAAACCTGTGGAGCACTCAAGAAATGCTTCCTTAACTTGAAATATTTGCCTAAGGGGATCTTCTCTTTAAACCAGTTACTTCACTTACAAAATATGTCATTTCAAGATATTGTCATTGTTCAGTGACAGTTTGAGGTGGCAGAGTAAAGTAACCACATGGCCAATTGAAGCAAGCCACAGTAGTTTCATATTTCATGACAAGCTGACAGTGTTATTCAATGATACAATTAAGAATATGTATTATAAGGACAGGACACATCACTTGTATAAAAATTGTACAATTGAAATGATTACATTTGATGAACCCTCAGAGCAATTTGTATGGCTGATTGTCTTAACAACACTGATACTACTGTTGCTTGTTAAAGTTACTCTACATATTTCACATTGTTTGAATAGTTAAAATGGGTGTAAAACTGTGAAGAGGCCCTGACACATTGACATGTCTTGACCCTGGAATCTCTGACCTTCATTATCACATAAGAGTTATTTGTTTGTCACAAATGCATTAACTGGTAATAGGCAAATTGCATTTTGCTTACGAAAGCACTTCCTTGTAGTCAAATCCTGGAAATGTTCTCCTGCCTCCTTAAAATGGGTCACTGTACCAAGTTATGTTTTGACAAATCACAGCCTTGCTGAAATATGACCTTACTTCCTTTTTGGCAGCTTGGCTCCTTTTGTATCTCAATCTGATAACTTTTGTGAGGCCTAAAATACTCTGTGCCAGTTTTGTGTCAAAGCAGAAACTGGCAACTGTTTAATAAAATTCTGTCTGGTGAAAAACCCTTCAGTGGCAGAGACTGGTGTTATTGGTTGCTTATAATAATCCAACATTGTTTTAACTATCAGTGGTGTTCAATAGCCTGGTCAAAATTGATTGAAGAACCGTTTGGCCTTTACAATCATTGCACTCTAGCTAAAGATAGACATGGGTATCATACAAAATAAGTAGTTCTAATGCATTTGTGACAGTGTGGAGTCCTGTCACTATGCCTTTGATTGATCATGCGTTACTGGCTACTTGGCCGCAGGGATATCCCTTTGGCTGACTGGTAAGCATGTGTGACTCTTACCCAGGAGTCTGTGGGATTGAATCCTGCCTGGGCCCTCATTGCATACCTCACCACACATTACCAAAAACTTATCAAAAACTAAGACTTTAAAAACATTAGTTTTACAGTGGTTCTACTGTGGCATCAATGTGGAGTTACAGTACATATAATTACCTACATACCTACATTACTTACATATATAAAACAGATTGGTAAGGTGGATAAATTAAAAAAGGAAGCTGAAACAACACTCAAGATGGAAATTTTTATGAGATATGAATTTACGTGGATCCCAGGAAGAATAGTTTTTTGCTGCAGTAATAACTAATGGGGATCTGTAAGAAAGAAAGAAAGAAAGTCTACTGTAACTAGATTTAACTCATTTCAAAAGATGATGAAGAAAAGGCTGAATCTAGTAACACTTTGAATTTAGCTGCTGATAATCAAGCAGTTATTACTTTGGCAAAAATGAGATAAAGAAAATTTCATCTGATGGTGGTACAGTATTATAAGGGTATTTTGATTTTAAAAATGTTATTTTAAAGTGATCCATGTACTGCCAACATCTTTAGGTATTGACCAAAGTAGTGGACTAACAAACTGGCTTTTCAAAGTATTTAATTAAAAAATCATTTCAATTCAGAAGTCAATTAAAGCAAGCTTTTTTTAAATTCAGCTATTTTTTAACTTGATCCTGCAGACAGAGAAACTCATGCTGGCCTTTCTTCTAGAAAAACAAGACAAGTTTCTGATATGTTCAGGCTTGTCTCTTGAGCTGTAAAGTTTCTTGTGAAACATAGTTTAGTGGGTGAGTTTAGCCAGAATTTTACCTAATATGAAAATGAGTAAGTGCTGGTTCTTCCAATTTCTGATAAACAGAGCTGGAGAACTGACGTCAGTCACCCTGCAAGTAACTCCAACACATAACAAAGATGCACAAGAAACTTTAGGTTTCTAAAACAGCTTGATTAATTCTAGTCTAGCTATAAAAAATTACTGTGATTTAATCAGAGAACACAAATCTGCATGTTTTTGAGAACAAATTCCATATTTTATTGCAATTTTGAATTGTGTAATAACTTACATGATTTTACAAAAGGAGCAGCTGTTCAGAGAAGACTGAATAAATGGAATGTGAACTTACAAGAAAAGGAAGGTCAAATAGAAACATATCAGCTTTGTTTCAGTTTCATATTGACATTACAAATTACTAAAAATCATGTACATGTTTGAAACCTCAGTTTTATTGGCATCTACTAAATATACCATGTGGCCATAACACATTTGAGTACACTGTAGCTATATGTTAAACAGATAATACTGGACAACACATTATTTTGGAGAACTACTGTACACTGAAAGTAAAAGAACGACAAATAAAGGAATTCCTTATTGCCTGAGAACCCACCAATCAGCAACAACATTTAAACCACTGACAGTAACAGTGTTCATGCTGGGAAAATACTGGAAGGTTCACATGAACACTTGCCACCCATGGAAATATTTTTGCAGATCAGAGACAAAGAAAGTAAGCCTTGCCTTTAAACTCCCCAGATACCAATGTGATGGGTTCTGACTTCATCTGTGTGAAGAGAGCCCAATTCACTCCAGGACAACTTCAAATGTTTCTTGTCCATGCCCTAACTGTGCGGCGAGGTTGTCAGGAGCTACTCAGTTTTACATAGTTGGTCAAAATGGTATGGCTGATTGGTGTCAAATAATTCACATTTAATGCAACATGCATCAACAGTCAAAACTCTAGAAACTCACTCATAACCATCTTTGGTCTAGAGGCACATTTTATCCATAAAATGGATGACAAGATCACGTCTGACTACAATGTCATACAAATAACTCAAAACAGATAACCTTAACTGTTATAAATATAGAAGCAAATTTCTCTTTCATAATGATGCTAATAATAGCCCCCTCCCCCCAATTAATGTTAAACTCATTGCTGTTATTGAAGCAGTAAAATCCCAACATTCTCTGTTTGTTGTGACAAAACAATCATGACGCCTCTTTACTAAGGTCAACAGAAACATCTTGCTATTTCTGACTGAAGGGGACAGAGAATCTCAGAACATCACACCCTGAGCTTTCATGCGGAGTATCTCTGCAGCCAGTTTTTCTGCATCCATCAGGTCTGGAAACATCTTCATAACCATATCCACCTGACGTGGGTTGAAGATGGCTTGCAGCTTCTTGCGAAGTTCAGATCTTTTTGGCTCCAATGCAACGGAGGGAGGTTGCTGTTGACCCCAGGTTTGGTACGGATGATCCTGATAGGAGCAACAAGAGCTGTGGGAATGTGATCTGTGGACCAAAGAGGGGGGGCTCCTCGATGCTTTGGCTTGGGGCAGCCCCTGAAAGGGATCTGACCAGTAGTTTTGCTGAATATGGGGGGCTCCATTATAATGGAAATAGTTGGGTAGGCTTTGTTGGTGGGGCACACTGGGTGGGAACATATGTGGAGGGTAGGTGTCATACAGGGGCTGACCCTTGGAGTCAACATTTCCATGATGTTGCTGGTGAACATGTGAACAGCACCTGCAGGAATGGCTGGGGTTGTTTTTCTCCATAAGTGCTGAGGCATGCTGGGGTCCAGTGTGGGCGCTCTGATGCTGGGGCCAGGGCATGTGGGAGTTGCTGGGGGGATGTGAAATGTCAGAGTAGTGGCTCTCAAAAGAGCCAAAGCCAGAATCCAGATACTCATGAGACATGTTGGCATAGTAGTGATTTGGCATCAAATGCAGCCCAGGCCACTCATTCTGACAATGGCTGCCTGTTACAGAAGATGGCATGTGGTTTGGGCTGTTTCTAGGGTCTTCCCAGCTCAGCGGATTATTTTCACTAACCTTACCCAAATGTGAGGAACTCTTCAGGTCTTTAGGGAGCTGAATGTCTTGAGGATGAGGACAGGCATTGTGACTAGCCTTATGATCAGATTGAGACTTTCTGGGTGATAATTTTGCTTTTCTCTCTTCTTTTATGGTAGAAATGTGGGCTTTCTCTCTCAGTTCATCAGCCAAGGACAGATAGGACTGGTTTGTGCGCTCTGGATGGAAGAACTTACATTTGATGCCATAAGTGCACTTTTTATCTAAGGAAATTAGCAGGGACACAGAATGAAAAAAAAAAAGTTATTTAAATCATCTTATTGAGGAACCTCACTGTGATGATGTGTCTGACAAATAAAGGTGAAAAATGAAAACACAACGTAACGTTGTTGTAGACAGTTGCACTTCTAGATATCTTGATAATTACTTACCGTATGGACAGAGTTGTCTCTTTTGCTCTACAGGCAGAGGCTTTTTCCTAAGAAAGTTGTCAAGGGTGGGGCCGTGTCGACCCAGGGGGTCATCTGGAGGCATAAACCTGGAGAAAATAAATGATGACATCATTACATTCAAATAGAAAACAAAAAACAGCAGTTTCTTCACATGCTTCTGTCAACAACGCACAGGTGTGTTACCCCTGAAGCTGCAATATACCCCCTGGAACTTTATTAGTATAGAGGACAGTAGTGGAAGGAAAGGAAAATGTGAGGAGTCGTACTTGTCATTCACAAATGAGTACATGAGGAGTCTCTCTTCGATGCATTTCTTCCACTCAGGTCTTTCTCCTTGGAGGTCACGGTAAGTGTCATTGGATACGATCACTCCATCTGACTCGTATGCCAACTTCACAATAAAACGGTCGTCATAACAGACCACTCGCTTGCCACCAACGCGGCGCGAGGGGGTGAAGACAACTATTTTCTGCTTTTCAAGCTCCATCAGGATGTGTTGATCTGAGGGAAAACAGTCAAGATTTAGACAGCTGCAGAGAGATACAGTGTGGTAGATGAGGCACCTTCAACTCTTAATTATTTAGCTGTGGTATATCATATTGCATAATTAATAACTGCATACAGATTGCATTGCTTCATTATGCAATAGTACAAAAAAAATTTTTATACTTCACAACTGAAATTTGACTCTAAAGACCTCAAAGGGCTGAGTAAAACAAACAAACAAAAAAAATGCAATGAAAATTTCACAAAGCTTCAGGGATCATTCATAGGAAACAAAAGCTATCAAGAAAGATATTATATAACCTGTACCGATTATATTACTCCCTCTGTAAAGATTGTATCATATTACTCGTAATACACACATTGATGCTGGTTAAACATGTTAGAAGTGAAATGATATGAGCCATGAACAGTGTAACTGAACAAACAATCTAGTTTTTAAAGTTTACTTAAAGGCCCCTTTCAAAGTAAGCACTTCTGTTTTTCTGGTTAACTGTTGGCACTTGACCTCTTGCTATAGATGACTGCAGCGTCAAATTTCACAGTGCAAACATACTACAGTAGGTGTGGAAGAAAAAAAAAACATACATCAGAACTTCCTGATGGGACTTTCCCATCACTCTGCTGTGGGCTGATTTTTTACTTCCTCATACAGAGACTGAAAATAGAACCTTTGGATTGCTCCACCCAAGCTGAGTTGTCACTAAATCATGAAAACCACAAGGTGTAAATGCACCAGTTTGAAATGGGTGGTCTTCCCACCATTATAGATCCTAAAGACAGATAAATCAATCTAAATTGTACAATTAGACCCCAAAACATTAGTGACTCAGCTGTTAGATATACAAAGCATTTTATTGAACACTGCTTTGTGCAATTGTATTGTGCCTACCCAATAATAGTTGATCATCCCTGCTCTTTTTGTGGGTGATCCTGAGCCATAACTTATATGATAGTTAAAGAAACCTCTATTTAAAAATTTTAAAATTAAAACTCTGTTTAGCGATAATTTGCTGCGATTTCATGGCTGCGAAAATAGTAAATAACACACAGGATTATGCAATACCTACAGCTACATACTATGAAGAGATGGAAATAGTAATCGCTTATCACTTATCTTGGTAGCAATTGCCCCTTACAAGCATGTTATACATCTACTCTTTTTTGTTTGTCTGTTTCTTTGCTTGGGTAAGCCTTAAAGTTTAAGATTAAGCATCATAAAAGGTTTTTAGTTTCATTTATCCTTATCTATTTCTTATCTTTCAGCCCTGATAAATTCTTTTATTAGTACAACCCTTACTAGGCTGGGAAGACTTCCTTTTCTACTGGTTACTAGCAAGTGAGATTAGCCTACAAACAAATCAAACTAATTTGTCAGCAATGTCAGTTACTGGCAGAATCTTAAATAATTCATATCAGCTGTTTGTTCTAGAGTCAAGTCTTCTGGTATTTCTGCTCTCAAGATGTTGTCTAAAATAAACAAGAGGAAATTTATTATCCTTTATTGTTAGTCGCTAGATACTCAGAAATAATAATCATAAAAAAAGTCTGTCCTGTCTGGATCACTTCCAGAATTTTTCAGATTCAATTTGTTATGAAAACTTCAATAAGTCTTACTGTCACCAATTTGTTATGGATGTTTGAGTGACTAGAACTACCTCAATTCCACTTGATGGTGACTATCTCCCTGTTTGACATCTTCTGTGTCCTCACCTGCTAGGGGGGCATCAGCTCTGGGTTGCTCTTTGCGCCAAGAAGGAACAAACACAGTAATGGTATTATGACCTCTGTCCAGGAAGAAGTCCACTGCCAACTGTATGCCCCGACATGAGAACACTTCCTTGTTGCCATGACTGTAATGAAAAAGAAGTGAGACAGAACATGACTAAAAACTATTTGAATAGACTGTCTAAAAGGAAACAGTACACATTCAGTTGATTTGTGCAAACACCGTCCTTTGAATGCTCCCATTCAACCTGCCTATTACTCATTGTGAGTGTTTTATATTTCACACCTCACATTTGGTAAAGGGTGGAGATTGTAAGGTGTGAATTTGCATATTGTTTCAGCGGTCTTTGCCAAAACATGCCCAACCACACCAGAGTGGTTTATGCCCATTAAAAGACTCAAGTAACATAACAGTGGATAATGACTCAGGGTAATACAAAGCAAGTTGTTTTGGAGATGGTTTATGGTGCTCAGACAAGACACATGAAAATATTGTAGCTGTGGTGAGAGATAATGATGCTTGATTATTTATGAGCCATTAAAAAGCATTGCCAAAAGGATTACCTCATAGCAACATTGCTGCCGTCAATTATGATAGGCCTCAGCTCTGTGTCGCCAGTCTTTTGGTCCCCCATTTGTGTAGTGATTCTGCAGGGTCTGAGAGCCCAGCTGGGAGGCAACAGGGGTTTTTTGGGGGTTGCAGTCCTCTCATCACTTTCAGAAACACAGGGTGCAGTGCTGGTTCTGCTCTGAACCAGCTCCCCTAGCACAGAGTTGGTGTCTGTGCTTAAGCCCAGCTTTCTCAAAGCAGCCTTCACCTCTGATGTAGAGTAACCTAGTTTCCTGAAGGAGTCAACTTTGAGCCGGAGCTCCTCACTGTCTGATTCCAGCAGGTCTGTTGCTGTGCTCTGACTGGGGAGTACCTGGTCCATCTTGAAGCATCTGAGTTTCTTTTTTCATCAAAGAAGAGGTCTTATACTTCCTGCAGAGGGACTGAAGAGAGAAAAGATATGATCAGGACTTCCATCCATAGTTTAATTGTATGTTTTGTTTCTCTTTGGAGAGGATTAGATTAACATAACTATATTCAACAATGACTGGCTTAGACTAATTTGTTTAACTCTTTTAAATGGTTTTGTGACAATCGAGCAATACTAAATAGGTTCAATTGAACATTACACGACTGCTCAAGAGTTTGGGATCACTTTTTCATTAAATCCAATGGGAAAGTGATCCCACGCTTTTGAGCGGTAGTGCAGTTCTTTGTTGAAGAGCAAAACCTTTTAATGACTGCAACATTAATGGAGTGTTTAAATATAAAACAAAAACAAAAATCAGTGTTGCTGTTTTCACAAGAGTTGGGCTTAATCTATAATCAAATTAATCAGTTTTACAAGTGGCAAAATTAACAGATCTATTAGAAATTCTTCTATCTGTACAACTGTTCATTTCAGTAAGCTTCTTTCTCTTTGGTAACCTTAAATATCAATCAGTCAATAAACCGTTATGCAAGTATAACCGGCAAATCTTTCATTGTAATGATAAAGTTCATGTATAAAAGTCAAATGAATTAAGCTAATTCAGATAATTCATACAAAACTCAAAAAAATACAATGATTAGTGACATTTAAACAATTCATTCTGATACAAACACACACACACACACACACCCACCCACACACACACACACACACACACACACACACATACATATATATATATTCATATATTCATATATATTTATATATATACACACACAACTTTCTTCGGAAAATCCAAAAGATATTGGCAATAAGTCATAGAAGTAGCTTGGGTAATAAATACTAAAATATCTTTGATTTGCACTGAGACATTCTGAATCTACAACCATGTAGATTAAATAATAAAAACAATAAGTGGCAGATATAATGACAACAACCACAAAACATATGAACTCCTATAGCCTCCTTACGTGGGAATTTTTCTTGTTATAATACCATAATAACATCTAGTGAACTTTATAGAGGCACTAGTAGCTACACATGTTCAAGTATGCTGAAGCTTTTATTTTTCAATATTGCCAAAGTTGGTAATAGGAAATCATTCGTATCAGGTAGGACAGTTACCCCTCTGCTCCAGCATAGTTTGTTTGTAGTCAATAACTAGTGCTTAGCATCAAAATAAGACGATTTCCACATGCAGATTTAAGCTACAACGGGCCTACTTGTACAGCCCTCTGAGGAGTGTACCTCTACCTGACACAGACGGGACGTCCTAGCCTACTCGCCAACCGTCCGTCAGGTAAACTCTCACCACGGAGGAGAAACGACCACTTACCTGCTCCGTCTGTTTCCTCGCCCTTGTGTTCCATTTATGGGAATAAGTCACTTAAAACAACTGCTGTTAATGTTTCCAAGAAGAGTGAAGTTTGACACGGCTCACAGCACCGCCCAGTTGGAGACGATTTCTTTCCTTGTTCTCTTCCTCCACGCTGAGGCATGCAGAGTCATGAAAAATTTGCATATAAGATAAGATGACGTTCCTTTTCCTCTGGCAGTCTGCGGGGAGTGACACTATCGTGAACATTTCTTTCTTCATTTTTCATATTCAGCACTGAACTGCGGTGGAAAGGCCCCTCAGACAAGAGTTAACTTGCACAGCACGCATAGGCTACAAACAAATTAAGACAGGTTTAAAATGTTATTATAAAGACGCATGAAACAATAATTTTGACTTAATGTAAAAATATTCGAAACTGAAATCTACAAATTCTGTCCAGTAGATTAAAGTTGCAGGTGTTTTTTTTCTCTCTTTTTTTTTTTGTAGGAGTATTTGTTGATTATAAGAAATGTTTTTCAAACTATTACCGCAGCAGTAGGGGAGACACAGACTTGTCACGTGGGTGAGTTGTCACATTGCAATTATCTCCACCAGGAGGCCCAACATAAAAGTAGAATAGCCCACTATTTTTTTCCTTTACCTGGTCAGGTGTTATGTCCTGTCCAAGAAGAGAATAGCAGATTGTGAGCTAAGGTGAGCACAAATTAATCATTTTGCACAAACCATAATGATGATGATGATGATGATGATAATAATAATAATAGTTATAAACTTGATATAGGGCCTAGTTCAAATAAACGTCTTTCAGGTAAAAAAAAAAAAGAGATCCTAACAGTAATTAATGCAGACTTGTTAGAGGAGACATTCAGGCATCCTCTCACACCTCAGTCATGGTTCTGTTTTATGCAAACTTTAAACTGGAGCAAGCTGAACTTTGGGGCAACTTGCCTCAATCATTTTGGGGTTTGTCACATGTGGCACTCAGTAAGGATGGGTCCATGAAAAATTCACACCTGGCAAATCAGTCAACATAGGTCAGAACCGTGATTTGGGGAGTCTGACCAGTGAATAGTTAAAAAAAAAAAAAAAAAAAAAAAAAGTAAATCGAGGAATTAATGCAGTCTGGACTTTAATCCAATGTATGTTGCATATTATTTTGTGGTGACATATGTTTAATGGCCATGCTAAATGACATCTTCAAAGTCAACAATAAACACTGTATGTGCCTGAATTCAGTGTTCACTTTCAAGTAAAGTAAAATAAAGAAAAAATAATAATTATGTCCTTGTTTTATTAGTTGAAAAATCCAGTGTGACATCTTATCCCATATTCACACTCTCCATTTGATTGCTTGTAAATCTGCACATAAAAATAACATAAATACAAAATATTTACCAGATACTTTGGTCTTTTATCTGGTACACATTTTTATCTGACATGATGGATTCCAAGAAATATAAGAATGTAGAAAGTGTGACAACAAGCCTCGGTCTTCCTAAGTCTTTTATCATTGTTTCTAAATTTGAATTTTCATTGAGTGGCATGCTGGAGGGAGTAACTTTATACTTCAGCAAAAAATTGGTCATTGTCTAATTACTTTAAAATATATATATTTTAAGGAACACGACACCCTCTTGTGGTCAAAAGGCCAAATAACACATTTGAGCTACTATATTTTCTATATTTATAGATCTCTAACTATATTTTCTTAATTGACCTATTATCTACTAATACTTCTAGTTCTACTAGCTTTAAATTTGAAAAAAAAAAGAAAAGGAATGAGTCATTGACCTTTTTTGTTGTTTGTTACATTTTTTTTTCTATCATGAAATGCATATAAATGTTTGAGCACGGTTGTGATATTGTAATTATGTTTTCATTTATGCCTTAACTTCTTTGTATTTATGATAGTTCAGTTCACTGACAAATATTTAATGATCAGTCATGGTTAGAATAAGCCTTTAGAGGATTAATTAATTCATTGCTGGGTTTTTGTGTTTTATTTTTGATTTGATCTTTGTAGTTTCACTTCTCTCTTGCTCCTGCTCACATTTGAGTGCGACTTGCTGGGTCAGCTGACCTGTGATGGCCTCATCCTTTTGAAAGGTGGTCTGCTCTCCAATCAGTACATTTGTCTGCTTTCATGTGGTTTTGGTGTATATTTTTGGATGTCATGTTCACTGTAACACAGCTTGGATTTAAACAACCCTATAACCCTTTCATTTATGTGCAAATCTGTCTTCTTCTATCTTCTTGCTGTCTTTTCTGCTGTACTTCTGACACTTATCCAGGTCAATCTAGATGAGTTTAATTTGATCTTAATTGTAATATCCTATTAGTCTTTTTGTGTATCTGTGATGTAGGTACACTCACATTTCAATACTCAAATGTCTCTTCCACTTTTGCAAAAATAGTAAAATAGCTCATGTTTTGATATTTGAGTTAGAATTAAATTTGTTTAATTCAGTCTGCTAACATGACATAAAAGGCTTTTCAGGACACAGAAAAAACACTTTACAAGCAGGAAAAACAAGAATACAAAGTGCAATACATAGAACGGTTACTGTACATAAAATATTGCTAAAAAAAAACCTTGATGAACAGTGAAATGTTTAAAGATTATTAAAAGAATAGCTACAAAGAAGCATTTTCATGAGGTTTTTTTTTTTTTTTTTTTTTACTAACAATGCTAGGTCAGAATGACCCGTTGGAACTCTCTGGAACTTATGGGCAGCCATTGAGAAAGCAAACACACTGTACGAACTACAGGGATAAATTAAAAAAATTCTTTGGACACAAATTGATTTATCAAAGTTAAACTAACTAAAGAAATTTTTAGCTTTACTTCAGTTCTCTTCCACATCCTTGTATTTTCATGACTATAATTCAGCTTCTTCACATTGCAGCTGCTTCTCCATGCAAAAGCTCATAACTTTGTGTTTTATCATTTGGCCACTAGATGTCACCCTTGCTTCATGATATCACAATGCAACATCCACTCTCACCAAGGAGATTCTGAACAGTATAGCAAGTGGCTGTGGCTTTTGAAGATTGGTGGTTAAATTGTGAAGATTTGTGCAGTGTGTGAGAGTGTGTATATGTGTGTGTAAACAACCCTTTGTGTACAGGGTTAATGGCATGGTTGAGTTGGACTCAGACTGCATGGAGCTGGTTAATGGCATACACAGAGTTGAGTTCCGGAGAGTGGAGAAAGTAATCAGGGCCAGTTGCCAGGCGGTTGCCTTCTCTGAGGGCTCACACCACTGGTCCCAGGTGTCTGCAAGGCCGGATATTACTGCGGGGCAATGAGCTGCAGCCAGCAGCCACGAGCTGGAGGTTACACAAACACACTCACACTGATGTGTTTCCAGAGGAAACTACACTGACTTTCATTCTTTACCTGAAAACCCAAATATAACCATTGTGGTCCTATTTTTAACCTCACACTAACCTACATGCATCTGCATAATCCAACCCAGCGTGAAAGAAATAAAAGTTCATGCAAACACATATTTTTCACTTTTGCACAAGTGCATTATGTATGATTTTATAGGTGGGAGCATCTCCAAGTGCATTATGGAGAAACATCTGTTGGGTGACACTTGGCAAAAAGAACACTTATTTACAGTAGCATTTTACTGAATGCAATCTGTAAAAGTGCCATTTAGATTACCGAAGGCTCTGGTTGAGTGCATTGTTTTGTAATTTATGGCTAGATCACACTAGAAGCCATTATTGGCATCCAGAAAACTATTGTTCAGTAATGCAAATCTCGAACGTCGCTGAGAACCCAAGTGCCAACACTGGATGAGCTTAGTGGAGATTGGGTGTTGTGAACATCAAACGCTTATTTCCTTAACATCTTGGGGGATGCATTGCCCTGCTCAAAGGCATATCTTTTCCCTCCAGGCAGGTGTAGTTTGGCAAGGCTTGTTAAACCTGAGACAGTTGATCAAATATTCAGCCAAGCTCATTGTGTTGCTGAGAGCTTTTGGATGTGGTTGGGATAGTGCCGTGCTGATAAAAACAGCTTTGTAGTGCCTCAGTCCTGGCCTCCCTTTGCTATTCCTTTCAGTGCTTGCCCGGGTCAGCCGTCTGTCAGAAAAATTAATTTTTGTATGATTTCTTTAAAAAGATCCAAAGTAAAGAAAGGCAGCCCTTAACTGAAGTAATCCATCTTGCGCCAATGGTGTCAGAGTGATTCACGATTTCCAATTTAGCCGCGGTTTGAATCTAAAGTAAACCAGGCAGGACGGCTCTACCCTTTGTGCAGCCGGACGACAAACCCTCAGTGACAAGAGCTTTCAAACGAACATATCCCCCACATTCATCTTGTTCATTTATTACCTCAGACACCCTACTACTTGTCCTACATAGAACAGCAAGCAAAGACCTCCTGGCATTGTGTGTAAGTGTACAGGAGGAAAAGCTTTTACACTTGCTTGGTGGCAACAGTATTGATGGAAAATTAAACGGAAGAGGAGGAGAATGGAGAGGACCCAGGTTTTGAATCTGTGTTTAATTAGATTAGCTTTGATTAGTGACAAATGAATTCCCCGAGCAGCGTGTGAGCAGACAATTGCAGTGTAGCATCTATCTCAGGCTGCTATTCATGGACACCTGCTAAGATGTGCACTGAAAGCTTTCAGATTCATGCAGGAATCAAATGCTCCAACGTGCTTCCTGTTTTGATGCAGTTTGTCAGCCATCTCACCGGTCAGTTATTAATTGGTATTGATTTAAAGTATCATTTTCTCAATTTTAAAAATGATACCATTCTGTGGTGTTTGTACAAACAAGTTAGAGGAGACTTTGTTAAGCTTGAAGGTATGTTTAATTATTAGTCATTTTCAAACTGGCAAGTGCAATCCTGTATTTGTCACACCTTTTAAAGCTGGAATATAATTAAAGAATCAAGTAATTTTCAACTTCAAGAAAAAGAACCCCAAAACAAACAGTATGTTTACTGTATAAACTGCCTCTCTGTCACATCTAAACAGACAAAACAAACTTTAACCTGCTGGAAAAATCACTCTAACACTCTGGTTTCTGGTCTTACAAAGACAAGTAACAACTGCTTTAAAACTGAACAGCATAGTTGACTAAGACCAAAAAGAGCAGAGACAGAGTCCCTATTACACTGGTCATAAAAAAGACCCCCCCCAAACAAACAAACAAAAAAAACCCCAAAACAAACAAACAAAAAAAAACAACAACTCTGTATTGGCGACCTGTCAGCTTCAGAACTAAGGTTTTTGGTTTCTTTCTAAAACTGTAAATGGCCTCGTTCTGTCAATACTGGATCTGGTTTCAACCCTCCAGATTCAAGAGGGCTTCTGAAAGAGACCTTTTAATCAAACGGAGAGTAAGAACTAAAACCTCTGGTGAGGCATCTTTTTCTTTTTATGGCTCACATATGAGGAATATTCCTCCTGATGACCTGAGAGCAGCAGACAATTTTTTTAACATCGAACTCAGAGCCTACCCTTTTTTGTTGTCTTGTTCTTAATAAAACCCGTTTTTATTCATTCATTCATTCATTCATTCATTCATTCATTCATTCATTCATTCATTCATTCATTCATTCATTCATCATGAACTTTTGCTCTCTGGTTTATGCATTTAGTTTTTATCATACATGCGGTCTAATTTTACTGACATTTAGTTTTATTCATGTCATGGTTTCACAAACTTGCAGATTTGTGGGTTTTTAATATGGTTAGGTTGCATATTTGGGTGTGTGAAGGCTTATTTTCAGTTTTTAACTTTAAAGCTGATATTTGATTATCACTGTTATTGTAAATCACTTTGTGCTACTCATTGGTATGAAAAGTGCTATCTAAATCAAATTGCATTTGATTCGATGATAATCAATTAGTGAAAAGTAACTTTATGATTTAAAAACTTTTTTATGTTTACCTTGGGTTTCATGTCATAATTTTATGAAATTTTTTAGATCTCAATACATGCTTCCTAAGTTGCTCCTCTGTTCTTGTACTGTTATTGTTATTCAGAATCTATTTCTCAGTGAATTGTAGCTGGGATGGGATGAATTAGGAATGGTGCTACAACGTAGGATAGATCATTTTTTATGCTTTATAAAAAATATTTCACAGATTTTTGCATTCACTTTCAGTAGAGTACTAAATTACATTTGTATGAAAAGTGCTTTGCTTATAAAAGATTGTTTTGACCTATATTTGACTGAAAATATTGAGACTAATAATTCTAATGGGGCTTCATTTGCCCAATAAAGAATGTACTCTACAAGTGTCTATAAAAATCAAAGAACAGCTTATTTCCTGAAAACGTAAGCTAAAATATAAACCCCAACAAAGCTTTAACTTTATAGTACAAAGTTTTTACAGCACAAATCCTGAAGAAGCAAATTTCCTTAATTTCAATAACAGGATATGGATGATTTGTGATCTTTCAAACATTCAATCTGCAAATCTTTCATAACAAGACAGCTAAAATGAGAATACTAAACCAGAGGCAAAACTTTAAATATATGCTAATGAATGCATGTCCTCTTGATGTGTGAACAAGCTGTTTGCTAAATATGAACTTCATAATGTCCTGATCCGTTTACAGCTTTCTTCCATTGCCTCTTAGTGGCAAAAATCAGTTCATATTGTTTTTTTTTTTTACTGTAACTGAATATATGCAAGTTTTTTCTAATTTCTTTCTTTCTTTTTTAAAAACTAAACAAATAATACATTAGTGGCTTTATCTCAAAGTTTATATTATGCAGATAACTGGATTTGTTTGTACAAATGAAGGGATTTCTCAGGAGAAAGTGTCTTTTTATATAGCTAAGCTTTAAAACCAGTGCAAACACTCATTTTTGCATGATCCAGCAAACCATAGATGATTTAAAGACTACTGTGCTTGTACTCTCAATCTCAGTGCAGGTGTTACCTCAGCTTCATCCAGCTCCGATTAATTGTTCCCATCAGTTCAGGTCACTCAGTCCTTTCCAGCATTCTGAATATTACTCATATCTGCCCAACAAAAGGCACACACTCCCAATGATGCATGTGGTTGCACAAGCAAACAGAGGTATATACAGTACACATGGAGAACAGCACACACAAAGAAGCACAAACAAAAAAGCTTTCCAATGTTCCAGCAATTCATGCTCAGGCAGTCAGGCAACGCTCCAAGGTATTCATTACTATTGATGTCAGAATCCACAACAAGAAGTGATGGCTGAACCTCCTGCAGTCTGTACTGTTTAAAGTCGAGCTCTTCTCCCCCAGCTGTTGCTCCCTGTCTTCACTTAGGAGGAGAGACTGTGATGATTAATGCACTCTCTGCTGGGATCTCGAGGAAAAAAAAAAAAGAAGAAAAGGAAAAGACCCTAAAAAACAAAAGAAAACAAAAAAAAAGGAGTTTCTGCTGAAGTGCTTCGCTCATATTGTGATGATTCCAGACCTTCACTGTGGAGCAATGCTGAAAAATAACTGCATCAAAATTGAAAATCGTAACGGTCTCGCGTTCTGCCATGTGTGTGCTACTCTGCGGCTCAAGATGGATTAAGCCGATGCCTGCTTGCTCCGAGCATTGTCTGGAATATGCTGCTGTTTTCCACTCCCAGCTTTCAACTTAAACCAGTCTTTATCAATCAAATAGGTTGTGGCCTGTAGGAGCTAAACATAAGAAAACACACTGCATCATTGTGCTTGGTTTATCACTGTGGTGGAGGCAAAATAAATAGCCTAATAGTGTTCACAGAGATTTTTGGGGGGGAGAATTTTTTTCCTTTGTGCTGAATAAAAAAAAGGTAGCATAGTTACACGGTGTGACAGCTACTCTCTGTTCTTGCATTCACTGGATGATTACTTTGATGTTTGTTCACCTCAGGGCTCCTGCTCTTGCTGACGACGCACAGAATTGTGGTATAAGCTGTGTACTGATAACACAAACTTGATTTGGCTTGGTGGAGGTGCTGAATGCTGGAGATAGTGCTCAGCTCAGTGAGAGCGGCTCTCCAGCGATTCACTATACTTTATGCTTGACACAAAACAAGCTGCAGGGTGTATTGAGGCTTTTGTAGATTAGTCATGATTACCGAAAAATACCAGAACAGATTGTAATGGATGTAATAGAAATTGTTGACTTGTGGTATTTAATTTTTCCTTTTGTTGTATAGATTTAATAAAATTTTAAGTAAACGCCTACAGTTAGGTTTGGTAGAAGAATATTTCTTGAGAGAAAAATTAAAGTAAAACAAACAGAGGTTGAAATGTCTTGCACGTTGTGATGTGTTATATCTTAAGTTCACAGTATCGTATTTTCCAACAATAAGAAGAGAATGCTAGTTTGGGCTGGTTGAAAAAAAAAAAAGGAAGTAAAAAAAAAAAAAGAAGTCAAATTTAAAGATTCAGGTTAATCGCTGCAAATATGGGCCATACCTCTTGTATAATATATTTTTAAGCAAATCCAATCTATTCATTTTGTGCAGTCCTGCTCACAAATAGAAAACCAGCCCATGATATTAATTCTTTGGGGAAGGAATTGATCCAACTACAGCATGACTTTACCAATCCTTCTGGTAAATACCTAGGTTTTTTAAAGTCAGTGTCGACAGTTCGTTGCCAAATTTGCCACCAAAATCTAGAAGTTCAATGTTTCAGGGATCCTAAAATATTGCTTGGATAGGACAAGTGTATACCCGAATGTTTTAGAAAAAAAAAAGAAATGAAAAAAAAAAAGGCACTCTCTTTCAAGGGCCCTCTCTGGGATAAGAGTTTAGCATATAATGATACTGGGAGAGAACTTGTTCTCTCCTTGAACATGCTGCTAGTTTAGAGGTTGTTGATATTTTCTGGAGCAAATAGGATTTTGACTGTGGTAACATGTAGATAGGAAAGAAAAGTGGGGTGTGAAATATATGGAAAATGGTAGGCTTAAACCCGCAGCATACATCCACTGAGTCAGATTACTGTCTTCACAACATCCCAAGAAAATCATTTGGAAGTACGGTCATCCTTGCAGGGACAGTGTGTATGTGTGTGTGTCTAAAATAGCTTGTTTGAAAAATTGCATGTAGGCTGATTATTAAGGATCATATTTGAAAAAGTGTCCTTTATGCGTTCTTCAGATTACAGTAGTTTTGTGACTAAAAAAAAAATTAAATGCATAAAGGGAGAAGGAATGCCTTTCCAAATAAGTTCTGATGAAGTAGTAATTTAATTTACATATTTTATCACTTGTGCTGTCAAGTAACAGAAAAAATAAACTGATTAACAATGTGATTGATTAGTCTATTAATGTCCTAAATGATTTTGCTGTTAAAAAGAAAAAAATATAAAATGCAAATGGCTGAAGTCTTCACTCACTGTCAACTATGAGTGTATAACACCAGAGCAATTGTCTCTATAATCAGAATCCAGTTTTCATCAGTTATTAGGAGACATTTGGCTCCAGTCACTACATGTAATATAGGCTTCAGTGAAATGATTCCACATATCTATCCAATGAGTTTTGTCAGATAAGGTAAGTAATGCCAGTGCTGCTCTGAAGACCATTGCTAACCGTTTTCCAAGAGGTTTTTTTAGTCAATAACAGGTAGACTTACTCAGTTTGCTTGATGCAGTTGGCTGCTAGCATCAGCTGCTGTGCTACCATAATATTTAGCTAAATGCATTGCATTGAGGTGATAGCCCAGGTTTTAAGTACTTTGATAGTACTAACATTCCTCACACATTAAATATTTTCTTAGATATGCATCTCATATTGCACTTAATAGCTATAAATGTTTCATATCAGAGCAGACGTCATTGAATTAACATGTTTAACAAAAAAGAAAAGGTGCTTGGATAGAGCAGCTACTGAATGCCATGCTCTCATCCATGGGCCTTTGAAATGTGCAGTCGCAAAAAACGTTCTCTTAGTGGCGCAACACTTGACTAAAACACTTCTCACTTCCTGTGACAGAACAAATTCAGAATTAGGAAATGTTCACAGTTTGAGGCAATTTTTTTTTTTTTTTTTTAACAAAAGAAAATGTAATTTTCAACTTCATGGACACCATTTTTCATTGGTTACCATAGTTACATGTAAGCTAAACACGCAATCATTTCTTTTTTTTTCTGGTTGGTTTTGGAAAAAAACACCTAATTTAAGTTTTAAATATGGTCTTTTTACAATGTGACTGTCACTGTCATAGACACCATTTAACCCTTCACATGCAGTCGCTCCCATGACCACTGTAGATCTTTTGAATGTTATTATAGTTTGCATCTGGCTGCATGCACATGTGCCATGGGGACATTTCAGGTGGGAAGACAGTCAAATCTATCAGGTTTAAAACCAAAAGTGGTTTTCAAAGATAGATGAGAGGTCAGTTGTGGTTCCATCATAAAATGGTTTCAGCATTGAGGTTTCTGTTGATCACGTATTTACCTTGAAATTTTCTCATAGCTTTGCATTAATTTAAAAAGCAAAAACAAACTCTTGGATAATGTATGCACTTACATATAAAACAATACAGAATTATATTTCCACTCTACCTGGAATAATTCTTTAAAGTCACGAAATGTAGCTCAATATATTGACAGTTGACAAACACTGCAGATGTTAATCCACCCATCGTGGTAGAGGATAGAGCTTTACAAGAGTAGTGAAAAGCAACAACACCTACCAGTAACTGGAGATTTCACCCTCTTTTCTCTCTCACCCCCCTCTCTTTTCCCCCCTTTTGACCAGTTGTGCCTACAGGGTCATTGTGGGGTGTTGACAGCTCTTGTACTTGACTCTGTGTGTGTGGGCAGTAGTTTACTGTCAGTAGTGCTACTGTGGTGTGAGTGTTGTCATTAGCTGTTAGATTTCTAGATCTCTGATTTGCACCCAGTGGGAGCAAAGCTGCCAAATGGCCGTGATAGCAAACAGTCATCTTTTTTTCCCTCTCTAAATAAACATCTTCTGCTTTCTACAGCAAATGATTTTCACCATTTATTTATTGTTTTGTTTCATGTGACAGTAGGAGAGTAAAGTCTTTAGTACCAGAATGCGTAAACAAAACTAAAACTGAACAAGAAATCTGCACCCAGGCAATTTTAAAGAACACCCCCCCCCCCCCCCCCCAAAAAAAAAACCCTTATAATAATAGTTATTTTGATAATCTATTATAAATAGATTATCAAAATAACTGGTAAATTATAGACTATAGGAAAATTAATCATTTAATTAATTAAGCAAAAGATTGGCTTTTGGGGGTGGTATTCAGAAAAAACAAACAAACATATAACACGCTTTTCACCATTATTTGCTTCTTTCTGATTTGCATGTAAATTTAACTATAGAAATGGCTCAAATATAAACATGTGACAGACAGGTTGGCACTGACTAAGACCTGGATTGGGGGATGGACAGATGGGGCTGCATAATAAAGCATTAAATGTTGGATATGCTCAGACAGAATGTGGAAATTTTATAAGTTGTGTTGTTAAATAAGAATATATTTTCCCTCTTGTGTTGATTAATGAGGTTTTTTGGATGATACAGCTCTTGGCCATCAAAAGACTGATGCTTCCTTACACTTTCCCCACTGCAAACCACAATCACATTTTTTAGTTTGTATGCTTTGATGAGCTCTGAATCATTTATATCTTCCACTGAGGAAAAGGTTTACACCACTAAGAGAGAATGATACTTCATGTTTTGCGCTGAGTTGTTTTCCAACAGTTTATAGAGCTTTTAACCCCACACCAGGCTTTGTTTTCCTCTCTTCAGTGGTGTGTAAAAATGTAATTCTTCCTTATCATGACCCAAACATGCAGCCATTCATCCAGCGGCTGCCAGTTTTTATTTGCTCTGCTTCAGTTTGCTTGTCTGCCTCATGCCATGAATACCTAAAATGGAATTTTGAGTGGTTAAACACAGGTAGTATTCTTTTTCCCTCCTATGAAAATTATTACCATACAATACTATGCACATTATGTTGTTTTTAGCTCTGGGGCTTAATAGGGTAATCATTTCTTGTCATTTCATTGCCAAGAACTTTAATGGAATTTCTGGATAATTGCAAAAATGCTAATGGAAATCAGAGCTTTTGGAATGTAAAATTGCAGAAAACAAATACTATGAAGGCGGATGAATCACCAACACTGATAGTCCCACTACTATAATTGATGAGAATAAAAATGGAATAGCATAATAATGTCTTTCCCCACAAGAAGAATTTATTATCCTAAAGACAGGCAGTAAATCACAAGAACATCAAGAACGTAAACTGACATAATGATGTAATAAGTGTCAACAATAAGCAACCATGCAGACAGTCCAGATTTGCCACATATAAGCCGTCTCCATCATCTGTATAGTAGGATGTTGAGGGGGAAATAAGGTCTTTTTCAATTACAGTATACATGGAAAGGGCATTTCAGCTGCAGGATTGATATGTCATTCTAACAATGTCCAATTAAAATGGGAGAAAGCTTACATTATTCTTTTATTAGAATACTGAGCCCGAAACGGCATTGAAAGACATGCACCTCTTGGTTAAAGGTGAGAATCCATCAGGCGTGAAATGAGAACAGCACACATAAAATAATTCATATTTCCCCATGGCCATCATAATTTAGTTGTGCAATTACACTGTGCATGTTTGTAATCTCTTGCCAGAAAAACATGCAAAATAATAAGTTTGGTTGGTTGTACCTCTACGGTGTAATTCATTGTTTCGAGATCTTTGTAAACATCTCTGAATCAAGTTTAATATGAATACTTAAACATGACAATGAAGAAAAAAAGGAGCTCAAGTGATAAGAACAGTTGTACAGAAAATGAGAGTGGCCAATTATAACAAAATATCTAATGTAAGGCATTTAAGTAGATCAATAAGAATAATAGGCTGCTTAAAATATAGTTATACCATTTAGTTATGTGTCCTCATTTATTTGACTAAATTGTAAACCCAAAACAACCTATAATAGAGCTACAAATGATTTAATCATATAATCATACCCCTTTCGCATCACCTAGGCTTTGGTTCAGAGAGCTTTAGACTTAGTTTCTCTTTAGTTTTGCAAAAAAAAAAAAGAAAAAGCGACCTGTAACTACCTGTTTATTTTTTAAACCGTACTTAATTTCACAGAAGTGATTTACTACCACTGTTTTCATGTGATTGTCAGTGATGGAAACATTAGGTTCCATGAGTGTCTGTCACATAGAAATCAAGACAAATTCTGAAATTTTTATGCACGTCTTTCAGATACAGTGTTTGTTATGATAAGTTTTATGTAAGGTGAAACATAAACTAAATGGAAAATTGATTTTCATGTTGCAATGTGCCCCAAGCTGGTGACAAGGGCTAAGAGAACAATGCAGATGCTGAGATGGCCATGATCCCTTTGCAGTTTTCAGTAGACCACATGTTAGAGAGCTGCACTGATGAGTCAGTTACAGCATTAAATGCTAAAATAAATCATCAAGTAACACTGTGGTATATTTGTAATAGGTGTTAATGACAGAGTTATTCGTTTCGGTGATAAATGATTTACCACATAGTCTTGATTAATTACCAACAGTATAATGCCAGAACAGTATTTGCAATGGGACTGGCAGAAAGTGATTGCAAATTTGGGCCTTGATCAAAAGCACAAACACTAAAAATAACCCTTTTCTTTTAACTGGACTATAAAAACTAACATATTTGGAAAATGGAAAAGGTTTAAAATAAAACAAATAAATCTTAAAACATGGTGTGACAGTATGTCACCATGCTTCCAATTGATCATGCGCCTTGGCTCTTTGGCCACAGAGATGTCCCTTTGGTCAAATGGTCAGCACGCATGGTTCTCTTGGGAGACTGGGGGCTGGCTGGCTGGCCGGCCGACCATCCTACCAACCAGCCAACCTACCAACGAACCAACGAACCAACCAAGCAAACAAACAAACAAACAAAATTATCCTTCTGTCAGCAAATTGTGCTTCAGAACTACCAGGGGGACAAACTCTGTTTCATTGTAAAGACCAAAATAGGCATAAAACAACAACACTATGTATTTGGGTAACTTTTTGTCATGTATTTGAGTTGTTTTATTTTGTCCCTTTTCTTTGTTCTGTGTGTTTTTGCTCATGTTAAGCAAAAGGTGGAAAGATCTGTTAAGGTGGAAAGATCCTTCGTAGCATTTTTAACATGCAGTGTTAAAGGAGTTTAAAGCAATACGTCAGTTTCCAAGCTCAAAGATGCACTATGAAATTTTTTACTGATTTTTCAGTGATGTGCCTACTATTGATGTCTATCTGTGAGGTCTCTCCAGCCAGTAAAAGTCTAGTCTTTACTCTTCTCTTATCTCTTGCTCTATCCCTTTCTCTCTTTTCTTCTTATATTGTCCATTTACGTTTCTTTACGTCGCCATTTTAAATTTGCACCATAGCTGATTCAGTAAAGAAATGCAATGGAACATTATTGGAGGAAGTGAGGAAAAGAAAAAAACGAAAATCACAGAGCAAGAGTCAACATCACAATAAATTTAACTGGCTGGACAGAGCTCAAAAAAGATACAGAATACAAGACAGATGCTGAATCAGTCGTCATTAGGGGGAGCCAAAGTGCAATAATCTGCCAAAGTGCAGTAGTGTTGCTTTAAAAGACTTAAATCCAAAAACATGGCTTTAGTGCTACAACTTAACAAATCTAGATGTACTTAATGATCTTTTGGTGTGTGACAATTTACAAAGAATTCTTTCTTGGACAATATAATCTTCTAAATAATGTTTTTAGAGCTTATGTACATGCAAAGACAATGTTTTGTAACCCAGGACATGTCAGTACATTTCGTGAGTTTCATGAACAGCCCTGAGACTTTTCTAATTGTTGAATATTCTGGTATATGTTTTTCAAATGGAGAGAAATAGCGCACCAGTTTACATGAAAATGAATTATGCTTGAGTATCTGCCATGTAACTGGCATGACATGAAAGAAATACTTATGCAAAGAGAAATGGCCTGCAGGGTCTCTGCCATGACCCAGTTCAAACTTTGTGGGAGGCAAAAAAGCTCTTCTTAGCTTCTCTACCTCTTGAGTACAGTAGAAATGATGGAATACATTAATGGCAATGGACTATGACCTGACACATAAATCAGTGGCAATGAATGTGTGCCTGACAAACCTGCAGGAGATGGGTAAAGTGTTCTTTTAGTTCCCAAGTGACAAAACTGGTTAAAAGCTCAAGTGCATAACAATATAGTTGAATATACAGGCTGATTGAATCTATGCACTCCCACTCCAGCAGCTAGCGACTACACTGGACCTAATTATCTTATGCAAGTGTCTGCCTGGGGATAAGCTGCATCTGAATTCTCAAACCTGTCTGTTATACCTCAAAATTTAAGCTTGTGTCATTCTGGTTATCAGCATTTTCCCTGCTTCGTGTTCTCTTGTCCCCCTTTCCTTTTCTGAAGAGCATAATTGTCTTGACATGCTCATCATTCACAGAATGAAATGTTGATTCCACCTTAATTATCTTTCCAAGGGGTCATCTTTGTGACTTCTGCCAAATAAATAAAGTGATGCTGCATTTGCACAGATGAGATTCACAGCATTAGTTACCCACTGTGCTTTTTTACGTCAAGCTCAAATGAAAGTCTCGTTCGCCATAATTAAACAAGCCACCTTGACACATTTCAACAATTAACTTTTAAACGCTTGGATCTCCCTAAATCAAAATCTCATGATGACGTTTATAAGCCTGTCTCTGTGGCAAAGGGTCAACCTCATCAAATGAAATTTGAAATAAATTGTGAAGTAATTGAGTGTTAAGGGGGGCAATCATATCCTGTATGCTGTGTGAGCAGAGCATGAATGTCTGTTACATTTCTTAATGTAAGATTTTTGTTTTAGATCTTTGACTATTTTCTTCCCTAACAAAGACCTTTTGATTGTGAAACTGCGAGTTAACTAACAAAACAACCCCACCCCCCAAAAAAACCCAAAAAACAAACAGATGATTTTGAATCCTTTACACGTTCACCTGCAGAAATTAACTACTCTAGCTGAATCTCCTCGGCAGGAAAAACATGGTCATGATGATTTCACTTTTGAAACCATGAGTTCACATTGCTATTCCTCTTTTCACACATCTTGTTTTGTTTCTCTCATAATGAAATTTGCAGTCAAACTCTGGACATTTTTCAGCACTAAACCCCAATTATGCCAATTCAGTGTGCTTCACTCCTTGTTTCAAAGACATTTTCTGTTGTTTGTGTCAGAACTTTGATTCTTTACAATATCAAAGATGAGTCACTGTTTTGTTTAAACTCCTAGGAAGCTGCTGGATGTAAAAACTGATATGTGACTTAACTGTTTTAACATCAAAGTGTTTATCTAACTGGGTAATTTTTTTTTGCATGCCCTTGGCTTCTTGACAGTTCCTTTATTTGTACTATAATGATTAAAGTGATAATAGTAGACTTTTCTTCATAACCTATGGTAAAACCCATCAGGAAATCAGTGGTGTATTTTTCTATGGTCCTTGTATGTGGGAGTAAAGATATATATGTATATATATATATATATATATATATAAATTCAAAAGAGTAATCTGTAGATTGTAAAACTTGTGTGTTTGAAAGGTACTTTATGGAGTAAGCTAAGTTGATAGTGATTGCTTCTGGGTTTTAAATCCCTGTCTTACCAAAGCAAGAGTTGTGTCTGCATTGCTGGGACAAAATCAAGCTCGTTTATGGTGTTGGACTCCATCAGGGCTGTCCCTTGTGACTTTTTCCAGTATGTGATGCTTTTATGAACAGGATCGTGAGGCATTGTTGGAGAAAGATAGGTTTCTGGTTAGGAGACCTCAGGGTTGTTTCTCTGTTTTTTGCAGATGATGTGGCTCTGATAGTTTCTTTAAAGGAATAGTTCACCCTCAGAATGATTTAACTTTATTTTCCACTTACCTTGATGGTGAGCAAGACTCTGGACCACTTTTTTAATATGTCAAATGCAGACGGAGATAAGGGCGACTTCTCGTTTCCCCCCGATGGAGTTCGCCAGGGTCCTAGCCAAAAAGGTCCATAAAAATTGTCAATGTTCCTCCATACTGCTCGTCCCATGTAATCCAAGTGCCCTGAGTGGGTAGTGTCCAGAATTTACTTGAAACTACGCCATTTAGTATATTTTTAGAGTCTAAACAAGACTACAACGCATGCCTAGCAAGCACGCCGATGCGCATTCACGAAACTACGGAAGCCACGGCAGACGAGATTGCGCGTTCTCTTTTTCTTTCTGTCTTTCCTTTAGATCAATATCTAACCCCTCCTGTGTTTGTCCCGGTTTGTTTAGAGCTCTTGCTCTTACCACAATGTAAACAGTGAATTTCTTCTTCTACGCTTGCATTATCGGCAAAGTAGGCTCTGAACGCCGAGGCTTCCGTAGTTTAGTGACCGCGCATGTGCGCGCTTCATGGACGTAAACAATACTCCTTTTTAGACTCTAAAAATATACTAAATGGCGTAGTTTCAAGTAAATTCTGGACGCTACCCACTCAGGACACTTGCACTACATGGGACGAGCAGTATGGAGGAATATTGACAATTTTTTGTGGACTTTTATGGACCTTTTAGGCTGGGACCCTGGCGAACTCCTTTGGGGGGAAACGAGAAGTCGTCCTGATCTCCATCTGCATTTGACATTTTAAAAAAGTGGTCCAGAGTCCTGCTCACCATCAGGGTAAGTGGAAAATAAAGTTAAATCATTCTGAGGGTGAACTATTCCTTTAAGCCACGACCTTCTGCATGCACTGGACTTGCTTTCAGCCAAGTGTGAAAAGCCTGGGATTAAAATCAGACCCTCTATAAATCTGAGGCCATGGTTCTCAACCAAAAAAGGTTAAGTGCCCCCTCTGGGTCATAGAGTAGTCTCTGTTTCATGTGAAAGACTTATCCTGGGAAGTATCCTGGGATCTTGTTCTTGAATGATGGGAAGCTGGAACAACAGGTGAAGTCAGATTGTGTCTTCATCAGCATGAATGAGTATATTGCATCAGTCCATCATTGTAAAGAGGAAGCTCAGCAGAAAGATGAAGCTTTTGATTTACTGTTGAACATCTGTAATCCAACCCAAGAGACAACCACTCCTGCCTTTTAGATCCCATTCCCACATCGCTTATAAAGACATTTTATGGCATCCTTGAACATGAGCTTTTAAACATTGTGAACTGCTCTCTTCAGAGGGGTGTTTTTCCATCCGCTTTTAAAACGGGTGAGGCCCCTTCTGAAGAAGGGTAGTTTAGATCCCAACATCCTTAATAACTACAGACCAGTATCCAACTTACCGTTTTTAGATAAAATGATAGAAAAAGTTGTTTTTATTCAGCTACATGAGTTTTTGAATAGAAACAATATTTTAGAAAAAATGTCAATCTGGTTTTAGAACAAACCACAGTACCGAGACGGCCCTCTTAAAGATTGTTAATGATTTGAGATGTAATTTGGATGCACAGAATCTTTCTGTTCTGGTGCTACGGGATTTAAGTGCGACATTTGATACAGCTGACCACCAAATTTTATTAGATAGACGTAGAAGTCTGGTGGGCCTCTCAGGTACTGTTTTAAAATGTTTTTACTCCTATCTCACAGATCGACAGTTTTTTGTAAGTTTGGACACTTGCTCTTCAAGGACCCATAAAATAAAATGTGGGGTTCCCCAAGGATCAATTTTAGGCCCAACACTTTTTAATCTTTACATGTTACCACTTGGGGATGTCATCAGGAGACATGGCATTGACTTTCACAGCTATGCTGATGATACCCAGCTTTACATCGCTGTGTCTCCTGATGACCTGGAGCCAATGAACACTCTTTAAACTGTATTTTAGATATAAAGTCATGGATGGCAGAGAACTTCTTACAGCTCGACCAGGACAAAACTGAAGTTTTAATCATTGGTCCTGAAGACAAGAGAGGGATCATTTGCAAACTGCAGAGTTTTAAACCCTCTCAGTGTGTAAGAAATTTGGGTGTTCTTATCGATTCTGAGCTGAATTTTATCCAACATATCAGAAATGTCACAAAGACAGGTTTTTATCATCTTAAAAACATCGCCAGAGTCCGCCAATTTCTCTCTTTTGCCAGCACGGAGGTGCTGATGATGCTTTTATTTCCAGTAGAATAGATAACTGCAATGCCCTGCTCTCTGGTCTTCCTACAAAGAGCCTTTCTAGTTTACAACTACTTCAGAACTCAGCCGCACGGGTTCTGACAAGGACCAGAGGGCGGGAACACATTACACCAATCTTAAAATCGCTGCATTGGCTCCCTGTGCGTTTCAGGATTGATTTTAAGGTTCTTTTAGTGGCTTATAAATGTCTTAATGGTCTTGGGCCTTCTTATTTATCTGACCTGGTTTTAAGGTATGAGCCCTCACGGACCCTGAGGTCCTCAGGTACCGGCCTTCTGGTTGTTCCCAAGGTTCGGACCAAAACCTATGGTCAGGCGTCATTTTGCCATGATGGTCCCCGCCTTTGGAACGGCCTGCCTGAGGGCCTTAGGGCTGCAGAGACTGTCTTTTTTTTTTTAAAGAAAGGGCTCAAGACCTTTTTGGTTTAACTTATAATTAGGTTTTATTCCTTTTATAAGTCGGTCTTTTTACCCTTTTCATCTATTTACTTATTTACTTATTTATCTTTTTAACTAGTTTATGTTTTTTATAATTCTGCTTTGATCACTGACCTCTTTTAACCAAGTGTATGATTTAGATCAATTCTTTATTATTTGTTGTTACCATTTTTAGGTTGTCTGATTTTTATTTTATTTTTTAGTTATTTTTAATCTCTCCAGTGTTTTCCTCATGGGGTCCTCCATGTTGGGGCCTGTGCTTGCTTTAGCTTCGGGGCCGTCGCTGCGGTTGTTTCCCTGTCCGGGTGGTCAGGGTCCAGCACTGCAGCCTAATAGCTGTGGTGTGGACCTGGTCTGCCCGGATCTGGGTGACTGCCTGTGGTGGCGGCCTTTGTGGCAGTGAGGCGGGATGGGCCCTGATGTGGATGGACCCCAGAATATTGTTCCTTCACCGGATGCCAAGACATGTCTCGTCTTTGGGATAGTCTGTTCTTGGGTGGGGGGATTTAATCGGTGTGTATATGAGAGAAAGTATGTTTGTGTATGTGTATGCATGTGTATGTCTGTTGTTTGAGATAAACTTGGGGGAGGGGGTTGTTTTTAATGGGTTGTTTTTAATATGTGAAGCACTTTGTAAAGCTGTTATGCATGAAAAGTGCTATATAAAAAAAAATTGATTGATTGATTGACATAGATTTCTAGGTTGACCACTAATTTAAACTACATTTCCAGGAGAGCAGCAAGTGGCCTAAACAGTTGAGGTAACCACTTTTCCATACAGGTGCTAAAACCATTGCATGAAAAGGAAGGATGGATCTCAAACAAAAACAAAGCATTATGGTTTTTTTTACCGAAGAACAATTATAAGACAGAACCTGAAGCAGTTCCTCTGCAAATTAAGATTTTAGGCACCTTGATCGCAATAACAGTGAACTTAACTACTGCATTAGAATGCTGATTACATGCTATGGCTTAATAATAATCCATGATGTTGATTTTATTAATCCATAAGAATGACTAGAAGGGGCTAAAAGAAAGAATGTGCAAAAAGAATTATGTTTTTTTTTTTTTTTATATTTTAAGTTGCCACTTATATATCTTCAGGACAGACTAAAAAGGTTAAATAACTAGGTAAAATTATTAAAAGTGTAACCCTTGCCTTTTTCTTTTTTTCTTATCTGAGAAGAGGCATTACAGAGATCACACTTTAAGTAATAAAAATTGTGAGTTGAACTTTATGTGCTCAACAGAACAAATACCCCAAATGCCATATTACAAAATACAGATAATCCCATGTATGTCTTCATTGTTTTCACACGCATACAACACTGAAGAAACTGGTCGCTACTACAGTACAAGATTTTGACCTTTTTAAAAACTCAGATGTCAGATGTGTAGTAGCTTTTGAAGAAAGGAAAGAAACACTACAGAGACATATAAAGCGGGGAAACGAACCCCACCTGCTGTCTGGTGCTACTCCCAAAGTGAAGACAGAGAGCAGGGGGCAAATATGGCCCCAAGACAGAGGGTCTGTCACAGTGTAGCCAATGCCAGGCTGATTTCACGCTTGATGTCCCCCAGAGAAGAGAAAGATGTGCCATTATTGCCTGCAGGTTTTATCTCTACCAACAGGGGTCACTCTGAGTTTAGCAAAAATACCAACAGCTGATGGCGGCGGCGATGGTGCTGGTGATGGGGGTGGGGGTAATGATGTGAGGGTGAAAAGGGTAATCAGGATGCAGCGTGAATGAAGGTGAGTTTGGAGGGAAAAACACTGGTGAGACTAGGTGGTCAAGGGGGAAATGACACAGGAGATGAATGTGGACATTTGGGAAGACCAGATTGATCCAGGCAAATTACCCAAACAGCTATCAGATGGCAGGTATATGGAAAGGTGAAATGACAGATGGACACAGACATTAGGGGAAAGGATGAAGTAGATTTTTTTTTAAAAAAAAAGAAGCAATACAGAGGCCATTGGGCAGGATGTCTTTGGCACTGACCAATCAAATTTATTTATTTATTCTTTTTCTTTTCATAAGTGGTCAATGAACAGACCAAAAGTTCCCAAAATCTGACCCCCAGTGGCAGGTTTGGTGATATGATCCAAAGGGAGCAAGGAGGATGGATTAGTCTATTTTTATTGCTTGGTGAATGCACCCAACAGCCTTGCCTATTCATCAATCATTCACACTATACTCATATTCCCCAGTAAGCTGCCCCTCATCCTCTTTGTTTCCTCCTTCCAAATTCTCTTTCCCTTTCCTGTTCTTTTTTCATTCTGTCTGTTCTCCATTGTCAGTCCTCAGAGTGTTAGAGCACAAGTTCAGTGATAGATTAAAGATGAATGGGCATGGATATTCCCATAGGAAACTCAAAAAAAAAATATATTATTTTTTTTTAAGGGAGGTTTGGCGTGAAGTCTTTTTCATTCTCCTATTGCCTCTGTGTTGTTTAACCTTAATGTGAAGTGAGAGTTGCAGAGTGTTTTGCGGGTAACCCTCCTGCCTGGCAATTAGCAAGAGCTTAACAGGCATCCAGCCAAAGGATTTTACCCACAACTTAACAGTCAGGGAAGCTACTCATTAAAGCTTCCAAGAAACTCTTAACATCCTTGTTGCTCTAGTTATCCTAGAATAGAATGAAATGCACAAAATCGGAGTTGTACATGAACATGGATAGAAAGATAACATTTTTTTCCAGAAACAGAACTTATTGTGGTGCAGGTTGCTTGTCCTGTGGACCATTGTGCCGGCTTTAACATTATTTATAGGTTGGTAAAAAAGAAAACCTTTTCCACCCAGAAAAAGAGAAGTAATTCAACTCCTTCCACCTATTTGTTTGTGGGGAAATGAATTTTCATGCACACCACCACTCTCTCTTTTCCCAAACAGATGTTTGAGTGTCTGTGCTGCATCCTCAGTGATTAACCCTGGATTTTGTTTGACTAAATTTGGATGCTCCAGATTCTCGTCAGCACTGATGGGAAATTCGAGTACTGGCATGAAATACTGAGGTGCCTCCTTATACATATTTTATGTCTGCCAACCAAATGAAATGAAATAGAATTAAGGGCTATGAAAGAAGTATTTGCCCAACATTAATAGTTTCTATTATAATAAATCTTAATCTTAATCTTCACTGCTTTAAAAGACATCTTATTGTCATACTTTATCAAATTTCTCTACATTCCCATTTCCAAAGTGGTGAGGGTTAGGTAAATGGGAATATATTTAAAAGGACAAGAGGCAAGATTAAGAAATGAGACTCAGGACTGCCGCGACTGGCTCTGCGGGTAACTGCAGTCACGAGCCAAGCTGTCATGGGAGCGTGCACAAACTGAAGCTATAACGTTGTTTACTACGCTGATCGTCTTTTTCTTCGTAGTGACACTTTTTAGTGTCTTTCAGTTGATCTCGATCGTTTGCTGACGGCAGAAGAATCCATTACTATCCCTTGCAGTGTTTGAATTCACTGCGACCGTCTCCTTCCTGCACTGTTGGGGACGCGGATGCAGCGTCATTTGACGTCATATCCGCAGGACGGCGCGGGAAATTCGGCCACCGAATCGCAGCACATTAAGCAGCACACAGCCTGTTCATAGCAACGGAGAGAGACGTGGGTGGGCTCGTTCTTTTTGGTTTTTAATGCTTCATCACCCATTAGTATTAAAAAACTGGACATGCTCTTTAATTTTTTCACAGTTCCTGCCTCTAGTCCCTTTAACTGTCAATTCAATGGTTGCTATAGTTTTTGAAAGTACAATTTTTCTCATTCTTGTTTGATAAAATTCAGACTCCTTTAGCCCGTTCCATACCACCTTTGTGATTTCTTTTTTTGTTTACCAGTGGCTCATACATTTTCAGTGAGTAGCTGGTCTGGGCCATCTAAACAATATGCTTTGTTGTTTGAATAAGCCAAGTTATAGAAACCAAAAGTCCTGCAATGTTGACTTGAAAAAAACGAACAAAGAAAAACACAAAACAACCACTGAAGTAAGGCAGCATCATCATTTTTGGAATAAGAAATATGGGATAAAAATATTATGCAGCCCGACGCAGTTTATCACATTGCCCCCCTCCAAAAAAAAAAGATGTGAATGGTTGTGTTTTTGTTTTTCCAAAACCGGATAATCAATTTGTTATGCTTTATTAATGATTTCTTTATAGATGTGCCAGAAGTTTAATGACTTGTGGTTTCTTATTTTGTTTTCATTGCAAAATTTTATTTGGCATTTGTGGACAAAATGAAAAACTTTGTTCACTTCAAGGATTTTCAGTGTCAGCCCCGTTGATGTGTATTTTTCAATTTTCAGTTAATTATGGATTTTAAATAATTTTTGTAGAACACATTGTTTCACCTTCTACTTGAAGCAACTTAGACTCACAAGACTGATATGTATGTATGTTGGTTTAAACTGATCTTTTCCCTAAGAAATTCTCAAAATAAATGTCTCTGTGAGTGGTTGACTGCATTGGCTTGAGCTCCCTTGAGCACAGTTAAACCGGAGCTACAGCTCTCCATGTCAATATTAGTGTTTACATTTACACTCAGCTGTGACTCAGTTTTGGTACTTCTGAGGATGGATGGATAATCTTGCCTTATGTCGGATGCTTTTAACATCCTCTGCATCTGGTCTGATTCATGGACTAATGACTCTGTTTTTGTAGGCTTTGATCAGCAATTAATTCAACACAGTGTTTGTGGAGTGAATAGGTTACTTAGAGTACTTTGTTTTTCCAGAATGATACTTATTGTAGCCATGTCATTTAGTTCACATTGCAAAGCTATCTCTGGGGGGTCCACTATAAGAAACTAACACAGTAACAGTACTTTCATTCATATTTGTGATGAGCGCTGATTAAAATTTTCATTTGTGATTAATTGCATGTTTGATGCACAGTGTTTTTATCCTTTAAAATTGCTGCTATATGAAGAAAATGCTGAAGCCATTGGTTTACCAGTTAAAAACTAACAAGACAGAAATCTGGGACTAGTCCAGGACTCAGACCTGAATTTCAGCATCACATTAAAGGACTGAATTGAAGTCAAGAAAGAAAGGTTCAATGTCAGCACTAAGCTTCATACAGTGATGTTAAAAATCATCAATGAATTGACTTCAAACTAAAAAATCCTTCTCTTAGTTTACAAAGCACTAAATGGTTTAAGACCAAAATACATTCGGGAGCTTTTGGTTTATTATGAACCAACCAGATCCCTCAGGTCATTATGGCCAAGTCCACTTTCTGTTTCCTGAGTCCGAACTACTGTAAACATGCAAAGGTAGTGTTCAGTTTTTATGTTCCTCACATGTAAAACCGGAAAATTGAAGGTCTTCTGAAATTGTCAGCTATTTTGAATTAAGTTGAAAACAATTATATTTCCTGCTGCATTTTTATTTTTTTTTTAATCAAAACAACTCTTTATTCCTCTATTAAACTAAATGACACATTGCCATAACAATTCACATTAACAGGTCAAGGATGTAGTGGAAGATAAGGCAGCGAACAAAATGTGCTGAAAACAGTATTGTTGCATATATTGCTGGATGCAATATTTTTAAGTACGGCCCTTTTACTGTTCCCTTTTTTTTATGGATTGCTGGTGTTTGTCCTCAGTTGTATTTAACACTTACAAGCAAAGTTGTTTTTAGCTTGATTTTTTTTTTTTAGCTTTCTTTTTTAATCAGCTGCTTCATAAAATGTTGTCTCTCATCTTATGCATGGTCATTTTATCTACTGTCATTCTGCCGTGTGTGTAAATTA
The DNA here is from genome assembly GCA_023101725.1 of Atherinomorus stipes. Taxonomy (NCBI): domain Eukaryota; kingdom Metazoa; phylum Chordata; class Actinopteri; order Atheriniformes; family Atherinidae; genus Atherinomorus; species Atherinomorus stipes. The sequence goes on from JALJCO010014492.1 coordinate 1,967,855, forward strand.
GAGGAAACGTTTTTTTTGTTCCCAACTAAATTGGCTAAAGCACTGTGACAAGCACAACAGAGCTGCACCAACTAATTATTAAAGGTGCCATGACATCAAATTTCACTTTTCTGGGGTTTTGGGTGTATAATATGATCTGTTGTGCACTGATGAGGCCATGTGAATGTCCAGAGTGAGAATCAAAGTTCCTGTTTATGGTCTGTCAGCTTTGTCTCTCTGCTCAGAAACGGCTGAATCAGACAGCAGGCTATCATTCTACGTAGTTCTATCATTCTACGTAATTTAATTGATCCAATAAGAGCACACTAGCAAGTAAGCAGCGCCCCCCTCTCTCTCTCTCCTAACGGTCTATGCACCGTCCGCTCCCCCCTCCCCTCCCTGTCTGATTCAGCTTCGTGTATGGAGCTAGTAGTAACTTCTGTGCAGTCAGGTCTGGGTTTTCAAACAAATGGATTTAAAAGAAAACTTCTGCAGCAACACTGAGGGAGGCGACCACAACCTTGTCATTACCTGTAAGTTTATTTATTTTCTAAATGCTGTCTTGTCTGATAAACGTAGCTCACTGTCCGAAATGCACATGTTGCTAGCAGTTAGCCTTTAGCAAAGTCCGACCGCAGCTTGACCTAGATTCTCCAAATAAGGTCATAGCCAAATAAGGTGTAGCCAATCAAAATGAAGTCAACGTGGTCTCCGGGTAAAGCTCCACATCATCACCGGACCCAACTGTATTACTGAGGAAGTGAGGTCTGGCGTTTCAAAACAATACCCCGCTGTAAAAAATGCCGTTTTTTTCTTTGGAGTATTTACATATGCAGTAATGCCAACAACATAAACTAGTTTTTACTGCTATGTCTTCACTCCTTTAAGAAAATCATAAAGAAGGAAAAACTGTCATTCATATCTGCAATAGCCCAATCTATGGGTCTGTCCCAAACCGCACACTTAAGCACTTCAAACACTGTTTTTGAGTGTGCAGTGCACACATGGTGTCATTTACGCCAAAAATTCAGTGCACTGAAAGTACCAGGATGTTTCCCTAATCACGCCCAAATATGCAGTGCAGAACGAAGCACACCACTCACACTAAACAGATGCCATCTTGCTGATGTAGAGGAAGAGGCGGGACTTTCAAACTGTTTTCAGAGCTGAATAATGGCGGTGAACAAAGCGGTGGCGACCCCTGCTGCATTGGAGGCGGTATTGTACTGATTAAAGTAACGTTTATGAAATGATTTAGACATAATTACGAATGTATATTGTGGCATGCTACAAAGCTGTTCACTCCTTGATGACATTTATGATCTGGTCATGTGTTTGAGGCTGCGGTTATGCTGGCTCAGTGGAGTTAGCTCACGTTAGTGGGCAATGCTAGTCCGTCACTTCCTGTAAGTGCAGTGCTCTGTTTGGGTCAGCATTTAGTGACAATAGTGTGCACTACAGACGAAGTACACAGTGCGCACTACGCACTGAATTCCAGTTCCCCTTTGGCAAGTGTGCGGTTTGAGACAGGCTCTATATGGTTCTTCTGAAAAGCAAACCTACTTTCACTATCACATTACATTAAATAATCTGCCATACTGTGTGAAAAGTAAATGTAAAGAGATGCATCATAGTACGATTGGTGATACAAATTACAATGGGGAAGCACCATGGTGCTCATTCAGAATTGACCCTGACACACTTAGTTGCCAACAGATAGATAGAAAATGATACATGTCAAAAATGGGCTTAGATGAACACTTAACTGCTAAAGAGCCAGAAACAATGTCTCAGTGGTGGGTGTGATAAAACATGGAGAGGGAATAATTGACTGAAATTTTTTTGTTTTAGAAACACAACTTTAAATGAGTTGTGGTGTTCTATTGGGTTAGGTCAATGAGCAACTGGTCTCTAACATGTATTTTTCAAATTAACTTTGTTTTTGGTACAAAGTGAAACAGCTGGGAATGTTTCCAATGATGCGATGCTTTAAAAAGATATGAGTGATGAAAATGAAAAGAATCACTACCACTCAGCTGTGCATTTCCCCCCACATGCTGTCTTGGGGTCTTTTCTCTGCAGGTTAAGAACTACGTTTTGTACTGTTGTCTTTCTGTATCTTGTCAAGCACAGAAAAATGATGAATATGTCTTCCTAATCTGGGGTGGCCTTTTGAGATCAGTCGAGATAGAGCACATGCCACATCAAAGCATTGTGGCAGACTGGGATGCAGATGGACTTTTCTGTCCCTTCATTACACATGCACTAAACCTCTTGGCTGTGATTTCACTTGCTGCTGGTGAAGGCATCCGTGGCCACTTAACCAGCTGTAGCTTGAGCCCGTTGTGACAAATGGCCAAACACATTTATTTCTCTGGATCACTAACACTGCGCATACCTTCATCTGTAAATGCCCCTTTCAGAGGCTCATTTCCTGTGTCAGATTATCCTCTCCCATCTTGTTCCATGTCTGCCTATCTTTATCTCTTCATTTCTCTTTTGACTTGTCTCTCACTTGCTTCGACTCTGTCTTACATAAACACATGCACGACACACATCCACATCCACATGGATAAGTTCATGTGTAAGGTTGGGATCTGGGTGCCATGACAACAGGGTACATCAAAATCCAATTAAATGGAACTTCCTCCCACTTCACCAGACCGACAAATAACTTCCTCCTTCCGTCTTCTCCCCTTTGCATGAAAATAGCTTCAAAAACGTTTAAGTTATTCACATCTGCACCCTTGTAAAATTGATAAGATTAGTATTTCAAATCAAACTGGAGAAGGAAATGGGGAGTTCAAGTTTCATCAGAAAAATCAGGGATTTTCCAAAGGATATATTTAGATATATGTATGGGAAATAATCACTCTATACATTTAAAAATAATGCATTAAAATGACTGGAAAAATCTTTGTAGACTGTAATATTAGTGAAATAGTAGTTTGCATCATCCAATACAGCATGTGTCACTCTGGATGATTATATATAAACATATCTATATCAATAGGATGATATTAATGTAGAAAAATGGCTTGCGGTCTACTGCACTCCTAAAAAAATGAACATATAAACTGGAATTGTTCCTGTCCATAAGATCTGGGTTTGTGCATCTTTGCAGCAAAGCATACATCTGTAGATGCCCATCTGCTGCTGGGTTTCCATGGTGTGCTAAACAGAGTGGGCATCATCAATCACTGCCACCCCCACATAGGCACTGCCAAGCCCCCAGAGAGAGGTGCAAGAGCTGGGCAAGATGGAGAACTGGGCTCCCTGCCTCCAGAGAGAAACAGCTTACATATTACGCCGCCGAGAGGCTGGCCTGGTAATGTCCCTCAAGGGCTGCCTTCATGCTGTGCTCAGTGGCCGATGGGGAAGAGTCTGCCACTGCAAGACATAACACATGAGTCTGAACATCACATTAAGCTGTTGCAACCCTTGAGAGGCCTGCCATTGTAGATTGAGAGGTCGACTCCACCACCACAATTAAAAGCAAAATGATTAACAATTAGCCTGCTAGACAGGAATAAACAAGCAGTTTGCTGACACAACTTTTCCATTGCTGTAGACCCATTTGTGTAATAGGGGAGCATGTATATTCTGTTCAAGATAGTGAAGAGCACTCCATGTGCTGATGAGTGTTCGTAGCCCACGGGGCTCTGCAGGGTTTGTGCCTCCTACACCGTGCTGCCCAAACCCACGCAATCCACTTGTCTGAACAGAGAGAGGAGAGAAAGCGAGGTCGCTGGTTTGGGTTGAAACATTCTGTTGGCCTCAGCACCACTTATGCTCCTCTTCTGTGGACAGACTTTAAATTTCACCTATTTATTATACAGGAAAAAATAAATTCTAAATGCTCCACCCTGTTGTTGTTTATGGGCCACCATTTAACTCCAAGATGCTTCCAGTATCTTGCTGAAGCTGGCTGTATATTGGCTGCAATGGCACTTGTCGAATGCTGACTCGGAGTGACTTTTATAAATTGTAAAATAAATCAAAAGACACAGGAGAAAACACACTTGATAAAATCCTCTGACAATTGAATGATAAATTTGCTGGCCTGTACCTGAGTGTGCTCAGGATTGCCTGGAGGTTATTGCTGTGTACTTTATCCACGGTTGGTCATTCATCACCTGAGAACAGGATCAGCCACAGTCTCTCAGTCACATATGCAGACAGACAAAAGTGGATGCAGGCATGCATTTTTCTGGTGTGAAAAAAAAAAAAAAATCCATCTGACAGTATTTGGACGACTGCTGCTGTAAGTCTTCTCATGTCAGAAGTTTTTGAACCAGTGTAATTTGTGCTATAATTCTGTTGGGCATGCCAGTGCTCCTGTTGGTCTAAAAGGGTCAAAACGAGAATCACAAAGTTCCTACAGTAAATGAAACTGTTAAAACCTGTTACACGTTTCAGTGAAAGAAACAGTGTTTGGTTTGTGCATGGGTTTAAAACTCCACAAGTTCTCCACAGCTACAGAGTCTGAGTAAGTGCAAACATGTTGAAAACATATTGATAAAGAAATTAGATCATAAATGTTTAAGTTATGAAAAACCCTCTCACTATCTTCATCATTATGTTTTAATTTAGCTTCTAAATCTCTGGAATCGCATTAGTGCAGACAACCCATGTCTGACAGCTGCTCCTGATGGGAGGAGACAGGTAGAAACTCAGGGGTTCTTTATGGGGAACCTGCCTGCGAGTTTCACAGAGTTACCATGGTAATAGTATCGGGGTAAGACTTATGTCACTTCTTGAAATGGAAAAGTTTCCCCCAACTCAGGGTTAACACATAACAGTTTCAACATAACATGCTTTCTGGAACAGGCCTCCCGTTACATTACCGGTGGTGAGAGCAAACGGTGTAGCTACTGTATGCATCTCTTGCTCGGCAGCAGCTGATGGTCCCACAGTCTTCCAGTCATAAAAACAAGCTAGATAGCTTCAGCAGCTTTGAAATAAACTGCTGCCTCTTGTCCTTCTTTTCATTTTATGTGATTAATGTCAGCTTTATTTTGAGATCTCCCTTTTGCCGTTAGTTATTCATTTAGGAATCTATGTGCTGTAACCATTTCTGCATTTCTGCAAATGAAAAAAGTCCTACTACTTTTTTCTAGAAATTAAAGTGGAAATGCAACGGTCAACCAACCTAACTTTATTCACTAGACTGAGTCCTGGTCTTATCAATAATTATATATCAAACTTGAAAAATATAAGCATATAAAAGAAAAACATTGCAAAGTTTGATGTTTTTAGGACAAGGGTGTCGCCATCTTGCAGTACTCTAAGCTCTGACGTCACCGGGTAGGTTAGTCCTTCGGTCCTGAATGAGAGTCCTCTGGTCTGGTCCACAATTAGAAAGATAACAGCTGAATGACGGAGACTGGTGAGCCAAAGGAGAAGAAAAGACAAAAGGGGGACAACTACTGCATCCTCCTGGGTCTAAAAGCAAGTTTTCTAAAGTTTAAGCTGAAGACAGGACAGCTCACAACCTCCAGCTGAACCAGAAACCGGTCCTGCTGCTGCTGGCGGCTCTGAAAAGGGAACCTCCCTGACTCCAGATCATGAGGTGAGAATTTTCTTGAGAAAATTAGGAAAACAATCAAGAGACTTGGAGTCTGGCAAACTAGAGGTCCGCATATGAAAGCCTGCAGCTGCTCTGAGTGTTTTTATATCACCGTCTATAAGCTGAGCTCCACTCACCGTGGGTCTGCAGCATCAGTCTGTACTGAACATCAGTAAGTAGCTCTCCCCCTCTATTCCTCTTTGAGCCGCTTATTAAATACACGTCAAACGGCAACACTCATAAATCCTCCCCACAGCCTGATGATGAACAGAAGAGTTCTGGAGCAGGTTGATGTGAAATGACCGTCATAAAAACTTTCTAACCGGGACCCCCAGTTTTCCACGGCGGGGTCGGGTTCTACCAAACACCGCGCTCTCTTCATCCTGCAGCCTGTATGCTTTTCATATTTCCCATCATCCCTGTCTCGCTATAGCATTGTTATTTTATTTTACATTAACACTGTAAAGCCCAGAGATACGAGAATTCTCGTCAGGATCCAGTCCCCCCCCAACCCTCTTTCACAACTCATTAATCCCTTTTTTCATGTAAATGCCCCATTAGTCTTTGTATAACAGACAGGCGATCGATCAGAAGTTTGCTGCATTGATGCGAGTCTTTGTGTTACAGATAGATAACAGATTCACACGTTCATCGCATTGACGCCCGTCTTTGTTTCACGTGTTCAGAAGCAGAGAGCAAGAATATTTAGTCTGTACATTTATGACAATCTGCTGTTTTTACTAGGAGGCTAAACAAGTCAAAGCAGTGCGGTCTCAGCATGACTTTGCTGATAAAAAAAAAAATCACTGGGCCAAACAGTTGCACACAAGCAGAAGCGATGTAGAGAAAAGTGGCCGTAGTCTGTTTTTACTAATCTAAGAAGTCAAATCAAAAGTAAAATCTTAACTGAATTCCACACTGTCTTTTGCCATCCTATAAAGTCTGGGGTTTGGTGCTGCAAGGGGAGATAAGTGCAATAATGACTGAGAATATGAAAAATATGAATTTGAGCAGAACTTGGCAACCTTTTGTGTGAAAGATGAACAGACCCGGCAGCAACATGGAGATTGCCTGATTTAGATAGATAGATAGATAGATAGATAGATAGATAGATAGATAGATAGATAGATAGATAGATAGATAGATAGATAGATAGATAGATAGATAGATAGATAGATAGATAGATAGATAGATAGATAGAAACAGTTTAGAGGAACAGAGTGGATGAACAATATAAACCAAGTTTCATAACTAAAATTGAATTTTAAAACTGAAAGCTGACATTGATATTGAAATTTGAATGAAGAAGGTGACATCTTTATTTAGAGCAGTGTTCATTACTAGTAACTGTAAAGCTACTAGCATCAAATAATCAGACTTTGTGTTTATATTATTATTGTACTAAATTACACTGAATAACAAATTTGAACACAGATTTACATATAGCAGATATAAAAATTATCTACATCAAAAACCAGATGGAAAACAAAATTGAAATGGCAGGTAAAAAGGATCTCCATGATGTCCAAGTGGGGTGGCTGTACTGCACATATGTAGCCTATATTTGTATCAGCACACATAATATAGACAATGGGTGTATATTATGTGACATCTTTGGGCTTCATATGTACTGCTTTTCATTGTGTGAAATAAATGTTATTCTTATAATGAAGTCATACTGTTTGTAATTTTCTAAGCTGAAATAGTGAATGTCAAGACAAGACAAGACAAGACAAGACAAGACAAGACAAGACAAGACAAGACAAGACAAGACAAGACAGGACAAGACAAGACAGAATTTGTCTCTTAGTTGTTGTTTCTTTCACATTGTGAGCTTTACAACATACTCTCTTGTTGAGAAATTAGCTTATTGGTGAATGGACAATATAAATAGGCTCTTCCTTGCCTTTTTGGAAAAGCATAGTCATGACCTTTTTTCAGCTCAGAAACTATGGCCCGTATGAAATCTGGTTGTTCAACAGGTTTGCCTAAATAAAAGATTTAGATATGACTCATCAATATATTACTGCAAAAAGGTATGATGTTACAGGGGCAGGTAATGACAATTGCTTGGAACATGCTCTTGTTCTGATTCCAGTTTGTTTCAGCCTTTATCCAGTGCCATGTACAGGGACAGGCAAAATCAGAGGTTATTTGCATTACAATAGGGACAGTTAGCAAGGTAGAGTGAATACACAAACTTGAAGAGGAGAGGGGGGCTTGCAGGAAACCTGAAATTCGATGGGACTAGCAGTGTTAAACCACCGGTTACTACTGTTAGCTTTGTTAGTCTACCTGCTGTTTTCCCGGATGATCTTGTGTCTCCGCCCGGATCTCCTTCAGGGACAGCACCTCCTCCAAAATGTCCACTTCCCGGTACAATAATCCATACGTGTAATCCAAATTGTTATACAAAATCCTCCACGCATGATCTGGTCCATGTGGACATCCTGACAGCAAACAGCCTCCAGCATCGCTGAATCGCAGCCACTCCTACAGGTGCTGCCAACCCGCCCCTCCTGACACAAGGACTGGCGTCTCGTCCTCTCTCCTCAGTCTTACGGTGTAATGGCTGGAAAGTATCAGTACAGGATCTGGATACTGGACTGACCTCCCAGCTTCGCTTTGCATCATATTATTCTTCTAAAATGTGTTCCAGCTTGTTAATTATAGTGCAGCGTAACTGGTGATTCCTATTGATTTAATGCGGAGTCAGAGGGGAAACCAACCCGGTGACGTCAGCTTAGAGTACTGCAAGATGGCGGCACTCTTGTCCTAAAAATATCAGACTTCGCAACGCTTTTCTTTTATATGCTTACATTCTTCACTTTCGGTATATAATTATTAATAAGACCAGGACTCAGTCTAGTAAATAAAGTTAGGTTGGTTGACTGTTGCATTTCCACTTTAAGGGCACATTCACAAAGCATTGTCCGCTAGATTTAGTCCGATTGGGGACTCGGCTCAGCTGGGGGTGGGGCTGGTCTTCCAGACCGAGTTCGTCTTCATGTGGCACCATAGCCAAATGAGCCAAACCTTTTGAATAATGTTCCCAATCTCTTCAAAGGGGGAGCTGCATTTGGATTCATCGTAGGCAAGGACAAATACAACGAACAACAAGATTCTCACAACTTCCATTTCCTCCACATGCACGCAAACATGGAGCATGAAACCGTCGCTGTTTTGTGTTTGTTTTTTCATGCAAGCATGCTGCATTTATACGTTGCAACAATGGGCCCAGTATAAACAACAAACAAGGCAGCAGACCATTGAAAGTATCACTCTGTATCTAAGGCCACACGTGTGTTTGTTGTAGTAGTGTTTACCCACAGTGCCCAACTTTTTACCCACAATGCAATGCTGAACCAAATGCAGGAATGCAGGAAGCAGCAGTTTGTAGTCCACTTGGTCCACTTGAAGCAGCCTGAGACCAGCATTTGTAGGTGGACCGAGTCCGCTTGTTTGTTCTGGATCAGAGTCCGTTTTCGCATTCACAACTCCCCCAAACGAAGCAGACTGTCTGAGCAAATGGACTCTGATTCGAATCCAAAAAACTTTGTGAATGCACCTTAAATCTTTGGATTTAGCTTTTCTGGTACTTTTATTTCCATTTTTTGTATGTTCCTTTACCTTATGGATGGGTCTCACATTTACAAACATTGGCAGTGGCGAGAGCAACCAAGGGACAAAAAGCCTGTGTTTTGTACTGCAGTCAACTGCCAAACATGCACTCATATCATTCATAAAAATGTAAAGTAACCTGATGAAACAAACAGAGATCATTGTGTTTTAAATTATATTGTATAAATCTATGTTTTGATGACAAATAACAAAAATACTGACGCAGCGTTGTTGTTTTGCGTTTCTATTACCATTACACTAACTTGGCAAGGGAGTCATCACCCGGAAACAGCATTTTTCTTGTTAAAACATGGATATGATGAACGTTGGGCGTCATTTGAAATTTGCCCGAAAAACTTGAGTTAGAAAGCAGCTTAAACTTTCGTTTAGACTCTTTGTTCAGACCAAAATAGGCCACAACAGTCTGCTGTCTACAGCAGGTGTCGTCTTCACCACCTCCATACAGGAGCAACTTTCACTAATTTTGGGATTAAACCAGGCAAAGACAACATCAATGCGTTGGGAAAGGTGGTGATTCCAACTGTAAGGGACTCCCCTGCATTGCTGTCAGTGAGTCTTGCTGCTTGTGTAACATTATGCTTTATTATGTATGAAATCCCGGTAGACAGTAGATAGACTAGCTAACTGCTAACAAGCTAATGGTATAAATTCAAACGCCATCTGATATATGACCCTGTACTTCGTGTTAAATCTCCGGGGTGCGTTGATATGCAGCGTGAATGTTTGTAAACGGCTCCACAATCAGTTTTTTCTTATTATTATTTTCTGTGTCTGAGCAGAGGACAGCTGTCACACACAGCTACAGTGTTTACAGCTCACAGTGTTGTGATGCAGCCGTGAGTCGTGAAATGATAAGTGATTGGTCGTAGCCGTGATACTGGTACAGATGCGGGCATGAAAAAGTTCCACCTTTTTCTGTCAGAAGTGGTGCAGTAGTAGTGCACCATTACTGCACTATCACTGGCTGAACGATTTGTCCCGCGAATACGTCATCACGCACAGTGTCCAAACTTGGCGTGTGGAAACGTCCTTGTTCCTGGCGTTCATTTATGCTCTGAAATCGTTTCCCCTGGGTACACAGGCGTTTCACTGTGCGATTGAATTAACAGACAAGTTGCTGGTAAGTAGCTGGTAAGTGGCTGGCAGTCGGCTGAAAGGGGAACTTTTTCATGCCCACATTCCCTAGAACATGGGAATAATTTTTGCCACCGCGGTGGTTTAATCAGACCATGGTGAAAGACTAAATAAATCATGTAGTCTGAACCTGCAGAAGTTATCCGAGAGGATTTTCTGTAGACAGTCACTCCTACTGTCCTGTTATCACCATTTTCAACTGTTTACCTGCATTGATATTTTGATTTTTGCAACCGAAAAAATACCAGGACTCAAACATTATGTTTCCCTGACACTTTCCCGTCATATCTTGACCTCATCTGCATTAAAAGTCGAGTCTTGCATGTAAATACACATCTTCTCATAGTTCAGTAATGCTTTTCCTGTGTTTTCTTGCCCCCTGGTTGCGTGTGCATCATATCTGTGATGTTGCTCGGAAACCCATCTATATGTGTAATCATAAACCTATACGTGTTTACTGATTAGCTCTATTAGCTCTGACACAGTTCTTCTTTGCTGCTCTTTAAGCATTTGAACTGTGCTGCCATCTGCAACTTGCTGTTTTAGAGGGCTGAGGAAGAACTGATCACCTGACACCTGTTAGACAAGGAGATAGTAATCATGATGGTCGTGTGGTAGTATTTCACTCTGGATTCTCCCACCAGCAAGACTGCATTTAAAAAGAAATGGCTTCATTTTGCTGAATTAATTCATGTTTTACAACATGACTGTGATAATCCTATCACAGTCATGCAGGTGTAATATTATATTTTTTCATAACATAGTGGTATCGGTACTAGGTGTCAGTCGATACCCACAACATAAGAGTCAGAATTGGTATCGGGTGGAAAAAAATGGTAATGGAACATCTTTAATTTAAAATTCATATAATGTGAAGAACTCAGCAATCATATAGTTAATAGAAGCCAACGACAACTCCGAACTGCATTTTGATACCTGTGATTGTTGACAATAGACCGCAGAACTGTATTCAGTGTAATAATTGTATGAGTTTCCACCTAAATCTGTAACCCCTGGTGATCCTGCTGCTGATACAGGCTGTGAATGTACATGCACTATCATAGACAATGTTTTCTTTAAATTCTTTCGAATACTTTGAGGATGTTTCTCAGTCAGTTATCGTGTCGCAGTAACCACAACCTTTTCTTTGAAAAGTTCCCAAACAAGTCTCATATTTAGATTATACATATTCATAAGCCAAAACTGTAGCTGAGACTTGATAAAGCGTCATTACATATTCATACATGGGAACTTTTGCATATACACAAATTAAGCTACTTGTTCACCATAGCTCAACAGTGCATTGAATTAACACGGATTAGAGGAAGCGGACATGCAGCAGCTGAAATGTCTGCTGAGTCTCAGGGTCAGTGCACACTTGAAACCTCTAATTGAAGAGAGGTGACTTTAAATACTTAAATTAAGGTGACATGAATGAGTTTAAGATGCAAGAAAGATTGGATTTAACTAGTTAACTTGTGATGGTTCTTACTTTACTATTGTGAGTGTAAGAATTGTATTTTTATATTTGGTTGAAGTACTAGGAAAAAGTTTAAAACACATACTAACACATAACAGAAAACTGCAGATAGACAGTTCAATAAAAGTACAGAAAACACGAAGAGACTGAGGCTACAGGCAACACATGGCTAATAAATACTACGCAGAGAACAGTGACAGACCCCCAGCTGTCATTTAGAAACAGTGGCCATCGTGCCAAACGTCTTACTTCTGCTCACAGGGAATGTGTTTTCCTTTGAGCTGCCGCTGTTTATTTCTCATCAATCTGTCAGGAGAGAGATGCAGTACACTCACCGCCTTTGTCTTGTAAATTCAACTTCTGACATCAACAAGACTGCGGAGGGGTTGTCGTTCGACAGAAATAGAATTTTGTTTTTGTTTTTTGGTCTTTTTTTTCTCCCCATTTCCTAACAACAAAGCACCTCCATATCAAAACCACAATGGGTGTACCTTGAAGTAGGAGCCATATATAGATATCATGTAAATCAGGCGTGAATTAGCACTGAGGTGGCTGTTGACTTGGAACATTTCAAACACCTTCATGAAAATGGTGCTGACAGAGGGAAGGATTTATTATAAAAGGAATCAAGCAAGCCAAGAATGCCCTTTGTGCTAATGGGGCACAGAAGACTGCAGTAGTACTTGGGATAGATTAATGAACAAATTCATTTTTCATTGTGAGCACACCAATTAATACCCTAGTGACTTTAATATTGCTTTAAGCTGAAAATGACTCCCCTTCAAACTATACTTGTATGTGTTTTTGAGGAAAAACATTCAAAAGTTTTTCTGAATCAATACGTAATAGCCTGAGATTTAAAAATACTGTGCCGGTACACTGCACAGTCTGATGTGAGATCAATAGAGAAATGCATCTGGTTCACAGCAGGGGAGGTAGACGGTGGATCAATAATAAGCAAATTTCCAGGAATTGCAAGAGGTATTGACTATTTAATTACCCATTTCTCTCTAAAAGTGCATCAAAGACTCATGATACAGAAATGGTATTGGTTTTTCTGCAAAAAACTTAAATTTCAGGACAAAAGCAAGAAGCACAGGCTCACATCAAAGTCACATGTATTTACCACCTAAAGTGAATCAACTTTTCAGGCTTGAGTTTTGTGTCCCTGTTGCAAATGGCAACAGGTTGCAGCTAATTCATAATATTAATCCAGCATGGCAGTTAAGAACCTGGAAATACGAGGTCTCAACCACTCTAAATTGGTGGAAGAAATTGTAATTGGGGGTATAACTGTCATTGGGGCCACAAATGTTCACACTTTTGCATCAGACAGTTGTTGATCACTTTTTCCTCAGGGAAAATAATGCTCTACATGTGTGTTATTGCTAACCCAGCCCATGCATAGTGCAAGATTTGGGTTAATCAATGCAGAAAAACCTCTATGCCGTCTTCCAAACACACACCATCAGGTAGTCCTCAAAGATTCAAGAGATGGGATCACAATACACATAGATTGTATGCTGACTGAAAGTTAGTTTGAGTCAGCATGGGCAAAAAACACCCGATATAAGACAAAATGACACCGGTGAAGAAAAAAAGGATAAGAATCGCCTGTTAAAAACAACCACACAGAACAGTCTTATCAACCCTTTGTTTCACTTTATCACAAAGCATATCGTCGTCCACTTTTAGACTGCATCTCAGATTGTTTCACATATTTCTGAGACTGAACTCAAGTGGCAGTGAAACACAATGACAGCTGTTTGGAAGCTGAACTACAGAAACGTTGCAGATCCATGTTAAATGCATTATTCCTTTTTATAATTCTTGGTGTTCTGGATTATGGTGGAATAAGAAGTGTCCTATTCAGTATTTAATCTGGGAACAATCCAGTTTGAATAGAATGAAAGTTTAGAAGTGTAGGATCTTCTTAGAATGTTGCACATGTTTTCCCAGTAAAGTCCTAATTATCCATGAGTACACTTTTTAAAATTTGATCAAAGAAAGCCACTGTATTTAAGAAAGCTATTTTGGCTATCTATAACATGTATCGATTCATCAAATACCTCTCTCCACCCAGTGATATAACTTAGTACAACAATTAGTGACACAATTCAAAGTTGAAATAGAAAAAAGGATAACTGGGCTTGCTCAGGAGTGATTCTTCACTTGGGAAGTTGCCAGTTTGACCCTTAATATTCCCCATTTCCATTTCAAAGTGTCACCTTAGCCATGGTCACAATACTAAATCCCACATAGCTTCCTCCATGGGTTACTCACAGTACGTTGCTCTGGATAAAACTGTGTGATGAATATATACAGTATAATATCTGAATATCTGAATATTTGGGAATAAAAAAGTATCACATGGAGGGGTGCATGACTGCAGTTGCCTTTGTAGGTTTTAATGTCATGTGACATCCTCCAATTTGAGCAAATGTTGAACATTTTTAGACCAGCAGGTGTTGTTTCAAAACATACTTTATGTCAAGTCAGAGCTACAATGACATGAATGAAAGACTTAAGATAATGTATATTATTTCATGATAATGTAGATAGTATAGGGAAAAGAAGTATTGTCTGAACTTCTAATAACCTGTTTCAGTTCACAAGCTGTGTTTTCTGTCAGTGTGTTGGCACAGAAAAACAATACTGAAGATATGGGTAACCTACAATCTTTTATGTTAAATATGATATTAAGTCATTGATAATACTTCTTTTCAAAAGATACAATCCTGTCCTTAGTGACACTTTTTTTTTCAATTGATGAGATCACATCTAAACTTCTGAGAGTGTAATTTCAATAAATGCCAGTTAAAAAAAAGTCCAAGAATAATCACAAAGTAGATTTTTTCATCACTGTTGTTTGTTGCATCCACTCATTTTTTTTTTTTACTTCTTTTGCCTGTTTTGTCCTCAAGCCATTCATCCAGTGTTGTGTTACACTCCTCTAAGCAAAGTAAATATTCACTCAGGTTTTAGCACATCATTCACCCAAAGAGATTTGAAAAAAAGGTAGAATCTATTACATGCAAAAGCTTGCAGATACTAGATAGTTTGCAGCAACCTGATCAATCATCAATGGTAGAGAGAGAAACCTGAAAAGAAAATCTGATGGATGCCTTTGTGAGGTATAAGAAAAAGAAAAAAAAGTGCTTACGCACCGAGGCTGAGTGATGCTTATGGGCATTCGAGGTTTTTCTTTTGATGACTCCTCTCATGATTTATGTAGGTATAGGCGTCTCCTCTGACCTTGAGAGCTGCCTCACTTTGTGCTGATGTTTGGGTTAACTGGGGATTGTGGGAATTGGAGGTCCCTTGGAGTTTTTTTTTTTTTTTCTCTCGCTCTCTCTTCATGACCTCACACAGATTTTTGGTGTATATAGTACCAGTATCATGATCAATATCCACCTGAGTACATGTGGGTTTTTCAGAGATAAAGCACTGATGATGGATTGAGTTTTTGATATTGCTTTGAACCCACCATCTCTGGAAGATTCATTTTTGATATTTTGCCAGTGTGCAGAACATTGAATTTCTAACGTCAACTTAGCTTGAAAAATATTAATGGGAAATGAACCATCACTGCCAAACCTTGTAAAACTTGGATAATTCCATAGAATGAAATCCCTTTTTGTTCATTTAGCATCCAAATTGCATTTGGGGTAGATTATATAATTGTTTTCCCCCTTTTTAAAATATATTAATTATATCATAATTCTGAGTGGATGGAAATTTTACATTTTTGTCTTGACTCTGATGTCTCTTTTCTGTCATTTCAAAGATTAATGATAATCAGATGAGGCTGCCTTTCATATATTTGCATCAGCATCCTGAGGGACGTATTTAAACCTACTAAATCAGTGTATTCGTCCAAAGATTTTAAATATTCAGATGAGTCCCCGCGGCTCTGACACAATAAAAGCTTATTTACTGGGGCATGGAGAACACACCTTGCATTCTAATACACTGACAGACAGAGAAGATGAATAGCGTTGTTACATCTGTATCATGTTCACAGTAGATCAATCTGTCACTCTGCTGCAGCTGGTTATTCAATATTGTCCTTGGACTCAAATTCTACCAAGTGAGATTTATGCTGTCAGGAGCACAAGGAAGCGCAAAATCAAGACTTGGAGTAATGCAGAGGCTTTTTCACTCTGATTTTTAATTCATCACTTCACTGATAGATTTTGGATGAAAGTGTCTTTATTTCTCAAAAGCAATCTGTGAGAAATTCCATAATAACGGGCTCGATAACGATCATGTCTTCACACCAAAAAATGTAAATCCTTTGCAAACACTGTCATCAGCACCGTAGACAGTTCAATTAATCTGCAAAAGAATAGTCAACATGAAAATCATGTCTCTCTGAGAAAACTCACATCTTGTGACAAGGAAAATACAATTTCCTCAGAGACTCAACATGTAACAGAAGCGTAGACGAAGCCGGTGATGACTCGGTGACTCGTTCAGTTTGCACAGTCCAATAAGGTGTTTGTCAGGAAAAGGATCACTCATGCTTGAAAGTACAATGTCACTGGCACAGAGAGTTTTTTTTTCTCTGTATTTTGTAAATTTGATCTCATGTCGAGGGCTTTTTTTTATCAGCTTCATGGCCTTTGTTATGTAAAACACACCAAGGTTAAACCATTTCTATTTCTACTGGTCTCAGATGCTGATGAGGTTTTGAGGGTGCCCTAAACAAAGGCCCCTCAAAAAACTTTGGGTTTTATTGTCACACAGTGATTAGTTCACATCACATCAATGCCCAGGACTTTGGTTTTGCTCCAGATTCAAACCGACTGGTTTGAGCTTTTTTTTTTTAAAATTATCATTATGTCTTCAGAGATTCTTCCTCCCACATGTTTGGTATTGGTCATGGTACTGAATATAACCTGCTGAAAATCAACCTTGTCCCAATATCTTGGACAGAATTAGCTTTTCCCTTCATGATCTCCACAAATAAATCACTTTGTGTAAGGAGAAGACTCACTTTTAGTTGTATTTTATTATGTGGTTAACCGGCAAGCTTTTACCTTGCAGTGTGTATTTATCCAAAACACCAAATTCTGTGGCAAACACTGTATGCCCAGAACGGGCAGACCTCGAGTTTAAATACAGACTCCATGGTCACCCACTCATGCTAATGGATGATGTAAAAATGGTGAAAGTTCCCTCATAAATGAGGTCTCTGTGGGTTCTTAACCTCCAAACTGCTTATCTGTGTCTCTCCATGTTGTTTTCCCAAATACATACGCATACCAACTTACTACCCACACATATTTGTATGTACTGGTGTTGGCTGCAGGCATTAAGGTTTATACAGTACAGTGGGTCATAGTGTGGGTCAAATCTGGCTCCAAGATGGCATCTTAAGAAACTGAATGTCCACCAAGTTTTTAAAACTGACGACAACATCCACTGGCATACCTTGATTTTCTGATTGGTTTTGAAATAGAGGCTTGTTTTTAGGGGACATATTTTGCAAAAAAAACTCTCTGTGGTTTAGATCATACATTTTGGTGTCTAAGTCCCATAAAATGGAGCCAATGTGTGCATAGCAACATGAGTTCTCAATGGTGTTAGTAACCAAACCTGCAGCCATTGTACACTGCAGTGTTTTAACAAACTGGAAGGAAGGAAACTTGAAGGGAAAAAAAAGGTATTATTCTGACACCTGGGGCATCAACTCAAAATGGTAATATTCAATGATGAAAATGCAGTTGATACCTCTGTATTTTCACAGTTACAGGTTTCTCAGGTTTTTTCACTATAGACATGTAAATTTGCATACTAATTCCATAATCGTATTGATATTTATTAATATTCCAAATATAAAGGAAAAACATGTACAACAGATTTTTTTTTTTTTTTTTAATACTTCGGTCAGTTCAGCATGACTCATTAGGTTATGACAAAAAAAAAGGGGGGATCCATGGTCCCTCAGCAAACAAGGAAAATGAATAATTAAGAACAAAATTGCCTGCTAAGTACTTTTAAAGTTTGGCTTGGGGTCTAAGCTCTTGCTTTTTCATGCTATACAAAGAAATACAGATCTCAAAGGAGGCGGTCACTGAGGAAGACAGGAGCAGAGAGAAGTTTTCTTCCTATAATGTATTATTTTAACAAAAGCTAGATACCGACATTTTATTTAAGACCTTAGTTAATTGTTTGTTTGTAGAAGAAAAGCATAACTCACCATTAAATACTGTCTCTGTACATTTTTGTGTCAATGCCCCTCGGTTTCAATTTGAAATAATGATAAAATGAAGTTTCAAAGAATCATACAAACAGATAAAAGGTTTTTGTGTTAAAGGTGTCATAACCTGCTGTTTTACATACACAATCCTTCTTAAAGGGGAACCTCAGTAACTTTTTTACCTCAATAAATGCTTTTCGGGATCCCCGTGGGGCTAAACAAAGTGTTTACGGAGCGTTTCAGTGTCCCCCCCCTCCCGCCGGTGCCTCTGGCCTGCGAGCAGCTCTATGTAACTTCGCCTGCGCTGACCCGAGCAGAACTTGCGACATCAGAAACCGCTGTACGGTACTCAGGTCCCCTATCTACCGAGCTGCTTCCAGCTCTGATTTTAACCAGACTACCAGCACTAATTCGAAGACAACATTTCTTTAGCTTCACACCACCTAAACACGGCTCCTGGCTCTCATAACCAACTCTTTGCTGGACCAGAGTGATTCGCGTAGCTTGCGCTGCCTGGGCGCGGGGTGAAGCATCATGCTTCAGGCTCAATAATCACTTGTCATGTCTGCAAAAAGTAAATAAAAGTTTGTATTCTTACCTGCTACCCGCCAACACCAGAGAAAAATATAATCCACGGCACATTTACCCGCAAATCGCGGGTAAAACGTCCCGTTTCAGAAAAGACAGAACTCTGCTTTGAGCAGAGGGAGACGAGGTGCTGCTACCAATGAGAAGTAACATAACAAGCTAGTAAACTTGAAATACACAGCGATCAAAATAGAGGAAAGACAGGTAAAGAAGCCGTCTGTGTGCTGTGGGGATGTAGGGGGGGTTGAGCTTTACGACAGTGAAAGGACGCCACTAGGGGGAGCCCCGAGCTGAAGTTACTGAGTTCTGCTTTAAATTATCTTCAAATGAATTTTTAATTCTAGTTGGGTGGGAGGAAAATTTAATGAGCTCATTTTAACCTCTTTTAATCCATAACTATTGTTTGTCGCGAGAATATGCACGAGAGTTAGACCTGTCTGTAAGCGCGTTCACGAGGCAAACGTCAAAGCCAAAACAAAGTTTTATCAGGACAGACTCCTGGTGAAGGAAATGATGTCCCAGCAGAGAAAAACGTAACGGTGCGGTTGATGGAGAGGATCCGCAGAGTAAAAGGGCTGGACAATGATGAATATAAGGAGCGGACGTCCGACGTGAAGTGTTAGCTTCTGTAGCTACATTAGCAGGTTGTCCGTTCGTCAACCACCGTTTACTGGTCTCTTAATGGGGAGTGGATAGCCCAGTGGTAGCGTCGTGGGCTTGGGCGCGGAGGACCTGGGTTTGATTCCCCAACACGACCACCGTGGACCCCCGAGCAAGGTCCTTAACCCCCCACCAACTGCTCCCCGGGCGCTTTAAGTAGCAGCCCACTGCTCTCTGATACTCTCAGTACAGAGATGGGTAAAATGCAGAGCCCTAATTTCCCCTCGGGGATCATACAAGTATAACAAAAAAAACAAAAAAAAAAAAAAAAAAGATAAGTTACACAAGCAGCAACACTTACCGACTGCACATCCTCACTGATAAATATAATCCACTCCTCCCTGGTAAAGGTGTCTGTCCTGTTAGAGCACTGAAAACTGCTGAATTTCATGGCAGTTTCACTCAGCATGGCAATCTCCCCCCTCCTCCTCCTTGTCGCTGGCGTCCTTTCTGACAAAGCTGGTCTACTCCGTGGCAGGTAATCAGCTGCCCTCAGGTGATGCTAAAGACGTTAGCTTAGCAGCTCGCTCGCAGCCTATCTAGTTCACGTCATAACAGCTGATCATAACGACTCCACGGCAGGTAATCAGCTGCTTTTAGGTGGCGCTAAAGAGGCTAGCTTAGCAGCTAGCAGCGCCTCTCGTTCACGTCAATGGGAGAAAGAAATCCAATTCACGTACTGTGGAGAGCGTGTGCTTGTGGCCGGTTCTGGTGAGAAGAGAGAGCCTGCACTCAAAGACAAAGTTACTTTCACTTTCCGGAGTTTCTGGCACGTTATAACTGAGGTCCTGTTCAAATACACATGTTTTAACGTGAAAAAGTCGGATTTCTTGGTGATGACACCTTTAACTATTACCGTAGGGTATTACAACACATCTTGAAAACAATGTTTGACTGCTGCTGTTGTTGTTAGCAGAGAGTGAGGACTGCTAGCTAAGGTCCCAATAAGATGCCAAATGATGTGTGAGAGTTTGAATTATGTCCGCTCTTCATTTGGTTTGTTTACCTTCACTTCGGGTCTTCTTGTTTGCTGATTCGCTAGCAAGGTCAAGCCTCCTCCATTATGATTGGTCAACCCATCCCTGACTGAACAACTGGCTGACGCCGATTACCAGGGACGTGCACAGGGCATGGCTTCAGGTTGCCCGGGCAACTGCCCGTTTGCCCTCTTTGGCTAAAATTGCCCCTCACAGGGAAAAAACGGATTGAAAATTTTTTTTTTTAACTAATATTTTTTTTAAAAAGTGCCCTAAGTGCAGAATTTAACTTGAATAAAACCAATATACCAAATAAATACGCGGGAAGAGAGTATGTTGTGAGAGTTAGGGTCTCTCTGCCTTCAACTTTACAGCTGTTTGTGATGCATGTCACAGGCTGGACAGGAGCGCACTCGACGTGCTGTGGCGGACTGACCATCAGGAGCACTAAAATGGGCTGCTGGGTGATGGCAGACAGTCAGCTCGCGCTGGATATTTAAATAAACAACCCCTCACACAAAAGAGCAAAGCAACGGTGGGCAGAAACAATCATACCCTCTTAAAAGCTGACTGTGACAAGACTCAGCCGCAGACCCCCCCCCCCCCCCCCCCCCCCCCCCCTCCTCCTCCCGCACCTTTGCAGAGGCAAAATGGAGTGAGATCGTCAGGTCAAGAGGAAAGGTGGACCAAAGAGGAGTCAAAGAAGAAAGAAGCACAGGCCAGAGATGCAGAAAAGTTCTGGAAGATAACCAACATGTTTGTCAGTGAAGGAGTAGGAGAGACAACAGATCATCCAGCACCACTAGCTTAAAGGCCTCCTTCCACTGAAAACCCGTTTAACTTGCTCCTTCTGAAATACGGAGGGTTTCCCCTTGTTTACTTACACATGCTGACTTGCTAGCGTTGCGTTCCCCCCAGTCGGCTGTGCTTTCTCATCAGAGAAACAATACAAAGAAAAGAGCGAATCGGGAACAGCCTTGCACTTCTACGTCACATTGCAAATAGCGTATCCCACGTGGGGTTTATATTTGTCCATTGGAAGGCAGGTAACCCTCCACTACACACTAGAAGTGAAGACAGCACGACTGTAGCTTCGGAGTTGAGAAGCTAATTAGCTAACTGTTTGTTAGCATGGCAAAACAAACTTGTTTGTCAGCTCTATTTCCTGTCTGTAACAAAATAAGAGCGGAGGGCGGAGCTTCCTTCATACACTCATGGGAGGCAGCCAATCAGACGAAAATTCATGAGAAGGACCCGGAAAAGCCTGCCTTTGGACCACAAGCCTCTCTTCTAGTATACAAATACAGCTGAATACAAAGATACCAGAAGTTTTTTTTTAAACAGAAACGATGCAGAATGCATTCAATAATAATGGAGAACACAGAAATATTAATGAAATGACCATGGAAGTACAACTTTAATAACGAGGAGCTGATGGATAAAACTAACTTGATAAAACAAAAGCTTAAAGTTGTAACAAAGGATATTGCAAATTTTAGAAGATGGTTAACTACATAAAAGCAAGATAATTCATTATATGAATACTGAGTTTTTTAGATTATGATATTTTATTTAAAATGCCATGAAGATTAAAAACATTTGTTGTTGAACAATATAAAAAATATAAAAAAAGTCAGTTAGTGAATCTGAATAGCTGGAAGTTCTGGGTGGCTTTTGGATCTCTCTTTACAAAGACGGAGAAGGAGCAGCACTGTCAGAAGCAGCAGTGAGGAATCAGAGCAGGAACCTTCAGGTGCAATTTAAATACAAACCAAACATGCAGGTGAAGCTTTTAGAATAATTTATGTTTTACTTATGATGGTCAGTATGCAATTAACTTTGCTAGTGTTGTCTCTCCTTGTCCTGATTCCTGCAGGATTCAGGACAAAGAGAGATGCTGAGGGAGGCAACAAAGTTTATTACTACAGGGCTGGTTGCAAAGCAGCAAGCCAGCAGGTGAAAGACATGAAAAAAATGTCAGTAGATTAGATAGTTTGTGTTCTTATTTGTGGTAAAATTGATGGTAAAATTTTCCATTTTAATCCTCTAATTGCAAATGTACACTTTAGATGAGGTGCAACAAGTCTCAGGTGGAGAGGAGCAAGACTAGCCACATGGAAGGCAAGGGCAGATGGCTAATTATATGCAAAATGACACTAAAAGTATATTTTACAGACCTTTTGAAAAAATTCTGTAGAACCAGAACAACATGCAAGTGCTTCTTCCAGAACTTTTAATAACATGAGAATAATGTGTGATTTATTGTCTAGTGATTTATTGTTTTAAAGTCTGCAGTTAAAGACACGTTCTCTGACAGGATCAAGTGTGCCTCTTTTTTGGGGTTTGAGCAACTGCCCTTAAAAAATCCTGAGCACGCCCCGGCTGATTACACATGTTCAATCAGCTGAAAAGAACACTGACCGTATTGGCGACGGCTGCAGATGTCCGATGACACAGAACACACCAAACTGACTCACGACCCCGACTTCAGAAGACTTCATGACGAGACCAGACAGCCGAAAATCTGCCCAGTGTGCCTCTGCCTTTAGGGCTCAATGGACCAGATTAGGGCAAGTCTCCTGGTCTAGATGTCAGTTTATGGCCATTAATAAAAAAGGACAAGTACTTTGGGCCATAACTGGTCCTGATACGAGAAGTCTTCCTTACAGTTTCCTTGTAGGTCACATACAGTGAGTGCAGAATTATTTGGCAAATGAGTATTTTGACCATATCATCCTCTTTATGCATGTTGTCTTACTCAAAGCTGTATAGGCCGAAAGCCTACTATCAATTAAGCATATCAGGTGATGTGCATCTCTGTAATGACAAGGGGTGTGATCTAATGACATCAACCCCCATATCAGGTGTATTAGGCAAACATAATTATTAGGCAACTTAACAATAAACAAATATATACCCATTTCAATTATTTATTTTCACCAGGAAAACCAATATAACAGCTCAACATTCACAAATATACATAAAAAACAAAACAAAAACAAATCAGTGACCAATATAGCCACCTTTCTTTGCAAGGACACTTAAAAGCCTGCCATCCATGGATCCTGTCAATGTTTCGATCTGTTCACGATCAACATTGCGTGCAGCAGCAACCACAGCCTCCCAGACACTGTTCAGAGAGGTGTACTGTTTTCCCTCCTTGTAAATCTCACATTTGATGAGGGACCACAGGTTTTCTATGGGGTTCAGATCAGGTGAACAAGGAGGCCATGTCATTAGTTTTTCTTCTTTTAGACCTTTTCTTGCCAGCCACGCTGTGGAGTACTTGGATGCGTGTGACGGAGCATTGTTCTGCATGAAAATCATGTTTTTCTTGAAGGATGTGGACTTCTTCCTGTACCACTGCTTGAAGAAGGTGTCTTCCAGAAACTGGCAGTAGGACTGGGAGTTGAGCTTGACCCAAAAAGGCCCCACAAGCTCATCTTTGATGATACCAGCCCATACCAGTACCCCACCTCCACCTTGCTGGCGTCTGAGTCGGACTGGAGCTCTCTGCCCTTTACCCATCCAGCCACGGGCCCATCCATCTGGCCCATCAAGACTCACTCTCATTTCGTCAGTCCATAAAACCTTAGAAAAATCAGTCTTGAAATATTTCTTGGCCCAGTCTTGACGTTTCAGCTTGTGTGACTTGTTCAGTGGTTTTCCAGCCTTTCTTACCTTGGCCATGTCTCTGAGTATTGTACACCTTGTGCTTTTGGGCACTCCAGTGATGTTGCAGCTCTGAAATATGGCAAAACTGCTGGCAAGTGGCATCTTGGCAGCTGCACGCTTGACTTTTCTCAGTTTATGAGCAATTATTTTGCGCCTTGGTTTTTCCACATGTTTCTTGCGACCCTGTTGACTATTTTAAATGAAACACTTGATTGTTCGATGATCACGTTTCAGAAGCTTGGCAATTTTAAGAGTGCTGCATCCCTCTGCAAGATATCTCACTATTTTTTACTTTTCGGAGCTTGTCAAGTCCCTCTTCTGACCCATTTTGCCAAAGGAAAGGAAGTTGCCTCATAATTATGTTTCCCTAATACACCTGATATAGGATGTTGATGTCATTAAACCACACTTCTTTTCATTACAGAGATGCACATCACATGATATGCTTAATTGGTAAGACAACATGCATAAAGAGGATGATGTGGTCAAAATACTCATTTGCCTAATAATTCTGCACTCCCTGTAGTCATGACTTTCAGCAGCCACACTCAGTCACCGCCTTAAGTCAAGGCTACATTTAGACCAAACAAAAATGCACATTTGGACCAAACATATTTTGTTATCTGGGTTTTGATTCCAGCAGTGGTTTTGATGACATTTGCTGCAGCTGCCCTGTCATGTGCATCATCTAACACTGACCTCCTATATATATTTACCATCTTTGGACTTGAATCTTTCGGTGGTAGCATCTTCACTATCAGTAACATCCTCATCAGATGTGTCTGTGTTTTCTAGATGATACTCCATTTGGTCTTTGTATGAAAAGTGCCATATAAATAAAAAGAAACCTGAACCCTGATCATTTCTGTTGCTTTGTACCTGTGTTCTCTTGTTTATTTTTACTAAAATTATTATCCACAAATTGGCTGACTGAAAAAAGTTCTTCTCATTTTTTCATGCTGCAATTTTGAGATGTGCATTCTGCAAGTTACCAGTTCTGTAATGGACTTGACGTTATTGGACTTACCCAGCTTTGATTGCTCAGTTTTTGTACAGATATACAGGAAAACAATTCAAAATGAGAATCCCTTAAAGCTCATACAGTATGATTGGGAAAGGAGCAGACTGTCAGTATATTGGATGTTACAGCAATGTGATTCTAGTTTTGGCTCTAACTATTGCTCAATAAGCTTATTTCTATAACTTGGTCAAAACGAACTAACAACACAAAGGTTAGGATTTTGATAAGAACATTTTATAATTTAGAGAAAAAATGCTTTATTTTGTTGAATTAGATGTTCCTGACAAAGTCAAAAAGCCTTGATGCAATAAGCAAATGTATGTGTTTTTTTTAAATGCATTTAGAAACCTAAAAAAAATGTGAAAAAGAATTTCGCCTGGGGACAATAAAGGTCTATCTATCTATCTATCTATCTAAAAGGGGTCAGTACCAACCCTAACACGAGAGGAAGGTTAAACAAATCCCTCTGTTTCCATTTCAGCCAACCTGACATCATCAGATTCTCATTGATGTGGTTCATGGAGGTACCATTAAGGCAATGTAGCCCAGGGGGTCTGTCATTTCTGTGCCAGAAGTAACTGCAAATTAAAAACATGCGGTAATATATTTAGGATGTAATTAAAGCTTGTGCATAATAAAGACTGTACCCCAATTCCCAGATTAGTTATTGAAATAAAATGAGAAGTGGTTTAATTGACTGGACCTTTAGTGATTAAAGGAGACAAATTATTGGCCAACCTCGAGCAGCAACTGAAATAAATGAAGATCTCTGATCAGTGCTCTGTGCAGCCAACTTTAGTACGGCCAAGGCCATTGCATGCTCTCCTCCAATGTGTGGTATTAATTTCTATATTTGTCAAGCAAATTAGCATTTTAGATTTACTGAGCTGTAATATGACATAATCAAGTTATAATTTATCAATTAGGATAATTATAAGGTGGATCCAATTTAATTAAAGTATTGAAAAGGCTCACAGGAAGCTATCCACACATAAATGAGGCCCCTGGCTTTGGCTTCAGAAGCTCCAGTGCATTTACTGTCGTTCTCATTCTTTCTACACTTAATAGGTTCTTGGTGTGAAAGAAGGAAGCACATAGTTTTAATCACCATTTCCTGCAGCTGAAACCCATGGAAAAAGAAAGATACTGGGCAAGAAAGTAAAATGCAATGCCTTGTGGCATTTGAGTTTGGCTGTGCGTCAGTGGACACTAATGAATTGGCACTGTCAGCGGTGTGAACTCTAGACCCATCAGTGGGGATGTGCTTAGTGTTCGTGCTGAAGCATGTCAGCAAGATGGGTCCAGTGAGCTTGTAAGACAGAAATGAGAGAATGAGAGGGAGAGGAGGGAGCACAGAGGGAGAGTGAAAACCAGCAGAAAACAGAAAACAGGCCTCATCAGCCACGTCTGAAAAGATCAGCCAGCTCGGGTCTTAAGTATGTAGGATTCCTCTCCACCTTCCCAACTTATCACTGTGTCACACACTCGCAGCAGAGATTACCTTTCAGAATGTGGTCTCATATCGGGCATGAAAAATCCTCCCTCTCACAATCATTTAAAAGCAAAAAGAGTATTTATTCTTTTATATCTCCTGGTCCTCCCTTCATCCTTCACTTCTTTTCTCCCCACTTTCGTCTCCTCTTCTTTTCTCATTTCATCAGTTTCTCTTTACCCTTCTTTTATTCCTTGTTCCTTTCCCCTCATATCCAAGGACAACTGCACCAAAATAACTTGATGTGTCCCTCAATGACAAAGGGTCATTTAAAAAGGCTAACATGTCAGGCATGCCGCTCAACAGAAAGCACTGTAGAGACAGGCGGAGGAAAAAAAGAACTCAAGGTAAAGAAGACAAACGATCAGGCTGTATTGAATGGGAGGAATGATGACGGAGCAGGAGGAGATGATGACCCCTTGGAGGAAAGAGTCTGAAAGTTCCTGACTCCCTGTCCCACCATGATGCTCTCTATATTTTCAGTCAATTTATCATATGGAATTCATGCAGCCTCAGCAAATCTGTGTATCCAGTTTTGTAGCTTGGAAACATTCCAAGTTGAGCATCACAGTCATTTGCAATTTCATTTTTTTTTTTTTATCCAAGTAACAAGTTGATAATATAGTTAATAAGTCAGTAAATCATCCATTCATATATGTGAGCCTAAGAGACTAAAGCTGAGGTATTTTATCTGGCAGTCAGTAATAGAGAAACCAATATTGTATGCTACAAAAGAATTATCATCTAAAGTCGGTTATTGACTACGTTTACATGCCATCAAAATTCGGGTTAAGGTCAATATTCCGGTTTCTGAAAGATCAGAAATAACCCGTTTCCATAATGAAGCATCTGGAACCACTGCGGTCAAGCCAGCCAAGTTTCAGAATACAGCCAAAATAACGCCGGTTGGCTCGACCGCGGATCCGCGAGAAGCGGCTGGCTGGACTGCAGTCCGAAGCTGACAGCAGTCCTTTGCTGGCACTGCTGTGCTGGTTCTGACCCACCAGCAGTACTTGATGGGTCATAGAAAGAGAGAATGTGTGGTGGAAATGGAGCTCGGAGCTGGAGCTGTGCACATCCACAATTCCCGTTTCCACCACAGTTCCCCGGACACTAGGATGAAGGTGCGCAGTCAGGACTGGGGGGAACAGTTGTAATGATGAAGTTAACTGACTCCGGCTGGAGTCAGTGAATTTTCTTCTGTCACGCCTTTATCAAACTTTGCCAGATGAGTGATGGAGCCCCGCGAAATAACAGTTTGCACACCAGCTCCTCTCGGGATGCACGTTACCATGGTGATATATAAACTAGCAAGCTGTGCAGAGTACCGTCTGATAGCTGGTACAAATACTCCCTGTCGTTTACTCAAAAGACCAAGAATCCTTGCAGATAGAACATGCGCAGAACACAATACTGTTTACATGAGCCAGTAATGCTGCGTTCATTTGAATGGAAGTGGAAATTCCAGTTGAGAGGAAGATTTAGAAGGAAGCGAAGTTGATTTCAAGGGAAGAAGACAAACCAGGAGATAAAAAAAAGAGGCGGTAAGTAGATAAAGTTTAATTATATTTTTTACATTTTTTTATATTTAAAAAATATATGGGGAGTATATATTTAAAAAAAAAGAAAAAAAAAAAAAAAAAAACAAAAGTGTGGGGGGGGGGGGGGGGCCACCCCACCCAAAAAAAAAGGAAAAGAATTATAATTACAAAAAAAAAAAGGGGGAACGAAAAAAAAAAAAAAAAAAAACGAATATTACGAAATAAAAAGAAATCTTATTAAATGGAAATAAAAAAAAATAAAAAAAAAATTTCGAGTCGTTGTTGAAAGAAGATCTGAGACAGACAGGCTGCAAACAAAAAACAGGAAGAAAAGAGGAGAGGAGAGGGGAAAAAAAGCAAAGGGGGCACATAATCAGAAAAGAAGGGGGGGAAGTAACTAAAAAGCAGTCAACTCAATCCAACAATCCCACCATCCAACTTCAAAAGAAGAGACCTGGTGGGGGGGGGGGAGGGGGAAGGGGAGGGGGAAGGCGGGTGGGACAGGATCTCGGCCCTCTAGGACGAGAGAGCGGATGGGGGAGGGCAGTGGAGGGAGCCAGGACGCAGTCAAGCCTGCCGGCTCCGGGGAGGGGGAAGCGGAGTAGTGGTTGTGGAGAAAATTGAATTGAAGGTAGGGGTGGGGAGGGGGATCAATATTCATTATAATGATGCGTGGCGGGTGGGGGGGGGGGGGATATTAATTAATAATAATAATAGAAAGTTCTTTTGAAATGAAAGTGTAAACTATAATAAAAAGAAATAACTAAATTATGAATGAAAGGATCAGATATTCCTTTCAATGGAGATATTCCAATAAGCGTTTACATGACCAAATATTCCGATTAGAAAAGGAGTAACCCCGGGGTAATATTCAGGGTTTTTAAAATTCCGAAGATGAGCATATTCAGGTTTTTGTCAGTGTTCACATGGCCATGTGCAACCGGGTTATTGCTAATATTCCGGTTATGAAAGGGTTATAAGAGTTATGAAAGAGTTATTGGCTGCTGTTGGGAGAATGTTGGGTTTATGACATTGTCAGGACAAGAAGAGACCTTATCACACCTTCCCAGAGACAAAGGAATGTAACCTCACCATGCGGTCATGGTGGGGGGATTAGTAAACAAGGCCCAAGGACTGATGAGTTCTCCCCCCATTGGAAAACTTCCACTGGGTGATGGAAGAAGGATCCAAGGAGGAGGTTGGACAATGACAAGGAGGGTGTATAAAAAGCAATGCTTGACAAATGTATTCAGTTCAACATCGGCCTACAACTTGTGTTGGACTCCTCGGGCCTGAGTAAAGAATCAAGCTTGTCTTCTCACAGATCTAAGTGTTGTCGTTCATTGGCTACTGGGTAATTTTTCCAGCAGCTGCATGTAAACGCAGTGAGTGAAGCTAAAGCTGAACACTTTTGTAGTTTGAATGTTTTCTATTACCTTGCTGTAAATACCTGATCCAGGTTTTGTTTGTTTTATTTGTTAGAGCTGTTAGCAGCAGTACAGCAGATCCTGTGGCCTTGACACCATCAGATATACAAGACTAGAAAGATGATCACGCAGAACTAGTTCATTAGACTGATGATACGCCGAAAAAGCACTGATGGCTTATTATCAGTGATTCAGATGATTATTAAAAGTGTAAGTTATTTAGAGGATTTGTAGTTGACACAAATTACTTCTAAATTCTCTGTTTTTCACTGTCTGTGTCCGGAACATGACTTATAAATAAAAAATTATGATGTAACCCCCCTAAAACTTTTAGAAAAAAAATTGCTTGTTACTCAATAACAAGCTAGCTTGGTGTTCAAAATTGTTAACATTCAAGAAAATATCAACTCAGAGAAGATATGTTATATAATACATTACAATAACCATAAAACTAAAAGACAAACACACCACCACCATGACTTTTATCACGATGAGCCAAGCCAAGCTCTGTGTGGGAGAATGGATCTAATTAGCATCAATGTATAAATGGTGGTGAATGTTTGTCTGGCTGCTTCAGATGAGAGTCTCTCATGTTCTTCCAGCTTTGGCAGCCCTTGACCCTTCCTGTTAATCTGTAGCAAATCAGATTTATGATGAAATAGCTGTAAAGTAAAGCTGATCACAAGCACAGATGAAATCGTGAAACACTGCAATTTCTGGGGAAAATGTAGTAGGGGTTGTCAGAGAGCACATCAACTCTGAAAACTGATGTTTCAGGAGTAACTAGGTCATTAGGTCCTTTATGGGTTGGCTTAGTTATTGTCACAGTAAAAGAAAGATGCCAACACCTACTTCATATTTCATCTGGTGATTTAACAAACCTCGACTGGAAACAGCTGCAGTTAGCAGATATGCTGGCACACTGCTGAGCCTGGACTGGGTCTCCACTCATGGCTTGCTCACACTGCACACTTTTTTCTTCAGTCTTGATTCATCAGACAAATAGGTTCTCCATGAGAATCAAGGTTGCAAAATTTAATAATGCCGATAACAGTTTCAAGTTGGAAAGTGACAGAAATATTTAAAAACTGTGCTGCACAGTTCATCTACTGTAGCATTATCCCCCTATTTGTACATACAATTGTTCATTTTCATTTTTTTTTTTTTTTTTTTTTTTTTTTTGGGGGGGGGGAGGGGGACCACACCGCGCAGAACAGAAAAGCAAGGGGGGGGGGGGGGGGGGGGGGGGGCCCCCAATTGTTCATTTTCAAAGAAAAATTTCTTTTCACTTTGCACTATGTGTATCAGGGGTATAACGATTCAGTTAAACAACTGTTCAATTCATGATTCATGTTTTTTTTTTTCTACTTGTCCTGTCCAGCATCCTAGCAAGCAGAATGGTGATCTGATTGCTTTATTGTGTTGAACAGTTTTACTTTACCAAGGGGAGCTTTATGAACATAAGGCTCCCCTTGATATCCTGTTTATTCATTTTATTTCTTTAATTAAACATTTGTTTATAACAGCATTCCATACCATACTGCTGGGCCTGACAAGGGAGAAATGAAAGTTAACAGAGGTAATGATAGAAAGTGGAACAGAGAGAAAGGAGTGAGGAAGAGGGAGAGAGAGAGAGAGAGAGAGAGAGAGAGAGAGAGAGAGAGAGAGAGAGAGAGAGAGAGAGAGAGAGAGAGAGAGAGAGAGAGAGAGAAAAACATGAATCCACTTACACAGTTCACCGGTGCATCTGTACAGAAACCTCTAAACAACATTTCAAGGTCTCTGCTAGAAAACAAAACCAGCAATCCCCTACAGGAGGACTTGCAGGTGGCTTAAGTATCCTCAGATCATCCAAACACGCAGAGAAGAGGTAAAATCAGTACAATGGGAAGCAGCGTCAGTGTCAACATGCATACAGTAATAAAGGGTGCTCTATGGTGATGCAGTCATGCAGATGCAGCCTCGTATCTGCAAGGTGGAGGAAGCCCGCACAGTCCGAGACTCGGGCACCCAGTGGCCACCCAGAGGCTTGGACCCCAGCCAACCCCCAAAGGGATGGACATGCATCCCCCAGAGGGCGGCAGAAGGTGGCCCCAGCCAGAGCCCCCCGCGGTCTCGGGGCCCAGGCCCCAGCAGACCAAGACCAGCAGCTGCCGACCCCAATGGGCGCTGGCCGCCCCTGGGGCAGGGACAGCGCTGAGCCCAGGGCCCAAGGGCAGCCCCCCCGCTCCAACCCGCTCCACCCTCCAACCTTACATACCCACACACCCTCCTCCTTCCAACCCCAACACCCTCCTCCTTCTACCCCTACACACATACCCCCCACCTCCTTATGCCCTCCAGCACCCACATGCACCCCCCCCCACACATGCCCAGCCCCACCCTTCCCTCCGACCTGACACACTCCCGCCCTTCTTTCTTCAACCCCTCACAACCATTTTTACCCGACACCCACAAGCATGCACCTCCTTCCCCCATCGTCCCTTTCCTCCAACCACTTACCCACATCTCCTCCCTCTTCCAGCCCAAATTCCTCCCTCCCACATTTCCTCTTTCACACTCACATTCATTTTCTCTCACACACCCACCTCACTCTTACCCTTGCCTCCATGCCTCCTGGGTTTTAGCCTGGACCGGAGAAGGAGCTACAAGCTCCAAGCCCCTGGCACACTCCTCCCCCCCCCACCCCACCCCACCCACCCTCCATCCCCCAGCCCCGGACGCAGCAGAACAGGCATCCCCTGAGCCAGCAGACCCCCTGCAATGCAGCCGGCCATGACTACTAGCTCGTGACGCAGCCACGGATCGTTGTTAACTGAATTGTTACACCCCTAATGTCTATACTGTTTGGTCTTGAACTCTTATTTAACTATTTAATTATTTATTATTTATCTCATCTCATCTCATCTTCACAACCAATTTTGAGCTGATCTGAGGTTTGTCTATCTAACAATGTACAACAATTTACTGACAAAACAGCATAACTCTTTATTAACTGTATTTGATAGAGCATGAAAAATCACAGACAAGCCCATAAATATGAGCTTCCGGTATACTACTTTGACAAGATATGCCAAACAAACAGAACACCAGAGAAACGGTTTAGCTCACACCCGACATGTATTAGATTTGTTCCTGAACTGTCCTGGATGCGTCTCACTGCGCTCTTACACTACTAGCACCAACTCCATAAACAAGTAAACACTAAATGTTATGTTGAGTAGGCTAGTCTTCATTGTCAGTACATCATAAAACAATACTTGAACAGACAGGTTTGAATGAAACTAATTTTAAAAAGCTGCTAATAATTTACCTGAATACAAAGAAAAGGATATATTTTCTTCTTCTGATGACATTTTTTCTAAATTAAAGGTTCAGTGATACAGGCCTACTTTCAGCTGTCTCACTGTGTTCAAAGCCTTTTCTTCTACAACTTTTGTGGAAATAAAGTGTTCATCAGTTGAAACTTCAGAATCAGTCTTGTTTCAAACCGACATTCCTGAGTGCTCTTACTTTTGTGCACTATATGACCAAATTGCACACCAAAAAAGGGGGAAAGAAACTGAACCTATTACCGATTAGGGGAAAAGCGTAGGGATGAGGTAGAGCTACAGTGTGCAGATTGTTCCATTTTGTAGAAATGCAATCCATTTTTTAAAATAAGTTTTACATAGACTTGAAATCCCCAAAAGTGGGCAATTTGAAAAGAAGCGAATGAGATCATAAGCACATCTATGCAGTTATTTCATGCTGATATTCTGCCCTTTCCAATGAGTAGCTCTATCTTTCTCTCTGCTCTGTCAATCGCTCAATTTTTGCCCCAAGCAAACTGCAACTGCAACTGCAGAAGAAAGAAGAAACAAAAACAAACTTTCCATCCCCTATTCCCTTTTTTTTCTTAAAAAATAAAAATAAAAAAACAAAACTTATTCTCAACACATTTTCTTATCCTTGAAAACTTTCAAGGTTTTTTTTCCTCCCTTTTTTTCTCTTGTAAACTGCAAAAATCTGTCTCATCTGAGCAAGTGTGGTTGCAGTTTGCTGTAATGGAGGGAGGAGACCTTCACATTGCACCCAAGTCACACAATGCATGTGGGGCTTTCTCAATATGAATTCAGTTTTCATTACCCCCCTGTAATAAATGCGGTGTGAATCCTGGGAGGCCATGACAGCAAAAAATAAATCTGATACATGAATAAACGATGTCCCTGGGGAATGCAGACTCCTCCTTTGTGAGGAAGATTGACTCCTCCAAGATGGGACACATCAGCCACAAGGAACGGAAACAGAAATAGAAACTGCCGACAGAAAGGCGCTGGCTCTCAGACTTTCTCCCCAGTCAATCTCAAAGCTGTATATAATAATAATAATAATACATATTCTATTCAGTGTGACTGCAAGCCATCAAATTCCTCCAAAGGTCAGCAGTTTTATAATTTCCACACTATAAGAATGTAATTAAACTTTGACACAGAAACTTAGTCACTGCTCTGCACTTGTCAGTTCTTTCATCAGGTGTGCACGTCTAGCCAAATCATTTTTGTGATTCATGTACCACATGAGTTTGGTTTTTACGCATGTCTGACGTGTCAGGTTTCTAGAAAAAGTATGATGTGTTGCAGAAATATAGTTCCATACCACTTCTGTAGAAGCACTTTGTGATTGCAGTGTGCTTTTGAGGTGTGCGTGTGCACTCTGGCAGAGCTCAATAACATAAAAACTTCTTTAGTTGCCTGTATATTTCTCTAAGCCCCCTTTTTCATTGACAGGCTGGAAATATTTATGTTTTGCTCTTACGGTGTGACTGTTATTCCACCACAAACACAGGCGGTGGTGTAACATGAGCTGCCAGGTGAAAATTTTATATGCTGTCAAAGCTGGCACAATCTGGGAATCCATTAGGTATCGTGTAATGACTATGCCTCTTGTGGCAAAAGGAATATTTTTTGAGCTTTATGTAAACAGATATTTAGTTTGTGAATTACATATGTTTGGAGAAAGACTTTCCAACTGGCCATTATTTAAACTGCACAGCCTCACTGGAAAAACAGCAATTGGTATGTTTATCTATATGTTCAAAGCGAAGCAGTGCTGTGTTTCAGTAAAAAATATTATAAGATAGCAGAGTGTACATTGATGTTTTGCATGTGGTTGTCGGTTTCAAATTATTGCAACACTGATCCAGTGATATTAAAATGAGCCCTTTTGCATTTTTCTAATCCTAACCGTGTGTTTTCTAATGCATCATGTTGTGTATGAGCAGCAAGGACTGTGGAAAAATGTTTCAAATGGGTGATCATCCATCCCCCCTCTTCCTTGCAGAGAAAAAAAAAAAAACAACAGGGTGAAAGGTTTATTATTATTATAATGTAGCAGCACACTGAAGGAAAATAACTGTAAAATATACATCATCAATTAGCTGCAGCAACCAAAACAGGTAGTGTCACGGTCAGATACTGG
Source organism: Atherinomorus stipes (assembly GCA_023101725.1). Classification (NCBI taxonomy): domain Eukaryota; kingdom Metazoa; phylum Chordata; class Actinopteri; order Atheriniformes; family Atherinidae; genus Atherinomorus; species Atherinomorus stipes. Next base: position 2,002,705 of record JALJCO010014492.1, read on the forward strand.
TGATTCTAAGTAGAGGAGATACACGATAAGTACCTTTAAACATTCACTTTGGCGAAAACTGAGAAAATAATTGTCTAAATAACTGTGTTAGGCTGTTTAACAATCTAGTGGTAAATGGGAGCAGGAAGCAGGTATTTATGGAGGAAGAGCCTGATGAGCCGCAGCTGTGGCACAACCCCGAACACCAAGAGCTGTTCCTGTAATTAAGAACGCTTGCGGAAAAAAAAAGAGAGTGAAGGAGGAGAAAGGGGATGACTCCCTAAGGAACCATTTTGATACAATATGATAATGCAAAGCTTTGTGCAATATGGATCATTTGCTGTTGCACATTCGGCCATAAGACTAAGAAAGTTTAAAGGCAGATTCATTTTTGAAAGCTATGCCAACAGATTTTTCAGTCAGTTTGTTGACATGTTTAGCTCTCCACATGATTCTTTGTGTGCACATAATCAAAGCTTCCTCTTATTGGAACATTAAATTGTGCTCAAACTTGGCCTGTGACTAGATCACTGATGTCTTCTCTGAGCTGGCTGATAATTTGAGAAAAACAATAAGCAAGCTGTCAACCCTGACTAGTAGACAAATAATTCGGAAATTATTTCTTCAAGAAATATCAGGTCCATTAAGCTAATCTAAAACAGGGGTCACCAAGGGGTCCTCAAGGGCTATTGTCCAGCAAGTCTTAACCCCCTTAGCACATAAATCTGCAATTGTATATACTGTTAACAAAATAAATGTACTAGAAATGAGGGTTGACAAAAGGAAAAAGACTGGAATGAAATCAAATAAATTCATAGCAATTAAACTTAAAAAATAATAATAAATCTAAACAAATAAATGCATAAGACTTGAATAAATAAATGGAATTAATTAGGTGAAAAGAAATAAACTGTAAAAGGTCAGAAGCAGTTGGTAGCAAATTTGCAACAACAGGCATCAAGGGGTTAAATTTTTCCCTGCAGCAACTCACCTGACTTTGATCAATGGGTCATTAATTAAAAGGCTTTTGCTGACCTTGCCAACACACTGTTGGAGAACCATTTCATTTGAACCAGGTGCGTTGGTGCAGGGAAACTTCTAAAACTTGCAGGACAGTAGCTCTCAAAGATTAGAAGTGATGACCCCTGATCTAAAACAATAAACTTAATGACCTCTTTTGCTTCTGAATACGATCCAGGAAACTGAACCTTCCACTTGACAACTAATATGCTTTTATATACATTCATTGTACTCATGACTTGATAAAGTAGACCACTCCACTGTAAAAACACAGAAGAGAGTGGTATGTTGGCATAGAAATTAAAATGTTGGTGTGTTAGAAAAGGAATACATGAGTGATTACATAAAGATCAAGTCAGGCTTATTTATAGGTATGGTATGGGAAAATTGAATCTTAATGCGTCTTTGAGTTTGTTTGTTTTTTAAACGCTATGTAAATCTGATTTATTGTTATTATTACGGCCATCAAAAGCGATGTTAGACTGAAGCTGCAAACTTAGAACACGTGAGAATTTTCTTATATCAAGCAAACTCATCATCACCTCAGACTGAAAACAGTAAGCTTCCAGTATCAAATATGTCCTCTCTTGCTGCAGAATTTGCCTTTTTATAAAAATTTAGTGGACAGTAAAAGAGGTCTGCTAGGTCTCTCTTGTAAGATTTGCTGTTAAATTGCTGCCTAGCAACAATGTAGGTCATTATCTTGCCACATCTGGTAAGGCATATTCCAACCTGGCACTAGATGCTACATCTTAGTGACATTTAAGAGACATCTGTTTAAAAAGCTGAATCTAACATGATAGACACCCAATTAGAAATGGGGTAATTAACATTCTTAATTAATAAAAGGGATGCTTGCGATCCTACTACTGTATGGTCCCTTTGTGCAGCCTCAGTAACAACCACAAAGCATTTCAGCTGAATTTCATTAATTCACACATCTTCCAGCGGAGCAGACACTTAATGCACAAATCGGTTTATGCTACTCTAGTGAATCTCACTGAGAGCTATTAGCTCGACCACTGAAGTCAACCTTCTGCAACCCCCCAATCTGGCGTCACAGCAGATGGGTGGAGGTCTGTGATCTGTTGAAGCAATTTTGTGCATGGCTGCCATGGCCTGTCCTGGTGTGACATCTCCTGCTGCTAGCCGTGCTGTACCCTGACCTTCACACTGGGCTGGTGTACAGCTGTCTGACTGGGAAATGCAAACACACACCCCTGGCACACATACCAACATACACATGACACACTTTCAATCCCTGGGGAAGAGTGAAAAGCTTGGTTCTAGTCGTGAGAGGGGTTTTGGTAGCTATGCGTGATTGTGCTGGCCAGCGACTGCAGACTTTTAGCTGGCAGGCAAAGGACCAATGTTCTCTGTTGAACAAAATGTCAAACATGACTCCAGAAACTGGGGCTTAGTTGGTCACAGATTTTGTTCAGATAAATGATTGCAAGTAGGAAAAGATTAAATGTGTGTGAAATGCTCCTGGACATAAAACTGGTAATTGCAGGGGAAGGAAGAAGAAACACAAAAACCCTGCTGCACACACATTCACCATACATGTGGTCAAACACACAAACACCCAGTGCTTTCTATTTGTCGGGTTAGAGCAGGAGGACACGTAACATAAACCCAAAGAGACACTTTCTCCGTGGGGAGAGATCTTCTCTCATTATGAGCAGGATTGACACTGGGCCTGGCCTGTCCAGAGGGAGGTCCAAGCCAATAAGAGAGTAATTGAAAGAGGCGCTTGACTTCCCGTCTGTAACAGCTTACAGACCACGGGTTGATGTGCCTCGAGGAGCATGGTGTTTAGACAACAGATGGGGAGAGACAAACAACATGAAAGCTGGCTAAGAATTTCAGGGTAAGGGGGAAAAAAAAGAGGAGATACGGCACTTTTCTTCTGTCAGATGATCATGCCTGTCTTGAGATATCAGTCTCATCTCTCAAACCAAGGTGGATTCCTTAAGTAAGATGATGGCACATTTGCCTATTTGTTCATACTTTGACAAAAATGACTGAAGTGCATAAAGCTCAAAGAAATGTCAAGGTGCAATTTGGCAACAGAATTCTTTCATAGATTTTAAATGTCCCCAGAGTGGTTGTAGTCCTAAGTGTCAACTGCTGAAGCCAGAATGTGGAGAGTTAGAGGCTCTGCAAAAGCACTGTGTCTCACTGAGGTGTGTGTTGAGTCCCGGCGGCTAGACTTGTTACAGAGCTGACAGCATGTTATGTTTCACGACACAGCCCTCGCACTGACAGTCTGAAAGCCTGGAGCCAAACAAACAGAGGTATCAACGATGCCAGGTATCTCAAGATCTCTCTTTCTCTTTCTCTTTCTCTCTCGCTTTCGCACACACATGCATACACACATGTACATACAGAAGCTAAACGTACAGCACAAGCACTGAGGCCTAGAAAAAACACAGACACATCCTCATAAGCAAACCAACACATTCTGATGTACAAAACATCTGCATCACTGCAGTATTTTGGCCGGTAGAAGCTGATAGATGCAATTCCTCCATCTTTACAGCACAAATAATTCATAATATTGCCTCTTTATGCTGTGATATTGCTCATTCATACGATTTACCTGACATTTAGAGTAAATGAAACAATGTTGCTGTGAATATAACTCTAAATACAATCTGAAGTTGCAGCACATGCAGGCTATGCATCATTTACCATGCTATATGCACCTGTGGGGCATCAATAATTCAGGGTGCACTTGAACCTCAGGTGTAAGAACAAGGCAGGCCTTGAAACATTCCTAGAGATACTGCAGTACTTCTCTGATTGATGCAGCCCTCAACATGATCAAGAGACTTCATCTGCAGAGCGAACACACTTTACTAAAGAACAACCGAATGTTATTTTGAGACTTGTAGTTTTTAGAGTCAGCTCAGAGTGCAGTCCTTGGCTACTGTAATGATTCAATTCTTTTGATCCAAGCATTTGCAAGAGGTGAGGTAGACTAGGTGGGCTCATAAAGCTTTTCTTTGAATTCCTGGACTGATGGTGAAAAAAAAAAATTCTCACACTGAAAAGATTAACCCCTAAATATCGGTCGAAGACGTGTGCTTGCAAATGTCTACACTGTATGTAAGAGATAAGAGATAAGACAGTGTTTAACAGCCTATGTTTGTTCAGTGTTTCTGAAAGAGTGATGCAGGGACTGTTTAAGGATAAGTTTGACGTGGCAAACATGAAACAGAAAAGCAAAGCAACTGATCCGGAAGCTCCACTCATCTTGCATCTCAACTTTTATACATGAACTAATGAGAACACTTATCACGATGGGCGTGCGAATCATTACGTGATCCCAGAATCACGTTTGCCCAGTTACACAAGATGAAAGCTATTTTTCTCCTTTTCCCTTCATTTCTTTCCTTTGACCGTAACTTTTATCCTCCCTGACTACTCCACGGCCAAAGTAGTTGGAGAGAAAGAGAATGAAATATTGATAGCGTAGCAGTAACGAAGTCTTAATAAGGGAGATCCAGTCCAAACAGTGAAAGAGAGGTTTACAAAAGGCAGAGAATAGGAGGTTTATTGTGGCACATCAGAGCTTGGTTTTTCCTTAGCGCCACACAATTATATGTGCAACTATGGGCGACTTATTCAACTGCTAAACTTAATAAACACCAGAGGGGGTTCTCCCACCATCTCAGAATATCACTTGGAGTTTGAATTATGGCCCTTATACTCAGGTGTACAAGGTAGTGAAATCCAACCAAAGATAAAAAAAAATGCTGTTTCTTAGGAAAGACTGTGGGAGTAGTTGGCTGAAGTTTTTTTTTCTTCTTTTGTTTTGGGTGGGGGGGATTTGGGAATGGGTGGGGTCTTATTTAGCAACTTCTATTTCTACATACACAGTGAAAACAAAGGACACAACAAAAGAAAAGTACCTCTTGAATTACTGGGGGAGCTGGCACACTTGTTTTCTGTGCTGTGTTGGAATAAAAGATTTGTCTGCAAATAATTTATTCCAGCGCTCCTTTGCCATTTCCCTCTGCTTCCCCAAGTGATACAGAGACTTTTTGTGGTAGAATTCCAAATGATAAATACTGTGAATTTATAAAAAGTTGAGAGGGGGATATTTAGAACGCAGGAAGATACCGCATAAGCCGTTATGCTTTATTCACATCCCAGTGGGAGCCATAGTATCCAGGGATATGTTATGTAAAACTGGTCAAAGCCATGCTAATGTGATTCAGAATTCAAATCTTCATCATCTGAACAACAGGTATTTCTTTGCAACATAGGTTGCTTAAACTCATCTGTCACTGAGTTTAAGGTTTCTCAGTGAAATCAATAAATGCTTTTGAAATGTACAGCCAACATTTCAGCAAAATGTTAATCATTACATTTAAGAAAGAATATAATCTTGTTAAACACTAAAGCATGTTGTGTGGGACTGAGACATGAAGAAGAAATGGTTTTATAAATGAGATTAACGGAATCTGATGAAGGCCAATTAAAATGTGTACTCTTATATTTTTACATCACTCTACCCTTCCTTTAGCAGTTTTGCTATTTTGGAGTGTAATATTAGGTTAGATAATGCTTGTGGGAATGGGCTTGTCACCAAAGGGGATGCTGTTGAAATGATGCATGTGGGTGTGCATTTGGTGTATTGCTGTCTTTGCCTGAAGCGAGAGATGAGAATATCAGAGTAGAACGATACTGATACACACATCACTGGAAAAAAAAAAAAAAAAAAAAAAGAAAAAGCAAGTAACAAAACCTCCAAATACAGAAAAATCAATTTCACATGTTTTATACATGACAGCATTGTGAACACTGTAACTTCTAATTTGATTTGATAATGATACGAAGATTTTTCTTTTCTCTATTTTCCTCATTCTTACCAGAACAAGCTGTTACACTTTGAATGATGGCTTTTGCACAACATCCAAAACCTGGATAGCTAACCTGAATGATTCTTTATGGGCCTTGTGAGGGATCCTGACACCTTTAGTCATCACAAACCAAGAATCCTGCTGAGATGCTGAGATATCAAGCCACTCCACACAACACAGGAGGCTCCGTGCAACTGAAATCAGTGATAAATATAAGTTTGCTTAAGCAGGAGTGAAACTAAATGGAGAAAAGACAGATCTGATGAAGACTTTGCCAGTTTAGATTCATGTTGTGATTTGAATGACTCCATCATCCTCTGGTGAAATATGCAATACAGACATGAGGACAATATCTGTTTATCAGTGGACAGAAAAAAAAGAGAAAATATGGTATTTCAACTAGTTAAACTAGCAGCACACAATATCATTAACTGATGAAGTGTCTTTTGGCACGGCTGCAAAAATGGTCGATATACAAGTGAACATAAAACAAGGTCACTAGTTTGGTAGGGAAAATATCTGGGGGTGTAAGTAAAACAAGGAGTGCTCTCAGTTTCCTCAACTGCACCTAAAGTGCCCTTGATAAACAAGTGTCCTTCATCAAAGAAATCCTGGATTGCCTCAGTGAAGTTGCTCAGCAATAAAAGATTATAGGGCCAGACGGTGAGGTGACTCTTCTGACCTGAAAACTACTAGTTGTTGGCTGGTTCTGTGATTACTCACACAGTCAATGTCTTAAAGACACACAACGGAACTTTTAGCAGGTTTCTCAGTGACGCGCCCCCTATCAGCAGCTAAACTAGCATCCATCTTGTATCATACCTGTACTGTGAGCTCACTCCAGTCAGTAAAAGACAGTTATCTTGACTCTTGTTCTGTCCCTTCCTCTCTTTCTTTTCCTCTCTTCCTCTGGTAATGCTTCCTTGCATTTCTTTACTGAGTCCAACATGATCGGCGTTCAAAACACCCCGGTGTTCATACCTGGTTTACATCCGTTTGATAGTTAGTGACGCAGTGCTGCGACCATTAGCCGGCTGCAACGTCACAGTCACGTCCCGGGATGGGAAACTTACATACTGCTGTTTCTGAGCCCTGGGACGCCTCTGGGCAATGACGGCTTGAAAATGCGCATAATGAATGCTGCTGTGCCATCAAAATGAGTCAGAAACGCATATTTCTAACGTCTAAAAGTTATGTTGTGTGTCTTTAACAACTCGACGTCAAGTAAGTTTGTGCACACTGTGGTGCTGTCCATGGTGCTGAAGTTGTGGTACTGTCCAGACTGATAGTGCTGCTTTAACTACATGAGATACTAGCCAATCATTTAACCCTCCTATCGTCCTCAAATTTAACAAATTTGGTCCTTGGGGTCAATTTGACCCCAGGGATATTTACCTCCAAAAAATTATTTACAGAATATTGTTGACCAAGTTTTTATGACAGGCACTTTATTTATTTGTTACATACATAAATAACCCCTTGAAAATCAGTGAATTGACTCGTCCTCTAGCCCCACCATCAGGCCAAACCTTTAAATTAGAATTAATTTATCTTGAATTTTTCATACAATCTTCTAAAATTTACTTCTCAAAATTAATGACCACAAGTCATACAGACACTTGCCCTCTAAATTTATCATCCCAAGCACAATATTTTTGATCGATCGCATTACAAAGAGCTCAAACGATGACTTGATGTCATCAACATGGCTTACTGCATGTCTGGTGGGCCCTGGAACCATTTTCATAATATTACTAGTCTACCCTGCTGTTTCAGTAGGGAAAGGGACCATATTATATTTCCATTTTTGGAGGAGATCGTGTTTGCAGGTGGTTGAGGGACAACAGGAGGGTCAACACTCCCATTCTCATCAGATGAGAATTCCTCAAAATCAGGGTCCTCCTCAACACAGTCCTCTGTCTCAGAGACAATCTCTAAGTCACTTTCACTGTCCAAGGGCTGTGCCAAAACATCTTTGACAGTAAATCTTTTCCCAGAAGAAATTTTCAAAGAGAGAGCGTGCAGATTGCAGTCTACTCAGAGCACAATGAGGAATGATTTGAATAGAGGACTGCTGTGCAAGCTTTTATATATTTGCTCCTCCCTGATTTTGCATGAACTACCAATGTCCTTGAGGGAATACCCCTCCCCTCACAGTGTGGGAAAAATCAGTTCTACTTTGAGAGGTGAGTTCAAAAGGTCACACAAACACACACACCTTCATGCCCATGGTACAGGAAGTATCAAAGTTCTCCTGGGAACAGAACAAAATGTATCAACTCAAATGTATCAACTTCACCTGCAAGTGTGGTCATGTTTATAGTAGGTCACACACACTGACAGACAAGCTTTAACAGCTAAAACAGCTTGGGGCCATATTGACCCCAAAGGACAACCTTTGCGTGCAATATGTGTTCAGCACATTAAAAAAATATCAGCATAAAAATGTTATGCTTTATCAGTTGTCCTCATCAAATTAGGAAAAGTTATGAAATGTGAAGCAAAAAAAAAAGTTAACTAATATTTTTTGAATGATAATAATAATGGATTAGATTTCTATAGCGCTTTTCAAGGCACTCAAAGCGCTTTACAGTAGGTCCATTATTCTTTCACTCCTCATGCATACTTGGTGATGGTAAGCTATGTATGTAGCCACAGCTGCCCTGGGGCAGACTGACGGAAGCGTGGCTGCCATTTCGCGCCTACGGCCCCTCCGACCACCACCGGAACCATTCACACACCAGCAGTGCCCCCACTGGAGGCAAGGAGGGTTAAGTGTCTCAACGACTCATGGCTGGGGGATTGGGATTCGAACCGCTGATCCTTTGATCATTGGCCGACCTGCTCTACCACCTGAGCCACAGCCGCCCCGGATAAACACTGAATGGGGTAAAATTGACCCCTAGGGCGATAGGAGGGTGAAGCTTGTCAGTTTATGTAAGCTGACTGCCGCTACAACTTCAGTGTGCTTTCTATCCAAAGTTTCTACTGCCTGGTTTATGGAAGTGTCCATCTACTTCCTGGTTGTCCCTTGGCACTGAAGCTTGTTTCAGGCCCTAACCTCAGAGAACTGTGGGTCACTGCTGGCAGAGGTTAGTTGGAGGAGTTTAAGTGGGCCAACTCTGCGTAGTGGGTCTCTAGTCCTGGACTAGAGCTTTTTCCTGTAATCTCCTGTAGCAGCCAACTGCTGCTACTGTAGCCTACACTGGCCAACCAGTAATAAGCTGTCACAGGAACTTTGCTGGAGCTTTGCTTCAGCTTCATCTTTGCCTCTTAGTTCTTTCAAATCCTATTTTACTTGTTGTTGCGGACTGGCTCAGGTGGGATCTTGATAGTGTGGAGCTGAAAACTCTTGGAACCCTTTTAATGTGCATACATGTGAGAGATTTTAGCTTTTATTTAACTTGTTTTGTTCACAGTAATAAACTTGTTTGTTTAATAAAACCATTATTTATTTATTTATTTATTCATTCATTGCTGGAGGTCCAAGGCGGTGGTGGCTGAGCCCATCTGGTGGTGGTTTCCCCTTTTTGTGTGCCATGTTTATCTCTGCCCTCCTGGGCATAGCCCTTACCCTTCTGTGTGCATGTGGCTGAGTAGCACGTTTGATATGAGGTGGTGTGATTGAAATACCCATCTTCTCGAACTGCCAGCTTCTCCACTGGTAAGCCTGCCTGCACCAAAGATATTGTTTTTAATTGCTTCATTTGATTCTCTTTCACTTATAGTTGAATAAATGTCTTAATAATTTGAGTCCCCTTTCCTGCCGCATAAGTTAAAAAGCTAAGCACCTTTGCTGATAAGTTAAATGTGTATTTCTTTGGGTACAATCCAAAGTGATGTCAAAATCTTTATATTGTTGGTTAAGCTTTAGACTGACCACACATGCCCATTTTCCATGTAAAATGTTACTTTCTTTAGGACTGTATCAATATCTCATGGCAATGCAAATCTATAGCACAGTACATCAGCCACCTTTTCACATCATTTACACACATTTTAAGATTTGGTCTGTCATTTCATATCATTGAAATTATACATCAAATGGTTAGGGTTGGAGTAAAAGTACAAGACAAGCGTGTCATCCTCTCACAGCACAAGACATGATATGCTGTGGAAAACTACAAATGCAGCAACATGATTTGTTATTGAATAAAAATACCACTTTTATAAGAAGTTTTATTGTAACCAGTAGATCACATCCTAAGGGATCAGGACGTAGTCACATTTCTTTGCTTCTGTGATTTTTTAAGAATTTAATAATGATGATATGATAATTATGAATTAGGTTTTATCTTCTTGTCACTAGACCGATCTCTCTTAGGGCTCTCATCCAGCCAGGGAGGGTGTTTTATTTCAGTAATCATATTTTATATTTCATTGTGTTTCAGTATTAAACAGTATTTTTTTTTTAAGTCTTTTGTTTTTTGGGGGATTTACCAGTAATTCTGTTTTGGTGTGATACAGATAAATTTTTTTTTTTTTTTTTTTTTGGGGTGTTGGGGGTATTTGGGTGGGGAGTGCGTGTGTGTGAGTGTGGTGGTGGTAGCAGTGGTAGCGCCCTGGAGTCAGGTGTGTGGGGCAGGGACGTCGGGGGGGGGGGGGTGGGGGGCTGCTCATGGGCGCTTGGGCCTTGGGCCTGGCGCTGTCCCTCCCCTGGGGGCAGCCGACCCCACGTGGTGCCCCGGCTGCCCCCTGTGCGAGGCCGGCGCCCCATGGGGTCAGCAGCTGCTGGTCTTGGTCCGCTGGGGGCTCCGGCTGGGGCCGCCTTTTGCCGCCCTCTGGGGGATGCATGTCTGTTCTTTTGGGGAGGTGGCTGGGATCTGGGCCTCTGGGTGGCTGCTGAGGGCCTGTGTCTTGACCTTTGCGGGCTTCCTCCTCCTTGCAGAGACGAGGCTGCATCTGCATGACTGTATCACCATGGAGACCCTTTATCATGCATGTTGACACTGTGATACTGCTTCCCGTTGCGATGACTAGGTTTTACCTCTTCTCTACTTCCCATTGCGCTGACTAGGTTGTACCTCTTCTCTGCGTAGTCCTGCGTGTGTTTGTATGATCTGAGGATATTTAAGTCATCTGCAGGTCCTCCTGTAGGGGATCGCTTGTTTTGTTTTCCAACAGAGACCTTTTTAGGGGTTTCTGTTCAGATGCACCAGTGAACTGTGTAAGTGGATTCATGTTTTCTCTCCTCTCTCTCTCTCTCTCTCTCTCTGTCTCTCTTTCTCCCTCTTCCTCACTCCTTTCTCTCTGTTCCACTTTCTATCATTACCTCTGTTAACTTTAATTTCTGCCTCGTCAAGCCCAGCAGTATGAAATGGAATGCTGTTATAGACAAATGTTTATTTAAAGAAATAAAATGAATAAACAGGATATCAAGGGGGGGGGGGGGGGGGGGCTTGTGTTCATAAAGCTCCCCTTGGTAAAGCAAAACTGTTCAACACAATAAAGCAATCGGATTTCCATTCTGCTTACTATGATGCTGAACAGGACAAGAAAAAAAAAAGTTGTTTTTAAGATTGGGTCAGGGACGGACTGGGACAAAAAAACAGCCCAGGACTTTGGCTCAGCAACAACTGATGCATGGAAACTCAGCACACAACCTGGCACGGATACCATACTATCTGAATTATACCAATAGCACTGGCCTTATCTAAAATACTAGATGTTGTGAGAATTGTAGGGTGACTATGGGTAAACTGGCACACTTTCTGTAAATGTAATCTCAACGTAATTTCTGATTATGAACCAAACATCCACATCATCCACGCAGAACCATTTTGTTTTAATTTCATGCTGCCTTATGATGAGCTCATTGGTGATTTTTTTGTAACAGAAGTAAACACATGTAAAGATTAAGCTTAACTGTTCCAGTTTGCCCATACTCACCCTATAGGGCTTGAACTTGAATACTCACAAATAAAATGAAGCTGTATTCACACTCTAGTCCCTCTGACTGAGCCAGTACAAAACATGTATTTGAAATGCATAACACATTCTAATTGGCTTATCATAAATCAGTATCACCAGAATATCACCATAATCAATCCACAATTTGGGGGCCATGTATCAAGCTGACTATATCTGACTTTGATGCTTCAGCACAACCTCTGTGCACGTTGCTGCTTTCATGTTCCTCAAGCCTTGGGCTGATAGAGTTCCAGTCCTGTATTTGACTTAGGGATTGTTTATAGTTGGTTTGGCAAATGCTAAACATACTACCATGTATGGTTTTCTTCACAATATGAGTCAGTTTTGGTTCGTGCCATCTTTGTGTTTAAAACCCCTCTGTACTGACAGGTATTTTGTGATAAGAAAAAACAAACAAACTTCTAAGCTGTAACTATGTGGTAGTAAGTAACAGTAAGGTTGAGCTGGGGTGGCTGTCATCCATGGCCCTTGGTCTAAACTCAATCTGAATAAACAAATTGGGAAACAAACTATAAGAAATGGTTTATGTATTTAGTTGATAACAGTATATATATATAATATATAATTTATTCCAAGTCATTTTATTCTTATAACTATATTACTTAATACTTAATATATTCTAAATATTTTACTTAATACTTAAAGGGACTTGAGGCAAGTCAAGAAATGAAACTCGCGACTGGCGCTTCAGGTAACTGCAGCCACGAGCCAAGCTGTCACGGGAGCGTGCACAAACTGAAGCTAATGTTGTTTACTCACCTTTTTCTTCGTAGTTACACTTTTTAGTGTCTTTCAGTTGATCTGGATCCTTTGCTGACGGCAGAAGAATCCATAACTATCGCTTACAGTGTTTGAATTTAACGCGACCGTCTTCTTCTTGTATCAAAACTGCGGATGTAGGTCATTTGACGTCACTTCTTGAACATGGCTTCATTTACATGGACTTGTGCTGTAGAGGCGCTGTTGCTGTTTGTCCCACTTCTTCAGTGAGTTTGAAGCATTTGGCATCTTCATCCTCAAAATGTGGCTTTTTTCCCCTTCACCTTCTCAGCACCACTCTTTTCTTTACATTTTTACTATCCATATTAAAATAACTTTACTATTATCTTCCTCTTATTTTTTTGTTTTCTTCTTCTGCTCCACAATTGGTGTGCACTGTTCTTCTTCAGATGGCATCCAACTTTAAGCGCATTACTGCCACCTACAGGACTGAGGTGTGAAACTGTAGATTTATGGGAAAAACACTGATGGCCTGATGCGGCCAGCTATCAGCAGCTACGTGACAGCCGGCCGCCAAATTTCACATAGCAGCTGATGCAACTACATGAGACGCCGGCCGTCCTGAAGCACCGGCTGTTCTGTGATTCTCCAGAACTCACAGATGGCCAGTCCGCCCCTGGATTGGGTAGACTTCAATTCAGTGACCCACTGCTTGCCATTTAAAGAGAGCTATAGTACTATGTGAACTTGCCAATATGCAGTCACATGGTTCATGAAGTCCCCAAGAGTTTTAAACATCTCAGCACTGTCAGTTTGAACAATTTTAGTGGGATGCAGCGCAAAAACTGACATTTTGTCCATTTTTTGGGGTACATATGGACCAATATTGTGCATTGATTACGACACCAACAGTATTTAATCAGATATATTTATTACAGTTCTAAATTATGGAGGGAAGCAAGCCTCCATCCACACCACTGAATCCATTTACAGATTATATTTAGTGATGGAAAATATAGTAGATGCAAAGCATTGATTGGTAAAAGAATCTCCAATGAATTTTGTAATATAATAATAACAATGTTATACACAATGAAAAGAAGAAACACTGGAGATTTAACATCTACTTTAAAACAGTGAGCTCTGTCTCACTGTTTTTCTCTACATGCTGGCTTGGGAATGCTATCATGCCTTCATTCATTCTTAGATATACTTATCCATGGTGTCTGTTTCAGCTCAGATTTGTGTCCTTCCACAAAGCCTGTGATATTACCTGTGATATCATCCGTTTCCAGGATTCCCTCCTATTGTCCCAAACAGACCAACTATGGTAGATGTCATTCAGTCTGTCTGGCAGAACTGATCTTTAAAATTATTTCAAAGAAGCTCTGAATGCCTCAGAAATCTGCAGGAGTATGCTTTGACAGATGACCTGGGATGAATTCATCTTTTTTTATAGACACATGATTCTATATTTCATTTTTTGTCTTTATGTGAACTGATGAGATGTACAACCCCATTTATTGCACCTCCTGCCAGAAAACCATTATAAAATGTTTATTAGAATATTGAAATATTAATTAAAAATTTTTATATGGCAAAAGAGCATTTTTGATTCTGAAAAAGTAGACAGCTCTTAACCACACAAGTTTTACTCTGCAATAATGAACTGTATTTGATTAAATCAAAAGGGTTTGGACATAGTGGAAATGTCCTGAAGTCCTAATGAGGGTTTATCCTTGGCATCATGACAGCAGCTCCCTTTGACAGCGACCACCATGTGGAAACACCACACTGACCTCCCTGATGATAACAACAATAGGGGAACAGGTGCAAAGACAAACAGAAAAAAGTGGCAATCTGTCTTGCTTTGAAGGAATTAACTCATGTCCTTTTTATTGTTTTACTTGTGATATTCATATTTATGTTGCGCTCTCTGAGGCAGTCTGTCAGGTGATGCATCATTCCTATTTCACTAATTCATATAAATCTTGTAGAACAAAAGCTGAACATGTTGATATACTTTAGTTTACTAGCAGTAATTAATTTCACTAATCTGGGCAGGTTTGAGGACTTGTCCCCTTTAGATTGTTTTTGGTTAGGGCCCTCGTCTTCCTTTGGTTTTGGTCTTAGAAAGCATGTTTTTTGCTTTAAACATGCTTTGTTCTGTTCCGAGGTTGTTTCAGACCAGCCTTTTTGATTAGAATTGATTTTTTTTTTTCAACAATTCAAACACTTTAAATGATTTAGTGCCATAAAGACGCTGATGGTTGGAGAAAAATAAAACATTTTTCACACACACCCATATGTACGTACTGCACATGCACACACACAGACAGAAAAATGTGCTCATCTGAGTTTTTATGTCATGCAGTTTTGGGGCTGGTTCTGTTATTCTATGTTGTCATATTGTGCTTCTGTTTACTCTTTGTTCTTGCTCTTGATTACAGGTTTACAGTGCCAAAAACAAATAATGCATTTATTTGTCACGTGAACATTTTGTCTGACTAATTCTCTAATTTGAACTCATTTGCTTCAAACCCACTCTTGTGAATATAACACGTTTGCAGATGTAAAAGGTGTTAAATGATTTCTTTTTCTTTGTGTTGATGTAGCACGATATCAAATGGTGAAATGTTGGCAGAATCATTGTGTGTTAAACTGCCTCACTTTGTTACATTTTCAGGTAACTAGTAATTTAACATTTTACTCTTTAGTTAGCTCTTTTGTTTGTCAAAATTCAATCAGTGTTTCTGTTGTTCCCCATATCTTTGTGCTTGAAGACTTTTAACCCAGTAATTGCAGTCTCATCTGCTGTATTTGGGGTTGCTATTGTTATCTCATCAGTTAAGTGCTGCTACCAATTTTTGGAAAGGTTAGCATGTCACTTGGGCGCTATGTGAAAAATACTCACCCCTAATGGAGAGAGCGAATGCAGCATTTTGTTCTCATTTTATGTGTGTGTTTGTTTTGTGATAATTTTACCTTTGTACAATTAGTGCCTCTGACTGGTGTGCTAGGAAAGAAATATTGGAGACTGTGGTCATGGCCAGCTTGTTGGCGTATACTGTAGGTTTTGTCTCCATGAATCACTGAAAGAGTGATAATACTGACAAATACTGAGTTTTTGGTTTTATCATCCTCTGGCTTCTTTGCCACGTTTGCTCAATCTTATGTAACAGAAATCATTTATGAGCTCTCAGCTTCCTGCATCCTGACAGCGTCTTTACCATGGGTTTCCATTTCACAGGTTGGCTACCATATAGCAGTGGCTGTGTTTGTTTTATATGAACTCACCGCCAACCATGCTGACCACAAATCATGTTGAAAGAGGAGAGAGAGAGCAGCATAAACTGCCATCGTGGGAGGGGAAAGTACCTTTTAAGATCCGTCAAAGCCTTTGCTAATAGGGGTGATCCATCCAGGGCTTTCAAAATGTCACATTCCTGCCTCGTTCATTTGCATAACCTCTAAAGCATCTAAGAGTGTGTGTGGTGCATTGATTTAGCTGGTGACTTGGGAGACGCTTTCCTTGTTGACACAAACGTATAAGTGAGTGTGACTGTGGCATTCCTTAATCCACTAAACTGCATGGCGCATAAGTACTCTGCTGCAGTTTTACAACGCCATCAACACACTCAGGCTCTCTTATCTGCTGACTGCTCTTGGGTAAATATCACTCTTTGATCTTTGATAAATCATAAATATTCCCAGTGGTAGCCCAGTGAACTGTTCATTGAACAGTCTGGACTGCAAACAGTCTTTTGAGACTTCAAGAGCCAATAACTCAACAACTTTTACATGTAAGCCCATTAATATATGATTTCCAAAAACTGTAGTATAGCTATGGTATCAGAGCATAAAACATTTTGACTGTTAAAAATTATATTACACCAAGAAAGAGCCAGGTAAGAGGAAAGTACTTAAAGCTATAGTCTACTATTTGAAAGTTTGATCATTATTAACCTCATTTAGATGGTGGTTATGGTCCTATTGTAAAATCGACACAATGTGAAGAGCAAAAAAAAACAACAACAAAAACATCCATCCACTTTAGTGGCTGCTGGGCTGCAAAGACGTTAACCAATAAGAGCTGTCCGGCCAGATGACTTACATTGGTCAATGTAGCTGTTTCTCTCTCTTCTCTCTACTCTCATCTAATCCCCCGCTCAAGCTGACACCACTTCCCCGGCAGCTGACTCCCCATGTTCCGCGTTCCACCTCGGCCTCGCCCTCTTCCGTGTTTAAACATTTTATTTATTTTTCTTTTGCGTCAAAGCTCTCTGCAATAAGTAAGTATCTGAGTCGCAGCTTAACAACAACAGGAGAATGGAAAAGAAAGGCAGCGACAGCAGCAAGCGACCTCTGCTGCCTCACCGGCAGAAGTTGGGAGAGAAAAAAAAAAGCAGATGGAATGTGAATGACAGAACGGAAGGAAGGCAGGTAAACATCAGGTGTTGCGTTCACCGCTGTTTATTTTCAGTATTGTAAAGTAGCACTGATGTCATCAGATGTGTTCAATGAAATAATGAAGTTGCTGGAATGTCTCTTACTGGTCTCTTACTGGTGCAGAAACCAGCTAAAACACACCGTAAACATCCCGGTGGTTGAGAAAGACAAATATTATAAAGGTGACCAGATGTTCTTGTTCATTTATGTGGAATAAATATTACACTGTGGAGCTGTTGTGGTACACCTGGCTGTGGCTGGCTGTGGTTGAGGAGGAGGGCCGTACGTACTCGGTAGGAGGGATCAACATGCAGAGAGGGGGAGGGCTGTGTGGGGGAGGGGGGCAGGTTGCTTATGGTTGTTAATTTCTAAACTGATTCTGAAATGGGAGACTATAGCTTTAACTAACATTCGGGTATTTTCTCTTTTGTGTGAGTGTCCAGTTATTGACCAAGGTTTGTCCACATTAACAAATAAAACCAGTTCAGTAGTTTTTCTGGGACCCTTGATCAATTAGTCAACTACTGTTGAGGAATTGATAAATTGCGACAGTCAATTTAGAAATAAACATCCATTTTCAGAAGTGTAACAACAGCTTTACGACAAGACATAACAAAAGAGCCAGTGTGTAAGATGTAGTGACACCTGGTAGCACAAATTGAAAATAGTGACTGAATGAACAACAAGAATCAGTGTTTTTAGGTTGGATCAATGCCTGAGGTACATGTGCTCATATTTTAATGTCTGAGACAAATATAATCTGTTTGTTTTTACTAAAACTAAACAATTTATATCCTTGATTCTGGTATAATCTTTAGGCAGAAAATTCATAATGACTTGAAATGTCTTTAGAATTTTTTTCATTGTCACTTCTCAAAGCTTTCTCAAAAGAAATTTAAAGAAAAGTCCAGATAATGACAAAGTGAGAAGGAGTGAGACTTTTGTTGCCTTGCAAGATAATCTTGTTGTTTTCAAATTCTTTCTTCCTCACAACTCTAAATCCCCATCAAATAACAGAATTAGAACATCTATGCGATTTGTTGGCTGCAGCACTGAGAGGTCTGATCTCATTACTTGTAAACTCATCCTTGAAGTGATGGATTAAACTGTGTTCATCTTTTAATAAGCTGTAATCATTAGCAGCTTTGACCAGCTAGCTTAACAAAGTATTATTCCAAGGCCAGAAGCACAGAACCAAAAGTTACATGTGAAAAAGTTTTTTGTTGCATCCCCCCATGGTGTAAAAAGAGTCTACATTTCTTTTAACCAGTTTTCATATTCTGGGTCCTGAAAGATGAGCCAAAATGCTCCAAAACGCTGGCAGTATAGGGCCCTCTGCTTTAATTATGGCTGGCATCCAGTGAGTTAATGGCCAGAAATGTTCAAATCATTCAAATGAAAGGAGGACTGGTATAAGTTAGGGAAAAACCATGTGTAACACTGTTTTCGGAGTATGAAAAAAAATGCTGTTATGTCCTTCATTTTACAAAAGCAGGCTATTCCTTCAACATGTGTCAAATATTTCAGTGGCCTCAACATCACTTCATAGATACCAGAGGAGACTTATCAGAGACATTGCTAGTCTAGAACAGCAGCTACATTTACATGGACGACATGGTCACATGGACGATTGAAATCTTTCTGATCGGAGCGTCCAGCTGACATGTTTACATGGACAGTGGAAAAGTGATCTGGTCGTTTCATCATCTGCTTATCCCTGAACTTGACCCTGAACCACTTATCCAGTTCAGGGTCGCGGGGGTTGCTGGAGCCTATCCCAGCTATTATCAGGTGAGAGGCGGGGTACACCCTGGACAGGTCACCAGTCTGTTGCAGGGCCAACACACAGAGACAGACGACCATTCACACTAGCATTCATTCCTAGGGGCAATTTAGAGTGATCAATTAACCTAACATGCATGTCTTTGGAGAACATGCAAACTCCACACAGGAAGGCCACAGTTGGAATTGTTTGAACCCCCTCCCCAGCTGGGAATTGAACCTACAACCATTCTTACTGTGAGTCTGCAGTGCTAACCACCACGCCACCGTGCAGCCCAGGAAAAGTGGTCCGATCCGTTGTATTTACGTGATGGACAGACATTTTTGTCATACTTTTGACATGCGTAATGGCTCCTGGATCGTAAGAAGAGGAGTTTTCTTTTTAAATGCATAATCTTTTGACCGTCAAAATGCTCAATAATCATTAACTCTTTCAGTGGGGATTTCAAAAAGACACAGCCATATCACGGGTCTGTACTGGACCCTTGGCTGAAACACATGATCATGAATGGATCCGCTATGGATCCGGGCAAAGGTGCAGCTACAGCTTTAGGTCTGCCTTTGCTCAGCCTCCGCCTAACATCAGAGTTTCCAGTCAGAACGCGGATCATCAGCGGATCATCAGCGGATCATCAGCGGATCATCAGGATTGGAAATTCTTTCCGATTGAGGCCGATCGGATCAGCTGACATGTTTACATAGCGCATTTTTATTCTGACTGGCGTTTGATCGGATCAAAATTGTGCCATGTAAACGCAGCTAGTGTTAGAAAACCTGGGGGAAAAGAGCAGATTGGAAAATAACTGCAAACACAGCATATACGCAACATATTTACCTGAAAAATGTATGAATCTACACAAATCTGACAGATGTTTTATAAAATATTTTTTTCCCTATTTTCTGATGGCTAAACCCAGTCACGAAATAAAAACTGCATTCAATATGAGTGATATGAAAAAGGAAAAAAAAAAAAAAGGTTGGTAGTCCTGAGCAATCGCGTGTTTGTGGGAAACATGACTAATTATTTAGGAGGCCTACCATTACCACTCATAGATTCCCACAGTTAGTTTACACCATTTTTTGATATATAACATTAAGTAAAACAATCTTTTTAAGGTGTGACACCAATCCCCCTGGGGGCCTAAACTGCCCAAAACAGCGACATCAAAGAGAGTCTCTTCATAAATGCCATTCCATAATTTGAGGTCTTTCAACATCATCAAGATATTGTTTTTGGCACACACACAGATCAAGACAGGGATTCTTAGCAGACTTTGCTACAACTCATTTTAAAGCATTGACAGTTGTTCTGAATCATTACTTCATATTATCATAATAAAACTCTTCACTCTTGAGTGCCTCAGAACATCAATAGCAATCATTTCGGTGTATTCTCAGTTGTTGGTGAATCCCAGCAGTGAAGTAAAGCTTTAGTTCTCCTTTGTCCTTAGTGGGTCAGTTACCACCATGATTAGAGTTTCAGGAGGCCTGCTGCTTTCAAATGTGTATTTTTCATGATGAACATCAAACACAGTGGTGGGTATAGTAGGATAATAGTAAGTAAGAAAGTTTTATTGCTATAGAACCTTTCACAGACAAAGGAACGTCACAAGGTGCTGTACAACAAAAATAATTAAAATACAAGAAAATAAAATACAATAAGTATAAAATACAATTTAAAAAAATCTAAAACAATACAAGACATAAGAAGATTTAAATAAAAATCAGCACAGTGATCATAATAGAAAGCCTAAGCACAACAAAGAAGAGAGAGAAATAATCGCAAGTGAACTTGACTTAGTTTTTATAGACTCAAACTGATATAATTTATCACCATCTTCATCTCACAAGTTATTAATCCCTTAAGGCATTGTTTCCATAGAGATCTTGTCAAAGGAAATTAGAGAAGACAATGGTGGAGAATTGAGTGAGAAGACCATACCCACTGGAACCAGCTCATGCACATCTGTGACTGACAGTCAGTAGTAACTTGCAGGGACAAATTTGTGCAATAATCTTTATTTGTTTAACCCCAAGCTGCTTTTGGTTCGAAAGATAACAATACTAGCTTATCAGCAACAAAATCAATACCAAATAAGGTTTCCAAAAGTACTTTTCTCCACAAAGAGAACCAAAAAGATGGTGACTGCCAAGAAAAGTTCCAGTCAGTACCAGGTGTGGTCTCTGTTGGCATTGTAGTGATTTACCTCAGTTTATTAAAGCCATAGGGCACCACTATATAGCTTAAAGACCTATTTAAGCTCAGGCCTGAGTGAAAAGCCTGAAAATGTATTATCAGAAATAAATCAGTCTATCTGAGAGGAAGTAAATTCTACAGAAGTCAGTTCATATGGATTTTGCCTTCAGAAATCATGACAGCCACGGATAGAATGATCACACATATTTATTAACAAGAATGGATAAACCAGCAATATCAAATCAGTTGAGTTTGCAGATAAAAACATCATAAGGAGAAAATGATTTTATGTAGGCTGTGAATGACTTATGTGTGTGTAAAATGTATCACTGGCACTTGTAATAATGAAAATTAATTAAAAGGAGGATGAGATTAGGAGAGAGAGAAACTTGTAAACTTATTGCTATGGAAAAAGGATGGTTTTGAGTACTTAATTATGCAAATGAACTCTCGCACGGAGGAGAGTCCGTCAATCAACCTATAATTTAGAGTGAATATATTAAATTTGAATTGAAATGGGAAATTAAACAATTTGGTTAGAATTTATATGAAACTGTCAGACAACACGTACAGTGAGTACAGAAAGTATTCAGACCCCTTTAAAGTTTTCACTCTTTGTTTCATTGCAGCCATTTGCTAAAAAAAAATGTTCATTTTATATCTCATTAATGTCCACTCAGCACTCCATATTAACAGAAATAAACAGAAATGCAGAAATTTTTGCAAATTTATTAAAAATGAAAAACTGAAATACCACACGGTCATAACTATTTAGACTCTTTGCAGTGACACTCATATTTAACTCAGATGCTGTCCATTTCGTCTTACTCCTTGAGATGGTTCCGCTCCTTCATTGGAGTCCAGCTGTGTTTGATTAAACTGATCGGACCTGATTGGGAAAGGCACACACCTGTAAGACCTTTTAGCTCACAGTGCATGTCAGAGCAAATGAGGTCGAAAGAACTGTCCAAGGAGCTCAGAGACGAATTGTAGCAAGGCACAGATCTGGAAAAGGTTACAAAGAATTTTTGCAGCACTAAAGGTTCCAAAGAGCATGGTGGCCTCCATAGTCCTTAAAGGATAAATGTCTTTTTTTTTCAACCTGGAATCTTATTTCTAGGCGTTTATGTTACAAGACACGAGGTGGTGTTACTTCCGTCACGTCCAGTCTTGTAATGTATTTCGTTCAAAGAACAATATTCCAACAATACATGATTTTATAAGCAAATGACACTCTGCACTCAATTAGAATGTAATATTAGCGGTTATAGTAGTGCAAAACACATACATATAGATACTGTAACCTTATGTGCAGCAAACTGTATTATTCCTCTAATGTATCAAGACTGTAAATATTCATAAACAAACACAAATTGTTCTAATAGTTAAAACACAATTAAACAGGCTGATAGTTTATAAAGTGCAAGCCATTAGTATTATTCTTCTGAACTAAACAAAATAAAATAACAGATCCCAGCAATTTATCATTAAGTACATCTCTGATTGCTGAACATAGCACAGGAGCAGTGTAGTTATCTCTATTGCAGCGCGACGTGTGCCACGTGATGCAGCTAGCAAGAGCGCTACGGTGAAACTAACCTAAAGCAGCGCTTACTCAAAGTTATAACAGTTACTACAGAGAGATTTTACTTCGAACTTATTTCTTAAACCACAGAGAACATAAATACAGACATATAATGCAATATTCAGCGTAGGTTTCACCTGGAAAGGGGAAGAATGAGCACAAGACACGAGGTGGTGTTTCTTCCGTCACGTCCAGTCTTGTAATGGACGAGCAGGAGCAACACGTTTCCCCTACGTGACTCAGGCATACTCAATCGATTCCCGATTGACAGAGAAAACCTCTTAAAACATTCTGAGGGAAATGCCCTATTAAAACAAGGCAAAATAATAAAGGAATAGAAAAACATTTAAACAATGGCATTTTTAACTCGTTATTGAGCTAATGCATCATTTTAAAACTTTTTAACTTGAAGACCGGAGTAATCGATAGCGGATAAATCAATCAGGAAATCACTGTGCAATCACTGTTTTCAATAAGATTAATTATGTGCTCGTTTCTCCCTTTTTAAGTGCTAATATGAAGTAAAGCAAATTACTTCTTTTTTCTCTTTTTACCACAGAATTACATATGTTTTCTTTGACTTTTAGACAGTTATTTTAACATTTTTATAACCATTACATTTATATGTCCACGAACTCCCCAGTAACATTTCTGTATCACTCTCACTACGCGAGATATTTAGATTTTTTTTGCGATCAGCATATGTCCATATAATGGGAGGGAACAGGGCAGCCAGAGCGGGCCTCTATATAAGGCATTATCTGCCGCAAAACTCCTTTAATTTCATCAACACTTACTAATGAATGAACAAACTAACGAGTACCATTGAACTGTGACGTCAGGTTTTGCTCTTCGTTTGTTATTGGGGTCTTTAAACACATTCTACTGGCCGCGTGTGCCCCCTTGACGCGCATTACCGTGGTACAGCTGAGAGCCGGAAGTAGCTTACCGGACGGACAACAACAAACCCAGCACAACTCATCACTCCTGGGGCCTGTACGACGAAGCCGGATTAACATGCCCGGGATTTCTCTCAGTTACCTGGGTTGACTTAACCAGACATCTGCGGTCTTGATAAACGGTACTATGAAGCTGGTTATCAACTCGGTAACTCAACCCAGGGTTTTCCAATCTTAATCAGTGCGCGCTCACTTAAAAGGGGCGGCGTTGGAAGCATCTGACCAATCGCAGACATGGAGAAACAGAGAGCGACATATTTCACCATGGAGGAGCAGACGATGATACTTAAGAAATATGAAGAATTCAGGATCATCATTCCTGAATGATAACACAACATTATCATTCAGGAATGATAATAAATGTCTCCATTTATGCTGCGGCAACACAGTCGCCGCAGCAAAAGCCAGGAATTAATGCTGGCTGTTAATGCGCAGCAAGTCCGTGCGATTGTACAATCATGGAACAATATCAGACTCTGATCATTTAGTGTTCATCACACTACAGCGCTTCCTCAGTATATTTGCTTCTCATACTGTGCATATGGATATTTTAGGCTCATATCGTGCACGTTTTGTAACCCTTCACCATGACGGCATGGGTGGGTGTGCACTCCATAAATTCATGTTTTCTGCATGTGTGACCTCTTAATCACATTATTTCAGATACAACCCCGCAGCGCAAGACGATCATGGGAACAAGTAAAGAACAAATACAAATATATAATCCAAACCGGCCATTGACGAGATTCTATGCTGCCACACTCTTTCATGAATGAATGGAATTTCATTTAATATTTGTGCAGCCCACAGGGAAAAAAGCGGGTATAACATGACATGTTTTTATACGTTTTCAGCGTCGCCAACGGTGTGCATCAAACTACCAGTGAATGAATGAGTGAATGAATGAATGAATGACGTTTTACTGAGTGGGACCGTGAGCATAATTCGGCCACAAAAAATAAGCTTTTCAGCTACATCAGTACAGCACTAATTTTTTTTTCTCTCGAGGTGAGGCGTTGGTCTATATCAAAATTAATTCAATTAGTCTAACATTAATAAAACCTCAGTGTGATGCAGAGCATCTGTGGTGTTGTCGGTGTCCGGCTGCGATGCGTTACATTAGTGATGTACGGCTCTAACAGCTGACAGATGTGACGGAGTCCAGCAGAGGAAAACCTCCATCTTTCATATAAAGTGTCATGTGGCAAATCATAAAGGCACCATCTCTGAATATTCTCTCTCCTCTAAGAACTCCTCTCACGATCTGCGCACCGGCATCGACAGGATCTTCTAAAAATGGGCAGGCCATTTTCCAAGAGTGCTGATTGGTCAGAGAGTGGTGCTTTTATAGTCGGAGATCTCTTATCCAGAACTTAACCTGGTCTGGACCAGGTTAGGCGTTCAGCATAAGTTACCGGGGAGATAGAACCCGATCAGAAATGAACCAGCGTCATAGGACGAAAAACCCAGGGTTAACCCTGAAGTTACCTCGATAAGAGAAAATCCGGCTTCGTCGTACAGGCCCCTGCTCTGTGACGGTCAGCTAACCGGATTGCTATTGATACTACTAGTTTTGAACAACATGGCAGAATTTCTCTCTGATTTTGAAGACGATAACGACTTTGAATATGATGGACGTCCTTATCAATTCGAGCCAGCTGGCCAAAGAGCAAGAGACCGCTGCATGTCGGCGAACAGATACCTGCTGGTTTGCGTGTGGACAATGCTCAGTTATGCCAACAGAGGAGAAATGCCTTTGTTGCTCAGAATGGGATTTGAGACCAGGAGATACGCGTCTGGATGTTTCCAGAAACGGATGTCTCACTACGATAGAGGATTTCTCAGCTCTGATCAACCGGACTGTGGTAGAGACCTTTTTTCGTGTCCCAAAAATAAACTGGAGGACCCAGCCAAGGCCTGCAGGACCAAACGGGCAACTTTCCATTGAGTAAGTCTAAATACACAATAAACGTGATGAGTTGAGTTGTGCAGGGTTTGTCATTTTCCGTCCGGTAAGCTATTTCCGGCTCTCAGCTGTACCACGGTAGTCAAAGTCAGATTGATACAGAAATGTTACTGGGGAGTAAGTGCACAAATAAACTCCTAAAATAAGGTCCAGGTTGAAAAAAACTAAACTTATCCTTTAAATGGAAGAAGTTTGGGATGACCAGAACTCTTCCTAGATCCCGCCATCCAGCCAAACTGAGCAATCATGGGAGAAGAGCCTTGGTGAGAGAGGTAAAGAAGAACCCAAAAATCACTGTGGCTGAGCTCCAGAGATGCAGTCGGGAGATGGGAGAAAGTTCCACAAAGTTAACTATCACTGCAGCCCTCCACCAGTTGGGACTTTATGGCAGAGTGGCCTGATGGAAGCCTCTCCTCAGTGCAAGACATATAATAGCCTACATACAGTTTGCCCAAAATCACATTAAGGACTCACAGACTGTGAGAAATAAAATTCTCTGGTCTGATGAGACCAAGACTGAACTTTTTGGAGTTAATTCTTCTCAATATGTGTGGAGAAAACCAGGCACTGCTCATCACCTGCCCAATACCATCCCAACAGTGAAACGTGGTGGCAGCATCATGCTATGGGGGTGTTTTTCAGCTGCAGGGACAGGACGACTGGTTGCAGTTGAAGGAAAGATGAATGTGGCCAAGTACAGAGATATTCTGGAAGAAAACCTCTTCCAGAGTGCTCAGGACCTCAGACTGGGCTGAAGGTTCACCTTCCAGTAAGACAATGACCCTCACACACAGCTAAAATAACAAAGGAGCGGCTTCAGAACAACTCTCTGACCATTCTTGACTGGCCCAGCCAGACCTCTGACTTAAACCCAATTGAGCATCTCTGAAGAGACCTGAAAATCGCTGTCCACAAACGTTCACCATCCAACCTGACAGAACTGGAGATGATCTCCAAGGAAGAATGGCAGAAGATCCCCAAATGCAGGTGTGTTTCATCATTCCCAAGAATATTCATGGCTGTATTAGCTCAAAAGGATGCTTCTACTTAGTACTGAGCAAAGGGTCTGAATACTTATGACCATGTGATATTTCAGGTTTTATAAAAACATAAATTTGCAAAAATGTCTACATTTCTGTTTTTTTCTGTCAAGATGGGGTGCTGAGTGTAGAATAATGAGAAATAAAATGAACTTTTTTATTATTTTGGCAAATGGCTGCAATGACACAAAGTATGAAAAGTAGGGATCTGAATACTTTCCATACCCACTGTATATTTGTTCAAGGTGCTCTACTAAGCACTGGGTCCTCCCTGGACTACCCCAATCAGTGCATTCTGGAGAAACTTGGTGCATGGAGAGGTAAGTCCGGAGCTGCCTTAAGATTCTGGAATCTGTCCCGCAGAGTTCCAGAAAGAAGAGACGTGGTGGCTGACGACAGTTGCTCGAATGGGTCCAAATCAAACTACTACAGGCTTTACAGGGGAAGTACTGCGTTTGGGTCCAGCAGTAATGTTCAGAAAAAAATCTATAAAAATCTAAAAGTCAGTTCTGGTGACTAGTGGAGGTTTCTAGAGAAACCAGTCATCAAACAAAAAGGGAAAACAACTTTCTTAGTTCGAACTATAGTTTTGCGCGCAGACAAAGGTTTACACAAACTTAGGTTACACGTGGAGAAAACAAAAGAGACAACACAAAACACAATTACTAGGACGTAAACAAACAAAGACTCTCCAGGACAAAGACTTGAAACAATCTCCTCTAGGGCTGGATCAGAGAGGGGTCCTCTGGTTTGAAAGGCCCCCCCTTAAAGGGGAACTTAACCAATTGCAACACAATAGATCATGAAAGGGAGTGACTAGGCTTCAGCAGGGAACTCTTGAAACGAATTACACAGGCAATGGTTTCTCTCTCCTCCATCCTCATAAAGATGTAAGCACAATCAATAATTCCAGATTACTTTGATTACTGAGTACATATGAAATGATGTGTAGGAGCTTGAAGTGATCTGTGTGGCTGAAAAGGAAACATCTCAAAATGTATACTAAATTGTTGGAAGAAGATTAGAACGTTCGACACATTTAATTATATCGAAAATGTTAATTCTCATTTAAATCCAATGGCTTATATGTAAAGGAAGGAAACTTGTTTAAATTTTCTATTAACTCTTAAAAACTTTCTTGTCTGACTAAATCAGATTCTTTATCTAGGATACATATTGGTAATCTGTAGTGTGCATTTCAATGTGTCATCAAATCAATTAAATGATCAAAATTAAAATAAAAAGAAATTAAAGAAGAACATAAAATTAAAGAAAATAAAGTCATGTCAAAAGCAGAATCAAGTTATGTTCAATTAAATCAGATTACATGGGCAGATGCAGGTGTTTATCTTGGGGGTATAGTGGCTCCTTTAAGTGAGCCAGAGGTGATAAGACTTGGGACTTCTACACTGCAGGGGGGAGACTGGGTCCTTCTTGTTCTTATGGAGGGAACAATGTCTGTCTGCAGCAGGTTTCTCTGTGGGTCGTGAAGAGGCCAATTTATAAGGACATGGATAAGGAGACGCTGTTGAAGATGGTCTGATATTACGCATGCAGTGCGCACTCTTTGGCACAATGCCAGGTGCTGGACCTGCGTTATCACCCCCCACCCCACGCAAAACTCAGCAAAAAATAGTATAAATAGTTTGTGCTACGTTACTGGTTATTTTCACTGAGTTTTCTGTGGGGTGGGGGCTGGACAGCAACCTCAGAGCAGCAGTAGCAGCGATGTGGAGAGGTGGAACCGGGTCTGGAAAGGAGGAGCGCAAGAGCTTATCTAAATTTAAAAATATGCCATTGGCAAAAACAATAAAATAAATTAAAAAGACATAATTAATGTCAGCTTTAACTACCATGATGCTGAAGCTGCAGATGTTCTGATTCATCTGTCTAGAATAACCCGTGTTAAACAGTGATGTTGATTGTTATTTAATTAAATAATGAAAACTTGCGCACCTCATGAGAAATGACTTTGACCCAATGCTGCATGTCTGCAGTCAGGGCATAAAGCTGCCAGTTAATACCTGCTTTTCAGACGTGTTAAATTACATGCAATGTTTTGCGCCCGCTTTCCGTTGCACGGTTGATAAATCACATTGCATGTGTTAAGCTGAGATGTTTGCATAGTCTCCTCCCAATATTTTGCACGTTCTGGCAGAAATGGCCCCTCCGCCGACCCTTTCCGCTCCCGTCCCTTTTCCCCCCTCCCTGGCCTGGGGTGGTCGAGCGCCCCCAGGGGTCGAGGCTGGCCCCTCTGTGGTGAACGCCGGTCGCCGGGCCGTGGGGGCGGCCATGCCTGCCTCCTTCTGCCCTGGGGGGATCCCGGGAGGCAGGGGTACCTAATGCCGGTAACGGCTCTTCTTCCAGGGGGGGAATTCATATCCCCCTGGTCTCCTTTCCCACCCCCCCCCCCCCCCCCTGCTCTACCTCACACACACACACGTAGGGTTTTGGGGAGGGTGCGTGTCAAGCGGGCGTGGTGAGGGAGGGCACCAAAGTGCCTTTGCTTGCCACGTCTAGAGACAGCCTGCTCCCCAGTTTTAACCACACTTAGACACCTAAACACATAAAATAACAACAGCTCACAACCACTTCTGAGGGGCGGGCCATATAGTGTTTGGAAGGAGGGAGGGGCCGGTTGGGGGGTCATGCCCCCTACGCGACCCCACTCCCGGCATGACTTGGCACTGCCCCTCAGTTTTAACTGCAAACAACACACATCTTACACACACAGTCATGAGCGGGGGGT
Source organism: Atherinomorus stipes (assembly GCA_023101725.1). Lineage (NCBI taxonomy): Eukaryota > Metazoa > Chordata > Actinopteri > Atheriniformes > Atherinidae > Atherinomorus > Atherinomorus stipes. The sequence continues at coordinate 2,031,953 of JALJCO010014492.1, forward strand.
GGGGGGGGGGGGGGGACAGGGTCCTTTCATACCCCGGTCTCCCGGGCGCTACTGGGGGGAGGTGTTGGGGGCTTGGAGCTCACGGCTCCGGCCCGAGCTACCACTCAGGAGGCACGAGGGCATGGGCAAGAGAGAGGTGGGTATGTGAGAATAATGAATGAGAGTGTGAAAGAGGAAATGTGGGAGGGAGGAACTTGGGCTGGAAGAGGGAGGAGATGTGGGTAAGTGGTTGGAGGAAAGGGGGGATGGAGGAAGGAGGGGCATGCTCGTGAGTGTCTAGTAGGGATGGTCATGAGGGGCTGAAGGAAGGAAGGGCGGGAGTGTGATAGGTCAGAGGGATGGCCGGGGCTGGACATGTAAGGGGGGGACTGTATGGGGCATTGGGGGTATAGGGAGGTGGGGGCGTATGTGTGGGGGGGTAGGGAGGGGGTTGGTGCAGTTATGTGGGGGGAGTGCATGTGTGTGTTAGAGGGTATGAGGAGGTGGGGGTAGGTGTGGACGGTAGAGGGAGGAGAGTGTTGGGGGTGGAGGGAGGAGTGAGTGTGTGGGTATGTAAGGTCGGAGAGCGGAGTGGGTGGGTGTATGTGTGTGTGGGGGGGATACATGGAGGTGTTGGGTGGGGCTGGGCGGTGTGGGCGGAGGTTCGTATCTCGGTGTTCGTGCCGGGCATCTCGGTGTCGGTGTGGTGCGGTGGGGCTGCGGGTTGGTTGGGGGCCGGGCGCTTTGGTGGGGGGGTGCGGTTTTGTTTGTGGCTTCCGGGGCTTTGTATGCGGGGCGGGCGCAGGGGGGATCTGTATCTTGTGTGTGGTTGCTCTTGCGGTGTTGATGTCTTGGGTGCCTGTGTCTCGATGTGGATGCGGTGACGGTATATCTTTCAGCCCTAGTGTTGGGGTAGGTGTGTGGGGAGTGTGTGTGTGAGCGTGGTGGCGGGGGTAGGGGGTGGTAGAGGTGGTGGCGCCCTGGTGTCAGGTGTGTGGGGCAGGGAAGTTGGGGTGGGGGCTGGCGTGCCCTGGGGGGGCGTCGTCTGGGGGGTCTGGTCCTCCTGGGTTTCGGTTGGGCCGCCCGGGTCCGGGGGGGTGGCTGCTCCTGGGCGCTTGGGCCCTGGGCCCGGCGCTGTCTCCGCTCCGGGGCGCCCGGCGCCCGGTGGGGTCGGCAGCTGCTGGTCTTGGTCCGCTGGGGCCTGGGCCCCCAGACTGCAGGGGGCTCCGGCTGGGGCCGCCTTTGCCGCCCTTCGGGGGATGCATGTCCGCTCTTGGGGGGGGGGGGGGGGTAGCTGGGATCTGGGCCTCTGGGTGGCTGCTGGGGGCCTGGGTCGTGAGCCTTGCGGGCTTCCTCCTCCCTGCAGAGACGAGGCTGCATCTGCATGACTGTATCACCACGGAGCACCCTTTATTATGCATGTTGACACTGTGACACTGCTTCCCATTGCGATGACTAGGTTGTACCTCTTCTCTACTTCCCATTGCGCTGACTAGGTTGTACCTCTTCTCTACTTCCCATTGCGCTGACTAGGTTTTACCTCTTCTCTGCGTAGTTCTGCGTGTGTTTGTATGATCTGAGGATATTTAAGCCACCTGCAGGTCCTCCTGTAGGGGATTGCTTGTTTTGTTTTCCAACAGAGACCTTGGTTGTTTAGGGATCGCTGTACAGATGTACCAGTGAACTGTGTAAGTGGATTCATGTTTTCTCTCTCTCTCTCTCTTCCTCTTCCTTACTCATTTCTCTCTGTTTCACTTTCTATCATTACCTCTGTTAACTTTCATTTCTCCCTTGTCAGGCCCAGCAGTATGAAATGGAATGGTGTAATAGACAAATGTTTAAATAAAGAAATAAAATGAATAAACATGATATCAAGTGGAGCCTTATGTTCATAAAGCTCCGCTTGGTAAAGCAAAACTGTTCAACAGAATAAAGCAATCAGATTTCCATTCTGCTTGCTTCGATGCTGGACAGGACAAGTAGAGAAAAAAAAAAAAAAAAAAAAAAAAAAGAAATGCCCAGATTGCATATTCATCTATAGCAGACACGCAAAATGGATTGTGGGGCTATTTTGCCCATTAACAGGGGCAAACCTCCTTTTGCCCTGCTTTGTAAATCAGATCCGGTGGATTATTGTATGTGTAATGAAGATAGTGTTTGTTTGCGCACGCGTAAATCAGGGTCTTAGTAGCCTATACTTGAATATTTTAGTGTGTACAACTAAATTTTCTTTGTCTGAAAGGATAATCATGCCCAAAGCATTAGTCCAAGGCCCAGATCTAAGATTGCTTTATGTAAAACAAAAAAACAAAATAAAACAAAAAACAAAAAAACAAACAAAAAACAAAAAACATAATTTGACATTGATTTGTTACTATTGGTATTTATTATCCAGGGGCAGTGGCAGGTTTACCCCTGGGTGCAAACAGTTATTTTTATGATCGGACATGTTGCATGTGTATTTATTGCGGTTTTGTTTTCCCACTTCCACATTTAGGAGGATAGTATTTAAATAAATCTCAGTGATTTACTAAGCTTTGTGGTCACAATTCACAGTTGATTACACTATTATTTACCGGCAATCAAAGCATGTCTTAAATTTTTGTGCCTGACATGCCTTTGCTGAGGAGGCAGAGGCATTGTAAAATCAAAGGAAGGCATGTGTAAAAGAGAGGATTTTCCATTTGAACAAATTTATTTGTAATGGCAGGAGAAATCATTATCAGATGTAATTTAGACTACCTTAAATCTCTAAGGAGTAATACAGCAACCGCTGCACCAAAACATTTTGCTCCGCTCTTTGTTTTATTGAAGATTGTTTGTTTTGTTTGCACTACCACATCTGTGGTAGTTTCACTGATGGTGATTTAAGAGGCAAATGACAGATTTCAATTTTGTGCCTTTTTTTATTTCCTGTCAAATAGCATTTCATGATATCATTGGGTGAACAGTGCTTCATGCCAGCCAAATTACAATGACTCCTCATTTATGTTTGCTGTACAATCATGACTAAGAACAAATAAATCTTCAGATTAATTTTTGTGTTAAAGATCTCAAGTCTTTGACACATTCCTATTGATGTTGTTTATGACTTGTGACCACATGCTGGTTTACCCTGTGGAATACATTTGCATCAAAATTTTGAAAGAAATAACTGAACACTAAAATTTTGTTCTTTGTCACTCCTATTATCAGTGATATCATTTACAAAGTTATCATGATAACTTTGTAAATGATGAAATGAAGGTAAGTATGCTTAGCTAGCAGCAGCAGCTGTAACATGAGCTTAGCTTTCCTCACTAGTGCTGTAGTTGAAAACCTGAAAACCCTAACCTCCCTGAGAGGCCACAATATAAAAAAATAGGAATGTTAGAAGGGCTGGATCTCTGGTGGTCAAAGTGGTGGACTCTGGCCCCGTTTCCACCAGCGTTTTTTTTGTGTTTCCACAAATAAAAACTGGGATGGATACCTTATATCCAACCCGACTCGTCCTACATTTTCGGTACCCCTCCGTAGGGGCACCGATCAAACCGATCTGGACCAAAGAGGTGAAGCTTAACACATTGCAATCCGTTGATTAGTTTAAAAAATCTTCCCACTTGACCTAACATAAAAACAAAGCAGGGATGACCCCTTTGTTTCTGCGTATGATGAATTTCTACTTACTGTATTTCGCCTTTAACTTTAGCTAGTTAAACTTTGCTGTCAAACTTTCTGTTATTCCACAGTAGCAAAGAGTATGTAGAATATATTTTTGACAATAATTCAAGCACAGAATGTATCCTGTACAATCCAGTCTGCAAAACAATAAACCATTTACATGCATGATTGTGATGTGTTATACTGAAAATGAAATAGCATCGTACCTCATGTGCTTGGGGCACTGAATCGATTGCAAGTTGCAACATCAGCCGGAGAGTGTGTGCATGTGTGTGAAAGAGAGGAGAATGATTCATTGGGAGAAGGGCTGGGGGAGTTTGAGGGCTGATGATGAAAATCGATAAAGAATAATAAATGGAAAACAACTGGGGAGATTATGGAGGTTATAAGGATGTGGAAAAAGACAGATTTTGTCCTTTTAGCTCATGCAGGAGTACAACCTGAGACAAGCTTGGAAAACACCTTGTGTGGTGATGCTTGGATGTGCTGTATTGAAGGATGTTCCTAGAAATGATTTTGTACACTTGAGGGTGGGTGAAGCTTCAAGGTTATTGAAGCAAGTTGTACATGTAAGCAGAAGGTCACTGGATTGAACTTGTTTGAGTGCACAAAGGGAGTAAATAATCTCCTCCCCCCAACTAATTAGGTGCCCTTGAGAAAGGTCGACAACCCCAAATGCTTCTGTGTATCTGCTTAGGGGTGAATTGTACCACCTCCCATGTGTGAGTATGTAACCTCTGCAGAGCAGTTATCAAAATTTTCTGAATACGTTTTTCTTGGAAAACGGCAGCAGCACCACAAAAATACTGACCGCAATATGATGAGTTTTATTGTGACTAGACAGATTTGAAAGTTTGCTGCATGCATACAGCACTGGTTAGAAATGCAATCATAGAACCAAACAATTGGAGGAAGTGAAAAAGCACACCTCCCCTGCCTTTGCCTTGTGTTATCTTTAAGAGAACATGCAGACAGTGTGTGCAGATTAATTAAAAAAACAAACAAACAAAAAAAAACATTGCACATTGATTAAAATATGCCTGTGGAAGACTACTTACAAATAAACAGACAGCTGGTCCCTTTCAAGAACATTCTCACATTGACAAAAACAAGCTCAGAGTTTTTTAACAGACAGGTGAGAACAAAGATAACTAGGAAGCAAGAGTTAATCTACATGCAGCAGTCTTAAGACGAAGCGTGGATAGGGACACTGGAGTTTTTAAGAAATGTGCTTGGAATTTTAATCTTTGTATTGACAGCATTGTCAGTTGGACAAAAGGCTACTGTTGCTCATGAAAATCTGCTGTCAGAATGAACTTGGCTGACATATACAGTATGGCCAAGAATTAACAACCCATTTAGTGATGTAATTATTTGATACAGTAAGTGTTTCATCACTATGAAGAGGAAGAATCTTATTAATCTAAGCAACTGTTCAAAGCTGTGATGGTTAAAGCTTGTGCTGAAAATTCATCTCAGCCTTTTAAATCTATATTAGCAGAGTACAAACACTACACTAATACAATACGTTATATCTCTGCAGTATGAATTCTACATATGGGATGAACTTTTCACTTATTTAGCAGACACAAAACTACATCAGTATTTATCAGTGTTGTCACCAACAAAATTCAGTATTCTTTTTATGTAAAGGTGCATCTTGTGTCTTCAGTGGTAGTGATATTACCTGCTTAATATTTAACCATTTTTTGCCAACTAGTTGTTTGTGTATCATTTTTTGAGCAAGTATTTGCTTCTTTTTTATTTATTTATTTTTTTTTTTTAGAAAATAGCTGCCTGCTTCGACTGAAAATGAGTTGGATGACAGCAAGATAAAACAGTTGCAAGCTCTGGACCTTTAAACCACAACAATGAGCTGAAAAGTACTGCATAGAGATGAAGAACATTGCATAGTGATACTGTTGATAGGTTTTCACCAATCATTCTCTTCTTCTGTGGTAATGTGACCCACTGTAGATGAAAATATACTGATAAGGAAAGCTTCAAATTTTTTTTAATCAATGCTGAAATAAAGTTTTAATGAATTTGTACAAAAAAACAGTACGGCACAAAAAAACCCTGTGTAAAAATCGAACAAACCAGAGTCAAATGTTTAGTAACACTAACCCAGTCCAAGGCCGGGCAGAGCTCATTTAACTCAACAATGCTCATTCAATTTAGCACACTGTAGTGGCTGTTGGAGTAGGGACAGTTTGCCCCGCCAACTACCAATATTCCATATTACTCAGATAATCTACTTAGATTTAATTGTTTCATATTGTATTGTGTGGACGAGAGGCCTTTGATTTCAAGAAACCCAAGGGATTGCATCCTGTAGCCTTACCATAAAGAAAATGACCAGTTGGTTTGATGAAATTGCAGAAGCTGTGCACAGCTGGCTGTGATGGATTGAGTGGATGGACTGGTCAGAAGGGTGAGAGCGTAGGGGGTGTAGCTGTGGGGCATGAGCTCGCTGGGATTGGAGCAGGAAACTCCAGGCGGAAAGCACACCTCAGAGAGCTCCATCTGTTTTCTTCATCGGGTCCTGTTGGGCACGAGTCACAGTGCCAGGTTCCTGCTGGCTGCCTCTCCTTTTGGAAATGCACACACATTTACACACATATGCTGTACACTTTATAAACAAACACAAATGTACGACAGCTACATACTGTGCAAACACTCTACAGTAGTAAGTGAAAATTGTGCCGCGCAAAAAACAAAACAAAAAAACACCCTTTTTTTCTGCTATTCCATCCTGTTGTCCTTGATCTTGTGACCTCAGCATCAGTGGTGTACTTGTGGCAACATTCAGCCTTTCAACTAACAGGGGAACAACCATGTGCTTTCTGATCCAGCTTCACTGCGATGCTCACTGCTAATTCACCCACACAAACAAGGCTGAGACTATTCAAAGATGACATGGCAAATTCAGTTTGCCATCTCTTGTGGAAGGAACAACGTTCCAGTCTCTTCTTTAGAGGCTAAGAGGATTTGTCTCAGGGAGGTGCCTCTGCTGTGAGTTTTAAATCACTGTTGACAACAGTTTTTCCCTGGATGAGATCTCTGGTTTCATTATGATAGCACTGATAGCATCTTGCACAGAATTGATGGAAGGTGGTGTATTATTTTACAGTAAAACGTCCCCCTTCTTGCCAGAATTAAAATTCTTTCATGTTAAAAGAGACTAGTGCTGCCTCAATGTAGGACAGAGCGGCACACTCGCTTTTGAAGCTAAGTGACTAAATAGTGCTTTTGAACTTGGTTGTCAGTCAGTAAAACTTCTCTGCAGATTTGATCTCTTGATTTCAAAAACACACTGTGTTGGTGGATATCTTTGTGTTTATTACCACATATGTAAAATATGAAGACGTGACACTGACTGCATCACAGTGCCTCGCTTGCAGGGTGCAATTAATCTGATTAGAGAAGGAAACATTAGATTTTTATTCTTCTTAACCTGTTGTGTTATAAACAAACCTGTTAGCCTAGGCAGGTACCATGATGAAAGAAAAAGGCAAAAAGCAGCATGATCCACAGATAAACATGAAAGGATTAAAATCTTATAATATCTATAATGTATAATATGAGGTTTCTTGAATAACCTGTTACTTGTAATGGCTTGCAGTATGATTTAATTCTTTGCAGGCTCCACTACAACAATGCCAGTGGAAAGTCAGCAGCTTTGTTGTCTTGGACACATGCATTTTCTCATTCAATCAAGGTGGCATAAAATTACTGTGATGGACTTTTCTGTGCAGTTTCTGTTGCTATTTGATTAGATGCACAAAAAAAAAAAATCAGTCTTGGTAAAAAAAAAAAACAGATTTTACATAAAATATATCAGCTGATTCTGATGGAAGCGTATGCATATATACTGTAAAGATCACATATGAACATTAGAGCAGAAGCAGAAGAAGTGTTTTAATGTAGATAAAGAAATGAGGATGCTGACGTTTGCAGGCTACATAATTTCTTGGTGTTTGAAATTGATAAGAGGGCCACATGAATTTAATAATCTTTCACATTTCTGACTTTGTGTATACAAAAAGCCAGGTTAAAAAAAGCCAGAGAAATGTGTAAATGTGAGTATTTTTTGTAAATAAAATATGAAAATAGCTATTTAAGGTCGCTGGAATGTATTAAAGACAGTTTTATTAAAAATGTGAATAAAGTTGCTAGTTTTGTAATGTTACGTGCAACTGATCATGTCTGAAAAGTAACATTAACGGCAAGTTTGAGTCGAAGGCGTCTTCTTTTCCTTTCATTTTTACGTTTTTCGACCAAAAGCCGAAGAAATAATCCAGTCGCTCAGGAAAGGAAGATTATTGCTGCTGCAGACGGCTTCTTGTTTTCAACAAAACTTTATTGACAATTCAATGCTGCAGAAAGCATTGCGAACATTGCAAACTCTTCTGGAAACAGCCGTGATGTCAGTTTACTGTGCCACGGATGACTAATGGTGACGCAAGAGGATTTAGAAGAGCTGTCCCATTTCTTAGGGGAATAATTCAATCCCTTGAACCTGAAACGCATTTCAAGTGTCAGGGCAAGGGGTAGGGGTAGGGGTAGGGATGAAAAGAGGAATTGGAATTGGGCCTTAGAGTCACAATGTCTACTGAAGTAAAGAAGTTATAAATCTGCAAGTTGTTTATGCTTTGATTGTTGAGTAAACTGATGAACTACACGCTAAGGGTAACAACAAGCTAACGCTGGTTTGTAGATCAAATGTCCAAATTCACAGGCTGAGATCACAAATACCTTATGAAATTACCACATCAAATAAATGTAACAAGTGGCCAGAGTGTATCTCCTCCCTGGGAACAGTCATACGGCTGTCATATAGCAGCATTTACATGCTAAAACCTTAGCACTGCAATATGCGTCCTTATTTCTGTCATACATCACATTTATCTTGTTAGCGAGAAGAAAGCCAACTGTGGGTTCTGTTTGATTCCCAGAGTGAATTGGAGCTCCCTCCAATTAAGAAAAAAGAAAGAAAAAATTTAAGCTGCTCTGTTGTTTGCTCCCATCTTTCTCCGGCATCGGTCAGATTCCAGTTTGGCTTTCTTTGTCTCACAAGAGAAAACTTTTCTTCTTTGTCTTACTGGAGTCTGAGTTGGGGTTTAAGAGGCACCTGTTCTCTATCTTTTTGAAGCAGTGGTCAGTGTTTTCTTCACATGCGCCAATGGAGGCGGAATACACGACACCAGCTGCAGCGCAGCCAGATGGAGTACGCGCAGCTCGTCTCCCTCACATGCGCCTCCTTGAGGATTCGTCCCCGAAACTGTCACATTGAGCATGCAGAAACAGTGCTATACAACCGATTAGCTCATTCTACACATCAGGCAATTGTAAGACCATGTGGAGGAAAGAACAGTATTTAACATTTAGACTGGCGCAATACACCTGTAAATCAATTATGTTTATACTTTGTAGGGTTGAAACAATTAAGTTAATCAAGAGAGAAACTGTGAGCAAAAAATAAGAAAATTCATCAATTTCTTTTTTTTTTTTTTTTTTTTTTTTTTTTTTTACTTGTCCTGTCCAGCATCGAAGCAAGCAGAATGGAAATCTGATTGCTTTATTCTGTTGAACAGTTTTGCTTTATCAAGCGGAGCTTTATGAATATAAGGCTCCACTTGATATCATGTTTATTCATTTTATTTCTTTATTTAAACATTTGTCTATTACACCATTCCATTTCATACTGCTGGGCCTGACAAGGGAGAAATGAAAGTTAACAGAGGTAATGATAGAAAGTGAAACAGAGAGAGAGGAGTAAGGAAGAGGAAGAGAGAGAGGAGAGAAAACATGAATCCACTTACACAGTTCACTGGTACATCTGTACCGCGATCCTTAAACAACCAAGGTCTCTGTTGGAAAACAAAACAAGCAATCCCCTACAGGAGGACCTGCAGGTGGCTTAAATATCCTCAGATCATACAAACACACGCAGAACTACGCAGAGAAGAGGTACAACCTAGTCAGCGCAATGGGAAGTAGAGAAGAGGTACAACCTAGTCATCGCAATGGGAAGTAGAGAAGAGGTACAACCTAGTCATCGCAATGGGAAGTAGTGTCACAGTGTCAACATGCATAATAAAGGGTGCTCCGTGGTGATACAGTCATGCAGATGCAGCCTCGTCTCCGCAAGGAGGAGGAAGCCCGCAGGGCTCACGACCCAGGCCCCCAGCAGCCACCCAGAGGCCCAGATCCCAGCTACCCCCCCCCCCAAAGAGCGGACATGCATCCCCCGAAGGGCGGCAAAAGGCGGCCCCAGCCGGAGCCCCCCGCAGTCTGGAGGCCCAGGCCCCAGCGGACCAAGACCAGCAGCTGCCGACCCCACCGGGCGCCGGGCGTCCCCCGGAGCGGAGACAGCGCCGGGCCCAGGGCCCAAGCGCCCAGGAGCAGCCACCCCCCCCCCCGGACCCGGGCGGCCCAACCGAAACCCAGGAGGACCGGACCCCCCAGACGACGCCCCCCAGGGCAGGCCAGCCCCCACCCCAAAGTCCCTGTCCCATACACCTGACACCAGGGCGCCACCACCTCTACCACCCCCTACCCCGCCACCACGCTCGCACACACACTCCCCACACACCTACCCCAACACTAGGGCTGAAAGATATACCGTCACCGCCCCCACATCGAGACACAGGCACCCAAGACATCAATACCGCAAGAGCAACCACATACAGGATACAGATCCCCCCCTGCGCCCGCCCCGCACAAAAAGCCCCGGAAGCCACAAACAAAACCGCACCCCCCACCAAAGCGCCCGGCCCCCAACCAACCCGCAGCCACACCGCACCACACCGACACCAAGATGCCCGGCACGGATACCGAGATACGAACCTCCGCCCACACCGCCCAGCCCTACCCAACACCTCCGTGTACCCCCCCCCACACACACATACACCCACCCACTCCGCTCTCCGACCTTACATACCCACACTCACTCCTCTCTCCACCCCCAACACTCTCCTCCCTCTACCGTCCACACCTACCCCCACCTCCTCATACCCTCTAACACACACATGCACTCCCCCCACATAACTGCACCAACCCCCTCCCCACCCCCCCACACATACGCCCCCACCTCCCTATACCCCCAATACCCCATACAGTCCCCCCTTACATGTCCAGCCCCGCCCATCCCTCTGACCTATCACACTCCCGCCCTTCCTTCCTTCAGCCCCTCATGACCATCCCTAATAGACACTCACGAGCATGCCACTCCTTCCTCCATCCCCCCTTTCCTCCAACCACTTACCCACATCTCCTCCCTCTTCCAGCCCAAGTTCCTCCCTCCCACATTTCCTCTTTCACACTCTCATTCATTATTCTCACATACCCACCTCTCTCTTGCCCATGCCCTCGTGCCTCCTGAGTGGTAGCCCGGGCCGGGGAAGGAGCCGCGAGCTCCAAGCCCCCAACACGTTCCCCCCCACCACCACCCCCATCCCCCACCCCCCGGACGCAGCAGGCCAGGCGTCCCCCAGGCCAGCAGGTCCCCCGCAATGCAGCCAGTAATGCAGCCAGCCTTAACCACTGGCACGTGAAGTAGCCACTGTCCCCCCTCCCCCCCCAGTAGCGCCCGGGAGACCGGGGTATGAAAGGACCCTGTCCCCCCCCCCACCCCCCCGCTCATGACTGTGTGTGTAAGATGTGTGTTGTTTGCAGTTAAAACTAAGGGGCAGTGCCAAGTCATGCCGGGAGTGGGGTCGCGTAGGGGGCATGACCCCCCAACCGGCCCCTCCCTCCTTCCACACACTATATGGCCCGCCCCTCAGAAGTGGTTGTGAGCTGTTGTTATTTTATGTGTTTAGGTGTCTAAGTGTGGTTAAAACTGGGGAGCAGGCTGCCTCTAGACGTGGCAAGCAAAGGCACTTTGGTGCCCTCCCTCACCACGCCCGCTTGACACGCACCCTCCCCAAAACCCTACGGTGTGTGTGTGTGAGGTAGAGCGGGGGGGGGGGGGGGGTCTTGGGAAAGGAGACCAGGGGGGTATGAATTCCCCCTCTGGAAGGAGAGCCGTTGCCGGCATTAGGTACCCCTGCCTCCCGGGATCACCCCAGGGCAGAAGGGGCAGGCATGGCCGCCCCCACGGCCCGGCGTCCGGCGTTCACCACAGAGGGGCCAGCCTCGGCCCCTGGGGGCGCTCGACCACGCCAGGCCAGGGAGGGGGGAAAAGGGACGGGAGCGGAAAGGGTCGGCGGAGGGGCCAGAGTCACCGGCCCAACATCCCCAGGCCTCGCAAACCCCCCAAGAGGCACGCAGAGCTGCTATTTTTTTTTTTTTTTTTTTTCTCCCCCTTTCCTCCCCCCCCCCAACCCGACACACACAAACCCCACCAATGCACCACCACCCCCGCACCCAAACACCCATCATCCATGCACCCCCACCCACCCACCCATCTCCACACACCCCCACAGGCAGCCACACACACACACAACCGCATTCCCCCCCCCCCTCCAGTCACACACCCACCCACACATACCAAGGACGGGGGCCACGGGGCCACCAGCCCCCCCCCCCACGCCACAAGCCCACCGCCCCCAGCCCCCGGACCACGCGAGACCAACCCGCACGAGACCACCAGCGCAGGCCAGCCCCAACCGACACAGCGGCCGGGCGGGACAGGCACCGGGCGCGGAAAAGACCCGGCCACCCCCGCAACCCCCCACCTCCACACACTAGAGCTGAACGATATGGACAAAACCCCACACCCCGACAGCCACGCCAGACACCCCAACATCGATACGACACGACATGACCACGGGTCCGCCGAAAACCAAGCACCCCGGCGGAAAGCGCAGCTCCGTCCGCTACCCCCAGAGCCCCACACGCAGGACAAGCACAGGGGAAATCCACACCCCCCACATAGCCGCTCCCGCGACACCAACATCCCGGATGCCCACATCCCGACACAGACACGACAACGATACATCCCCCAGCCCCACCACACACACACCCCCACCAGCACACACACCCGCACGCACACAGCAGAGGCGCCCCGGCCCCCGGCGCAGTGACTAGACGTCACCAGGTCGTGAGGACCGGCCAAATCCAGAGGAGGCACGTCCCGCCGGCCCGCCCCCCCAGCGCCAAGCCGGGTCCCCCGGCCCCGGAGGCAGGGGCCACCCCGGAGCACCGGGGCCCAGGACCCCCCGCCCCCCCCGCCCCGGGACGACCCCGGCCACCCGGCGCCAGCCGACAGCCACCGGCCAGGGCCCCACCAGCGACCCGCCCACCGCCGCAGAGCAGCCCCGACCGCTGACCCCCATGCCCCCCATCGGGCTGGATACAGCCCCGCCCCAGCGGCGAGGCAGCCCAGACCCCCCCCCAAGTCAACCGCCAGGGATCCATAGCCATCAAGCACTCGCCGGCACCCAACCCCCACATCGCCGAGGCGGCTCTCCTACACCAACGTTAAGTGATGGAGCTAATCACAGGGGACCAGAGGGAGTGGAATTCATCTAACTGGTTCTTAGAGGAGGCAGACATCGTCTCAATACTGATATGGTCTACTAAGAAATTCCTAAACTGGCTAATGCTCAGATTATTTTTGGATTTCCAGTTTACCAAGATAGTTTTCTTTGCAATACATAATACAGTAAGTATCATATGTGCATAGTTGGTTACCGTGTTGATCTCATCCAAGTCCCCCAGTAAACACAGTGTGGGGCTTGCAGGAAAGTTACACCTGAGCCACGTTGACATGTCATCACACACCTGAAGCCAAAACCTCTGGACAGGTGGACAAGACCACAAGGCGTGAAGATAATTGTCTGTTGTATTCTCATTGCAGTGCAAACAAATATTTGAAGGTGACAGACCCATCTTGAACATCCTCTGTCCTGTGTAATGTACTCTGTGTAAAACCTTGAATTGTATCAACTGTATATTTGAGTTTTTAGTCATTAGGAACGTGTTTAAACATATCTGTGTCCATGTGTTTTGGTTAAGGGTTCTGGACAAGTCAGCCTCCCACTTCGAAGTTGGAAGGGAAATTGAATCATCCAGTTTTAATAATAATCTATATATTTTCGACAGTAGTTTGGGGATAGAGAGATTCAGGAATTCTGCTACCCTGACCGGAGTCTGCAAGATCAGTTGGTTAGAGGTATATTTTTTGCTTAATATAGATTTAAGTTGATGGTATTCTAAGAATTTAGTACTACTGATCCCGTATTGTAAGGTAAGTGTATTAAATGACAGGAATTTTCCATTTTCAATGATATGTTGTAATTGTTTTACTCCTTTATCCTTCCAATGCACAAAATTAATCATTTTCTTGTTTTGTAAAATATCCAGGTTATTCCAGATGGGTGTGAGTTTACATGGAATAATAGAAGACTCGGTTAACTTCAGGAATTCCCACCATGCTTTCAGAGTAGAGCAGATGTTGATACTTTTAAAGCATTTATGAGATCTGACTGCTGAACTGATGAACGGCAAATCAGAGACATCCAGATCCTCACATAATGCTTGTTCTGTGTCTAGCCACGGTTCATCTAGATGGGTAGGTTTCAGCCATTTGGAAATAAATTGTAGCTTATTTGCTAGGAAATAATAATTGAAATTGGGTGAGTCTAACCCTCCCCGGTCTTTTACCTGTTGTAAGGTTTTTAAACTGATACGTGATGGCTTGTTTTTCCAAAGAAATTTGGAAATGTGAGAGTCCAGTGACTTAAACCAACTGGAGGAAGGTTTGGTGGGTATCATTGAGAACAAGTAGTTAATTTTCGGTAGAACCATCATTTTGATGGTAGCAACTCTCCCCATGAGTGATATGGGTAAGTGCTTCCATCGCGTGAGAAAATTCATCAATTTCTTTTAAACAAAAATTTATACCAGCTGTTCGAATGAAACATTTGTAGTTTGCATCACACATTCGAAACAACATGTTGGAAACACTTATCAATAATTTTTACACTTTGAGAATATTTTGCATTGTTGTATTAGCACGTCATTGATTGAAATACAGCCAACAGAATATGAGCGAAAACTAGAAGGCTTGATGGAATAAGACATCCATAGGTCATTGGAGTATCCTTTCACTCTAATGGGCACATGCTGTATATTACAAGCCACTGAGTGAGAGGTCTGTAGTGCAACCATCTGAGGAAATCAGGGGCTGTAAAGAATTAATAAAGGCAGCGATCCACCCTTTTAACCATTTTGTAATTCACAGATTCAAATCTCATTTGTAGGCTGTAATAGCAGGGATATCCTTTCATAACACAAGTGTGACAGGGAGCTGCCTGCCTCACTTGGACCAACTCATGCTTGATAGTGCATTATCATTAGAGGGGAGCTGCAGATTAATATTTCATTAGGACTGTGGCTTTGCAGGGGCTTCCAGGCATACCAAGTGATATGTTATTCCCTGCTTCACACTGATTACTCTCTCACAGCTGCAGCTGGGATACAAGGGTTCTTATTGTGATGGACAGAGCAGTGAGGCAAGGTGGTCAAGAAAAAAAGAAAACGAGAGAGAGATATACCTATTTAACAGTGAGTAAGGATGGCTATCCGAAGAGGTGCATCATCACTTTTCAGGGTATGGCAATAACAAGCCATTACTAGGCTGCGTATGGGTGGTAAGTAGGGGCACCAATTTTGACAGGGCCCTGTATCAAGACCTGTGTGGCTTAAGAATCATGTCTGTCAAAAAACAGCAGTAATGAGCATTTTAAGGACAGAATAACATGAAAGTATGAAAGAATGATTAATGAAAAACTGTGGTTGTAGGTTGTAAAATGTTTGCTTGACTTATACAGTATATACATATATATATATATATATATATATATATATATATATATATATATATATATATATATACATACATTATTTTTTCACCAGTTTTGATTTTGATGGTTTTGTATGTCTTATAATGATGCCAGAATGCTGCAGAGGGGACAGAATGGTTTTAGTTTACCATAAAATGTTTTCTAAAGCAGGTTTTTTATTCTATGAGCCCAGCATTGTTTTCCATCCTTCACTGCTTCCTGGCTTTGCAACAGTTCAGTGGAATTTCTATGGGGATCAGAAGGACTTAGTCTTGACAATAACACTTGAATGACATAAGGAGAAATTCTATGACTTAGTATTTCATGAGAGAGCATTATTCAGTTTATTAAAGACAGGGATATTTGAGAGCCAGCTCCTAGTGGCTCTCAGTGGTATTGCACTTTAAAAAGAATTGTTGGCTTAATTTCTCAGGCACAGTGGTTTCTGTATATTAAGATTTCATACAAAATTATTGATACATACATAAAAAATAAAGATATGTAGTTCCTTGTTGTAATGTTTTACCAGTTTGTTTCCAACATGCAAAACTCAAAATCCTCTGAAGCATTTTGCACTTTGTGCTCTTGCAGTTTGATGAATACAAACATAGGCTACAAGGAGAAACCAATTTTTTTCGCCTTAAGATTGTTGTTGCTCACATTCTAGTCTATGTTAAGACAAATCACATTTCATTAAGAAAACAGTTTGATAAAACGTAAGTTAAGCCTCTGCTCTGCAAAGTGTCTGTATTATTTTTGACATTCTCTTGAAACTGGGAGTCTTCAAAGACGGCATGTTTAAACCTCAAACTGTTTGAAATATCAAAGTGGTTGTATGGCAACTTTCTAAATGTCACCGTGGGGGATCTTCCACTTGTTTGATGCTCACTTCTTGAGGAACAGTAATGATGGGTCTGAAGGTGTTTCAGCAACCATATCAATGCAGTTGTGCTTCTCTTATGTCAATCTTCCCTCTGCTTGAACACCCACTTTAAGAACATGAACATGAATTGTTATTTCACTGCCTAAGCCAGTACATTTCTCATCTTTTGACTGATATGAATTCTTGGCTCACAGAGTAATCAGGTTGTCATTTTTTTGTATTTCCAGCACCTTAGTTAGAAGTGTATGTATATAGCTTAAATCATAATGCATACAGAACATGAGGGTTTTATTCATGCCCAAAGGAAATGTTTGCTTATAGCCTCATTTATTAGCAGGAAATGGATCGAAGAAAGTCAGTCTGGAATCAAGTCCTCTAAATGTCCTGAGAGCGGCAAGTATTGCTTCATGCTCCAAAGCTGCCACTGACAGACTGTGTTAAATCAATGGATTTAGCTGCAGGGTTTTTATGTAAAAATGAGAGCTTCATAAATGACTGTATTGACCCAATAGGGTGCATGCAGACATAAGTGATGCATCCCTGGGTAATTGCTCCACGTTGTAATTTGGAACTAAGACAACATGAACCTCTTCTTGATGGTTATCTCAGTCCCACAACACTTGAGCCACTTTAAGACTTGCATTGCAGAACATGAGCGGTAAAGTCCATCCGCTCTTTAAACGGACTTGTCTTTTCAAACATGTCGCTTCCTTGCAGACTTATCACGTCCCAGGTGCTTTCAGACATCAGAAAATGTTGCAGAAAAGTCAGCACAGCCTCACTCTCCCTTCAACTCAGTCTGGAACATTTTCTTGTGTGTTTAGCCAAACAATGTGCTGCAACATTTCCGCTCTTGAGACATGGGGTCCAGCCGGTACATGTCCGCTACCAGAACGCATGCCTGAAGCGTCATAAAGGACAGAGTCCGCAATTTTACCCCTTTCCAGTGCAAGTCTGAAAGGGGCTATAATCTGCTAGTGCACTGGCTCAGTTTAATTTATTAGTGACTTCAATTCATTTCTGTTCAATGCAACACAACCCCCATGCATCTATTTTTTTTTAAATATCTGATAGTTGTTAAGTTACTCAAACAATCACATATTTTTACCTGGCAGCTAATAAAAAAAATGGAAGTGCAAAAAAAAGTCCTGTTCAGACTCTATGAGGGACTGTGTATTTGCACAAGAGGTGCTTCAAAAATATCCCTCCTTGCATTCCAGTAACAGTTGGTTTGGATCAGCACAGACTAACTTTGATGAAGCAGTTGCATGTAAAATGGGAAATTTTACATACTTCCATTTTTCTCTTTCAAAATTAGCAACATTTGCCACAATTTACAGATTATAAATCAAATCACTAATCAGCAATAAGAATTTTATACTTGTTGCATATTAAAAAGCTACTAGATCCCCTACATTATTATAATTACAAGGTTTTTTTGTTGTTGTTACATTACAAATGAATAATTAGACAGGTCACGATAAGAATGGCATTTCTCAGTATAAACATGATGCAGCTGTTCCATGTTTATGCAAAGCAAATAAGAATAGAATCAATGTTTATTTAAGTGTCAGACACTTACGTGCCCAGCCCATATGGGCTTATATGACACTGATACCTTTAGAACATAAGAAGAAGAAGAAGATGCCCAACATACAAAATATCAATTATACAATTTCAGGATACGGAGAGCTCTGTCTGAGCTTCCATGCCTTTTCCAAATATTTCATCAAACTGTATACTTAATTTTCAAATAGCCAACGCAACATTTCACCATCAGCAATCCAAAGCAAATCAAGCTTTTTAAACTGAATGTTTTCAAACAAAACAGTTCGGAGGTCATGATATAAAGGGCAATAATACAAGAAGTGCCATTCATCCTCAACAACCTCTAAATCACACATAGTGCATAACCTTTCCTCTCATGGGACACCCTTATATCACCGCACCTCCACCTACAGAGGAAGACCCCTGCTCTAAGCTGAGTACACAAAGACCGCTGGGCTCTTTTTATATTACACTAAACATAAAACTGTGAAAAACTCTGAGCTTTGCATAATTGTGTTTTTTTTTTCTTTCCTTTCCTTTTCTTTTCTTTCCTTTTTTTGTAGCATCAGGACATGCAGACTTATGTCATGGAAAGTTCTGCAAAACCAAAACTTTTAAAGATGCTCACTGCCTTTTGGATTATAAGACCCTAATTTGCTCTTCTCAGGTGTTTTGAATGTAATGCTTTAAGTTGTTCCAGATGCACTTTGGAAGTAAGTGGTTCTTACAGTGTACTTGGGAATGCACCGATTGCATATACTGGCCTTTTATTTCATTTGTATTTATTTATTTTTTATTATTTTTACAATAAATGATTTTATTGTGGAAAAACCACTGTTGTGTATGAATACTGTACCTACACAGGCTGAAAGTTTATACACCATCCCATTAAAAGGCTAAATTCACAATAGTAATTCAAATAACAAGAGACAGAAAACAGTTATAATAAATGAAAAATGTACCAAATTCTAATTTAGCAAAATAAAACATTAATTTTGAATTGTGTTATTAAAAAACAAAACAAAAGAAAGAGCACCTTACTTCAAAATGTTGCTCTATAAAACTTTAGCTCAGGAGCCCCATCATGCTTGTATGCTTGTTTCATTATTATTATTACTATAATAATAATAATAATAATAACTTCTTCTTCTTCTTCTTCTTCTTCTTATTATTATTATATATTTCTGTTGTAACCACAATTCAAAATCAATGTCATGATTCTTTTTTTGTCATTTTTAACTCATTTTACCGACAGATGATTTTTTTGGGTCTTTAATGGGAGGGTGTCTAAACTTTCGGCCCGAACATGTGCATTTAGACAGCATACTGTTGCTTACTAAAAACCAATAAATTTACATTTACCTTGTTTCCTGCTGTATGTGATACTGAATTATTGCTAGAGATGCACCGATCGATCGGCAACCGATCGCAATCGGCCGATAGTGCCCCTATCGGTTTTGATCGGAGTCCTCAAAATAGATCCAAGCAAGCCGATCCGATGACGTTTACAGTAACTACAGCGTGTTTTGGTGTTTGATGCGCCTGACACGCAGCAGGCGTGGGAAATACAGAGGAGACTCCAGTGAATCTCTTCACTGCAGGGAGACAGTGGAGGATAAACTATGATCTGTGTCCTGTCCCGGTTTCCAAACGGCGGGTTGATGATGTGCTGTCCCGACGGGATTTAACGGGCTTATAATGACGTCCTGATGCAGGACTGCAGGTTGTTAAACTGGGCCGACCAGACAAAAGCTGCGCCATCGTCGGTGCACAGCTCATGGAGTAAATGGAGAAACTCACTAAACTCAGAACACCTCTGAACAATCTGTTGAATCCACACACGGCACAGAAACGCTTGACAACGTTCATACACCCCCACACTCAGGGCGCCTGACGCACATGACAATTCAATTCAATTCAACTTTATTTGTATAGTGTCCATTCATGACAATGTCACCTCAGGGCGCTTAAAACGCAAGGCTCTGCCATCGATGCTGCTTCATCAGAAGTACGCTCATCAATAAAATCATAATTTTATTATATTTTTTTGGCTATAGCACGTTTATGCTACATTTAGAGTTTTTTTTTAACAGAAAGCTGCAGTATCAGCTCCAAGTTTATGTCCAAAGATAATGTTGCAGTTGCACATAAGTTGCTATTCTTATTCTCATTTAACATTTTTTACGTGAATTTTTCACTAAAAGCTTGTAGGGAAACTCTAAATAGTGTGTCTGAGAAAGAGCCTCTAGAGAGTGAAATGTTTATTATAGTGCACATGTTGTGTGTTATGTACACAATCTATTTTTTTATTTTAAGATTTAATTCCTTTTTCCACAGGAAAAAACGAGTTTAGAGTTGACAACTTGTACCAACTCTAAGAGAGTGAAATGTTTACTGGTGTCTGTGCTGGTGCGCTGCACATGTTGTGTGTTGTACATATAATTATTGCCACAAGAAAGCTTAAGTTAGTAAGCTACACTTCCTCTATGTAAACTGAGTCCAAGTTGTCTCCAAGAGAGTCTCTAATAGAGTAAAATATTGCAGATTGCCTGCAATAAAACTGTGGTCAATTCATGATAATTTCCCATCTCCAAATTGTTATAGGCCTACTTAAAAACATAATGTCGATGTTATGTACACGAGACAACAATATTGGAGAATTTATGGATTTGGTGCTGTGATTGGTGATCGGCAATATCGGGATCGGCAGATACTGCGTTTGGTGATCGGTGATCGGCCCTCAAAATCCTGATCGGTGCATCACCATTGCCGCAAATTAAATGAATGAATAAAAATTAAACCTGCAGTTTCCTCTCCACAATGGTCAAAACAGACAGATACCTTTATAGTTGTTTTACCTGTCGTGCTGTTCTGACCTGATTTGGACTTGTGTCTTCAATTCTGTAGATTCTGGAGAAAGAGAAAAACAGTTGCTAGTTGAGTGCAGAGCCGTGTTGTTTCTTCAGCTTGCCCATTTGAGTCTTCCCCTCAGTTTAACATTCAGCATAGTTTGCCCCCTGTTCCCAGCCCTCTGACCCCTTCACATTCTTCTCCCAGACTACTCCTGACTCAATCTGACCTTGACCTGTAGGCTCAGCAGACATCCAGGAGAAGAACTGGGATGCATCTGTCTCCAACAGTGTTAGCATTTTACCTTTCAGGTGGGCAAATCCAGAGGGGTTACGGGGGACTCTTGAATTAATTTCATCTATGCATTTCTGCCCTGTTTAGGAACACAGTTGCAAGGAAAATGCTACACTTTTTATTCATTTCTTTTTTCTTTTTTTCTTTTTTAATTTTTTTTAATTTCCCCACATATGGAATGTGGGGAAATTAATATAATCTCCTCTAACTTGTCTCTCCATCCACTTCACACCGAGCTCAATTGCTTTGTTTTGTGTACATATTGACAGATGACTACCTTTTTTCTACAGGTGTTATAGAACAGGCAGTAGAGGTGAGATATGGGCTTCTGAATCGACTTTTTCCCTAAGTTAACAAAAGCTCTTTCTACTTATTATCCTGAAAAAAAGTCAAATTCCCAGGGCACTTTTGTAACACTTTCTGTGTAACTCTCGGCATGGTTGATGTTAAGGCTTCAAGAGGGTCCTCTGAAGTCCCAAGTTCCTCAGAGCTGATGCAGTGTAGAGTTGGAATCATCAGGAAACAAAGGACTGAGGGAGCATAAGCTCTCATTTTCCAGAGCAAGTTAAAAGCAGCACAGTTCTCTCTAATGCTCAGAGGCCTATTTTAGATATACTGAGCTTTTAATGTCTAATGCACACTGCTGAGCTCACTGACAATGTCACTGGTAAAAGAAGGACTTCAAAAAAGCAACAAACATGGAATTTCAGTAAGAGGGTGTGTTGCCAGCTTGAAAGAGGTGTAACTGATGTGATTTCAGTGAAAATGTCCCCAAAATTAAACATTTTATCAGGTTTTAATCAAAATATTGTTAAAATTCATACTGTACACCCTCAGCTGAGAAATGCAGTTGCTGGGAAAGTAAGATATTCATTAATTCTCTGTACCAATGTATCCTGTAGAGTATTGCAGGGAAGCTGCAGCCTGTCTCAGCAGGAATTAGATATGAAACTGTGTGTGCATGGAGAAAAGGCATTGTAAAGTGCTTTGTTCTGCACTAAGGTTAAAAGCACTATATAACATTAATGGAAAACATGTTCTGATATTTCATGCATATGGAGATTCATGTTTCATATCTTTGGACCCACATGCACTGACACTGAAGAGTTGTCAAGAAATAGTGGAGCAAGAAAAGTGACATATTTTGAAATAATGAATTTAGAATATTTTGGCATATGGTTATTTTATTTCAGCCAACATGACACCAAAAGCACATTTTTAAGAGTTTAAAAATTGAAAGTGAGTAAAAATGTCTATCCTTATTAACTAATCTAGTGTTACGACTTAATCTTTGTGTGGCAAGGTAAACATTGAGGGCCCGGGCAGGATTCAATTCCACAGACTCCAGGTGAGAGTCATGCATGCTTACAGTAATATTCAGCCAGAGGGATATCCCTGTAGCTAAGTAGCCAGGGAACACAGTCAGTCAGAGGTGACAGGATGGAAATAACAGTATATTATTAGAACAATAATTTTGATGAATTTTAAAAAAATCAAATTTATCATAGTTAAATCCTGATAGAGCTATGAGATAATCATCTCTCAAGTACTTTTTACTTTTTTACATTATCAGTCATTTTCATCTTGAAATTACAGGCATCAAAAAATGGGTCAAAACATACAGTAAAAAAAAGGAAGAAAAGGTGTCTTTTTGTTTCTTACACAAACATGCCCCCCCCCCCCCCCCCCCCCCCCCCCCCATACACACACACACATATACTGTATGTCTTATTTATTTATGTAAACCTCTTGAGATGAACCATCTTGTTTAGGGGGTCCTAATATATTTTCCCACAAAAAAGGCAAAACAGATGAACAGATGATGCTTGTACCTCTGCAAGACAGCTGCAGAGGTACAAGCAGAACAAGTATGTTTGACAGTATATGTATATACATACACAAATATACAGACAAAACAAGAGAAAGAAAAAAAAGAATGCCAACAAATGTGCACATCCAATCAGACCATTCACATAATCAAACAAGGATCTCTAAAGTTATAACAGATTATCAGTTACAAATTAATACAATATTATATCAAACAGTATAAAAAGAAAAAAAAGAGAAGAAAAAAATAGAGATGAGTCAAAAACAATGACATTCATTTTGAAGGTGGCCAGTAAGGCCATTTTAAACACATAAACAGAAGTTAAAGAACGGATTGAGGCTGGAAGATTGTTACAGTTAGAGGGTGCCTTAAATTTAAATGAAAATATTCCAATATTCTTATGAATTCGAGGCACAACAAAAAACACTCCTGTTGCATGTCTTAAACTATAAGAAGAGCCAACAGGAATTAAATATTGTTTTACGTATTCTGGATAGCTAAAATTAATACAGTACATTTAAAAATATATAATAACCAATGCTGTCTGGAGGATGGAGTAAACCAGGACAGTTGTTGATACAATTAACAATTATGAGTTCTGAAAGGACAGCGTAGAACAAACCTGCACACACTGTTATACAACACTAAGTGGCTGTAGATTAGTGGCTGTAGTGTTTTGATAAATTATGTCTCTACAATCAAGAATTGGTGTGGAAAACTCCCTGCTGGAGTCAGCGTTGTGCCGTCAGCGATGACGCATCCACGCACTTGCGTCCTCAACTTGCAATGCGCCTGGCTGGCTGACACATGCCGTTTTGCTCCAGCGCCGTGTTAATACATTCTTTGTGTGTACGTGTGCGTTGATGATAACGTAAGTACATAATCTCTGTCTGTATTTCTGTTGTATTTCATCTGCTCGTGTTATTTACATAGTATTCTCGACCTGTGGTGTACTTCTACCGTTTGGTGTATGTTTGAGGCAGTAATTTAGCTTCTAAATGTCGCATTGGCCGTCCACGCAGTGTCCACGCCGCGTCCACGTGAACAGTCATCTTCTAGCCCTTACGGCTGCAAATCCGCTTCTGCCATTTGTGGTCAAACAGCGCCACCCTTTGGCCACTAAGTGTATTGCATGTGAAATTTCTCTGTATTAATCCAGAGTGCCTAATCTTCACTTATATTATTCTGCTGTTACTTGCTACTTGCAGTAATGTGGGTTCCTTGTTACATTAATATTACTTAGGTGCAATTTACAACTAACTATTGTTAATGTAACTTTGTGTACATTTGATTCTACCTGATTATAATGAAACTGTATTCTGTATATTTAGCATAATGTAGAGCTTGACTGTACAGTTTCTAATTACTCTTTCGGTATATGCTCATTTTACAGAGACCACACACACACACTCTCACACGCTTGGATTCAATAAACCTCTTAAAATCACTTAAAGTGGTTGCTGTTCTCTGACCGGAGCACATAGTCAGTGAGGGGGCGACTAGCCATCAACGTACACGTCCGTCACAATTGGCAGTAATAATTGTGTGACAAACCTTTTTCTTACTGAAAAACTAAAACAGTTAATTGACTAATAAAGTCATTTTAAGAAATATGTAATTTTATTAATGATAGAATGTTTGTGATAAATAAAAGAAAGTGACGAGTCGAGCAAAAGTCCTACATATTTATACTGTTCAACTTGTGCAATTGGTGTGGTATCCAAACATGTAAGATAAAGCTTGTTGACAGGTGTAGTGCGTTTTTCCTGAAATACAGTAACATTGAGTAAGATTTTGTTCTATTGAGAATAAGTTTATTGGCTTGAAGCCATAATTATACCTTATCAATATCATGTTTAAGAGTTTGCTGAATATCAATAATATTTGGTTTTAAGCAGTAAATAATTGCATCATCTGCATAAAGTTGAATATTACAGTCTTTACAGACAAGAAGAAGGTCGTTAATAAAAATTGAAAATAAAAGCGGGCTGAGAGAAGAACCTTGTGGCACACCTCTCACTATAATTTGATAATCTGAGGCACTACCTTTAAAAGAAACACTGTTGAGGGTTATGAAGATATGAGTTAAACCAAAAAAGAGAGTACCTGTGAAGACCAATTGAATGTAACTCATCTAATAATAGATAATGATCAACCATGTCAAACGCCTTAGACAGGTCAATAAATAAGGCACCAGTTATCAAATTAACAGCAAAGCCAGTGAATACAGTATGTCACTGGTGAATTTGTTTGTGTCTCTGTGTGTGTGTGTATTCAGTAAGCTTATCATTTTGAACAGAAATGAGGAATTTCAAACTGGATTCTACCAGGTGAAATGCACATACCCTACTTGATTGGCAGAGTTGTATCACATGGGGTGGCTTCACCTGCATGCACTTGGACTGTGCATTTCTTCAGCCACTAAACTACAAAAGTACAAAACCTGTTGAAATATAAAGGCTCAATCAGGTTGTTTATCATAATTGTCTGGCTTCACTGAGGTTTAAGTCCCTAAGGGACATTTTCTGGATTTACACTTGGATCATGGTCCGCCATTTAGTGACTTCAGGTTTAGTTGATATGTTCTCATTAGTAAAAATAAATAAATAAAAAGATTTTAAATAGTGACAGTATTCCTTGTTGGGTTTGCAGTGATTGTGTTTTTTACCTTGTCTTTATAATTCTGAATATACTGTCTGACCTGAGCAGTGGATTATCATGTGAAAACATTCATCTCATAAGCTACACGCAATGTTCCAGCTGCAGCTAAAGAGTGGGGTCATTATGTGCTTTACTTTGAGTAGCTACATTTGTCCCTGAAGCTATCCTATTTTTTTTCTTCAATTACAAGCTAAATCCCAAGGTTTAGGCTTTTTTTTCCTTTTAACCCTGAAAGTAAACCTCACTTATATCAGCTCTGCAATTTCATCCCCATTATTTTCCAGTTTCCAAAGTTTCCAGTATCATTTTTTGTGATGCAGTTTTCTTTTCCTGGTGAGTGTGATTCTGTCTCCAATCAAGCTATGTAGTCTACAGTGTTTTGAGTAGATGTCTGCTACTTTTCTTTAACCTCAAAAGTCACACTGAGAGATCATGTGAGGAGGGATAATACACTTTCAGCCAACTCAATTGCTCAAGCTTCCACACTGCAGCTTCATTGCGCTGAGACAGCCCTGTGATAACAATCAGCTGTACTGATCTGTAATGACAGGGCGGGGGTATGGGGTTCTGGCAGAGCAGATCTGATGAATGTGTGAAAAGAGAGGCAAAATGGCAAACAGGGAGTCCATCTGGCCAGGAGGGGGCTCTGGATGTCAGGGAACTGCCAATGATTTTCCCCCCAATCATGATTTCGAATTATTAAGAAGACTTATTCATGCTATTATCCTCATCACCAGCTTTCTTGTTTTGTTAAACTTCCTTTATGGTGATTCCTTATTTTCTGTTTTTATACCCTTCCTCCATCCTGCACACCAAGACACCAAGCATTAGCTTCCTGGTCAAGTCTCTGACTGGTGTTGAATATTTCAATATGGCTCTGCTTATCTGGCAGCCCCTATGACCTGCCTGGATGAGCGAGTGAGAGGAAGAGATTCGCATGACGAGCCGTGGAATGGATACTATACACAGTCATATATAAGTGAAGAGCTTGCCTCGAGGTGCACAAGCATATGAATACCAGATCTACCCCCACTCTCATTTGGTTGCCTCCTGAATTCTATAACAGACATATTTCAGCCTTGATTTGGGATTTCATTTTTACTGAATTCCCTTGAAGTAGCCAAAGAAAGGAGAAATAACCCAGTTTTTTTCGTTGTTATTGCAAATCACATAGCCAGTCATGAATACTGGAGTATTATTTTTTTTGTGAATTTCACTGTAGAATTTGCAAGGCAATAAATCAAAATCTAAAACCCAGGACCACAACAACTTTCTTTTTTCAAAGTAGACCTCTTAAAAAAGGTGTCATAGCTTAGTGTTTTAGATACACAATCCTTCTTAAATTATCTTTAAATGAATTTTTAATTATAGTTTGGTGGGAGGAAAATTTAATGAGCTCATTTTGACCTCTTTTTATCCCCAACTTTTGTTTGTCGTAAGAATACGCACGAGAGTTAGACCTGTCTGTAAGCACGTTTACGAGGCAAGCGTCAAAGCCAAAACAAAGTTTTATCAGGACAGACCAAGTGAAGGAAATGATGTCCCAACAGAGAAAAACGTGATAAAAACGTAACGGTACGATTGATAGAGAGGATCTGCCGAGTGAAAGGGCTGGACTCTGATGAATATAAGGAGCGGACGTCTGACGTGAAGTTACTCAAACAGTGTTAACTTTTGTAGCTACATTAGCAGCTTGTCCGTTTGTCAACCATCATTTACTGGTCTCTTATAAAGAGTCTCTTAGATAATAAGTTACACAAGCAGCAACACTTACCGACTGCACATCCTCACTGAATAAATATAATCCACTGGTCCCTGGTCGAGTGCTGTCCCTTCTGTTACAGCACTGAAAACTGCTGCAGCTCAGCACAGCATTTTTTTTTCCTTCTCGTTGCCGTCCTCCTCTCTGACAAAGCTAGTCATTAAACACTACTCCGCGGCAGGTAATCAGCTGAATTCAGGTGGTGCTAAAGAGGCTAGCTTAGCAGCTAGCAGCCTCTGTAGATCACGTCATTCGGAGAAAAAAAACAAAATTGCGTACTGTGGAGCGGGCGCTCTTGTGGCTGATTCTGGTGAGAAGAGAGAGCCCGCACTCAAAGACAAAGCTACTTTCACTCTGGAGTTTCTCACACGTTTTAACTGAGGTGCTATTCTAATACACGTTTTAACGTGAAAAAGTGGAATTTCCGGGTGATGACTCCTTTAAAACTTGGACTTATTTGACAGAGGAAATCCATACAACAGAAACAAGTACAAGCAAAATACTGGTGAGTAATCTATTTATATGAGGAAATCACGAACTGTAACAAACACTTTTCATAGTTTCTTTTAAAGGATCTAGGGGCAGGATGAAGAGATGCTGTAATGCTGTTTACTAAGCTGGTAAAGTCTTTTTTTTTGTAGTGCCACTTTAGTGGGCTTTCAGTAGATCTGGGTAGTTTGCTGACAGCAGAAGAATCCATAACTACCCCTTACAATGTTTGTATCCACTGCGAACACTTCCTGTATCAAAGCTGTCGGGGACGCGTATGCAGTGTCAATCGACGTCACATCCAAAGGACTGTGCGAGATTGCAGTGCATTGTGCAGCACACAGCCTGTTCAAGGCAATAGCGAGACATGTGGGTGGGCTCATTCTTTTGTTTTTAACACTTCATCACCCATTAGCATAAAAAACTGGACGTGCATGTTTATTCTATCACAATTCCTGCCCCTAGCTCCTTTAATTTCATTTACAGTTGTCACTAAGGGATCATCTCTCTTAGTTGTTTTTGCAACAATTTAAAACCCTACATGTTCATTTTTTAAAACTCAGAACACTAAGAAAACCCAAACTTTCCACATACTGGCAATTTATGATGAGTTTCCCTTCATAAATACTTCAATGATTAATCAAAGTGCATGCAATTACCTTTTGACAACTTAACGTTTCAGCTACAGCATATGCCATTAGATATTTTCATGGTTTGTAAACTGCAGACATTTTTGAGATGCAGTAGTCTCCACTAACCATTTATCAGACTGCACTGAACTGCAAATACTATCAAGAAAGATGGCGTACTTGTCAATATCTATTACCATTAAAGTGGTGATTTCATACATGTAGTCCCTGCGTCTTAAACACATAGGCTTGCCTGTCCTTGAGTGGTGCCTGACACACTTGCAGAATGTAAAATGAGATTGGGGAATACACAGACCATGTAATCCCAAAGAAAAACCCCCAACTCCTCATTGTTAGTGCATTTGACTGGGTGGTTAGTGATTCTAGAGAATTGTGGATATGTTTGTTTCTGTCAAAAACAAACTCCAAAGACTAGCAAGCTGTCAGTCTAGGCAGTAAGGTTGGACCATTGGGGGTTTGGTCAGTGAACCATGGAGAACAGAAGAAGGCCTGGCCTTCAGATTGAGACTGGCAGCCAAACATTAGAGGGCATTGCTCGGGGAGAGACTTGACCCCCACCAATCGTGGGAAGTTAAAGGATCATGGGATAACAGTGTGGGGGGACCACGGTGGGAAGAAGACACAATGCAGCCTCTAATTGGTTTCTCTTTCTGGAACAGCCATTGCTGCTTTTCTCTTGAAGAGCTGCTGTGCTCAGAGAGCCACAACTGAGAGGCCTGCAAAGCCTGTTGGATTTGAAGGGAATCTGTATCTTAAAGGGATGCTGGGCTGTAGAGGGGAGGGCCACTGCAATCAATAATTCATAAGGCCTTTCCTTATTAGGGTTTCTCCTGACTGGGCCAGTGGTTCTTATGCCCAGCTCTGTGTCGGATGAGAAGGTTCTTGGAAGGCAAAGCTGCACAGGAACTGCCAGCTCTACGCTGTTGCTACAGCTGCCTAGCCTGCTCTCTCAGCCCATTCACTCTGTGTAGATCCCTTTGTTCCTCATGATTTCGCAAGCCCTTCAAATATGAATCCAACCCTCTTAGCATAACAATGAGGATGCTATAGAGCACTGCATACAGCCGTTTGCATAGCCAGATCCAGGCAGTTTCAAAACATGTTTTTGTTTTTTTAGTTTTTTCAGTTTACTGTATTTACAATTTACAATTTTTCCCCCATGCTGGTCTTATGAAGCAGTTATAATGATGCAGTTAAATTGCCGTGCTGTCTGGACGCACAAATATATTATTTCTCCTCTGGTCATGAAGCTGGTGTACAATTTTCAACTACTCTTGATGAAATAACCACTGTAAAAGAAATACTGGAATATATTTGACTGTAACTATAATTAGCAGTGCTATATAACAAGATTTAAAACAGAAACAGCTAATCGAAAACCACTCTAGTAAAATTGTCTGATGCTTAGAAATTTAGGATGATCATTTCGCAATGTCTGCTGCTAAGACTTGCTGTTCACTAACCAACCAATCAGAATGTAGCATGAAATGGCGTGTAAGCTGTTAGGATGTGGTGCTATTGAGTTAAAAACACTAGATGGGAAACTGACCTAAAGAATTACAGACTTTGTAAATAATCTTGATAAATTGCACAAGAGTACTTGCCCCCCCAAAATAACACTGTTATTATTTATTTAATTTGATTTTATTGGATGACTGAATTGAATAACAGACAGACATTAATAAACATAAAATCAAGCTCTACTGATGTTTGGGGAAAAAAAAGAAAAAGAAAGAATTTCATTTTATTTCAACTTTTGTAAAAAGGAGAAAAAATAGAAAATCCCCCTGGCCCTGACTCAAACTATGCAGACCTAAAATTTAAGTACCATTCACTCTAGCAGTTCTGGCTGTTCTCTAATGAAGAGTCTACAGCCTGTTGCAGTCGGCCTAAATTTAACTTTTTAAAATGTTTTTTGTCCACACTCTTTATTAAAGGAGTGATGACATAACAGTTAAAAACTAGTTTATGTTGTTGGCATTACTTTATATGTAAATACTCCAAAGAAAAAAAAACGGCATTTTTTACAGCGGAGTATTGTTTTGAAACGCCAGACCTCACTTCCTCAGTAATACAGTTGGGTCCGGTGATGATATGGAGCTTTACCCGGAGACCACGTTGACTTCATTTTGATTGGCTACACCTTATTTCGCTATGACCTTATTTGGAGAATCTAGGTCAAGCTGCGGTCGGAGTTTGCTAAAGGCTAACTGCTAGCAACATGGGCAGTTCAGATAGTGAGCTACGTTTATCAGACAAGACAGCATTTAGAAAATAAATAAACTCACAGGTAATGACAAGGTTGTGGTCGCCTCCCTCAGTGTTACTGCAGAAGTTTGCTTTTAAATCCATTTGTTTGAAAACCCAGACCTGACTGCAGAGAAGTTACTACTAGCTCCATACATGCAGCTGCATCAGACAGGGAGGGGAGGGGGGAGCGGACGGAGCATAAACCGTTAGGAGAGAGAGAGGGGGGGGGGCTGTTTACTTGATAGTGTGCTCTTATTGGAGCAATTAAATTACGTAGAATGATAGAACTACGTAGAATGATAGCCTGCTGTCTGATTCAACTGTTTCTGAGCAGAGAGACAAAGCTGACAGACCATAAACAGGAACTTTGATTCTCACTCTGGACATTCACATGGCCTCATCAGTGCACAATAGATCATATTATACACCGAAAACCCCAGAAAAGTGAAATTTGATGTCATGGCACCTTTAAGGGGCGATAATATCTGATGGTAAGCCAGGGCAGGATCAGCCAGTGGCAGCTTTGAGTGTTTTATTTTCAAGGGCCCTTCACATCAAACGCGCAAAGCGCAGGCGGCCGGTGGCAAACCCATTTATTGTGTATGTGTTACCACGGCGGCAGAGCGTTCCGCAGTGCCGCCGAGCTGAGTGACGCGCAAAGTGGGCGCATGCCGCCGCGGTATCGCTGCGCCTGAATTGAAAAATTTTAAATTCGACCGCAGCGTGCTGTGACGACATCCTAGTGCTTCCAATCGGAGAGGCCAGTTCAGAAAAAAAAGTAGTCATTGGTCATCCTGGAAGCGGTCTGTGTGAAAGAATGCAGCTCCCAGATGAGCCAGTGATCCCCCCCCCCTCTTGCCTTGCCATCAGGATCGGGTGGACCCACACCCTTTTATTTGCTGCTGATCTCCTTCTCCTCTTCCTCAGGAGAAGAGCGCTTTGCTGCGACCTTGAGAGGTACATCTTTCACAACGAAGTGCGCCAGGGTCACTTCCTGGTCTGTCGCTTAGCAACACGTGCCCAACGTGCTTGCTGCCGCCTGCTCTGTGCCCTACCCCGCGGTGAGCGCAGAAACCGTGTTCTATGTGAAGGGCCCTTGAGTCTGGTTCATGAAGCAGTAGCCTGGTACACCAGCCTGACTAACGCCATGTATGAGATACATGGCAAGTCAGTCTGGGTTCCTACCATTGGGAAGTGATTTCCACTCCGGTAAAAGATTGACCGGACCAATCACAGCGCAGCAGCAGAATTATTAAAAGGAACGCAAAACTCCTCCGACGTCTCCACCGCTGTTTCTGCTCTGTTTTGGTGCTTAACTAGCAGCTTCTGGGTCATAGTCACATGACGTGCAACACAAACGCTTTCTCATATTAGTAGTTCAGCAATAAACAATGCTGACATGTAACAGAGTATTTATAATAATAAAACCAAACATTCTATGTTAATACACACAAGAAAATTACATTAAATAGAGAGGGAAAAACAACGTGTAAACACTGACTTCCAGTGTCGCCATAGCAACATAGCAACAGAGTGCCGAACTACGCTTGAGACAGTCACTTCCGTTTTTCTGTGATTGGTTCTCTCTGGTTCACTTTCCTCCTGTTAGTCCCACCTCTCGTCTCGCATTGGAAA
Source organism: Atherinomorus stipes (assembly GCA_023101725.1). Classification (NCBI taxonomy): domain Eukaryota; kingdom Metazoa; phylum Chordata; class Actinopteri; order Atheriniformes; family Atherinidae; genus Atherinomorus; species Atherinomorus stipes. The sequence continues at coordinate 2,064,237 of JALJCO010014492.1, forward strand.
TCAGTCTCCAGCGGAGGAAACCCAGACTGACTTGCCGTGTATTTCATGCATGGCGTTGGTCAGGCTGGTGCACCAGGCTAATGGAGCAGCCATGAACATTTCCTACTCTGCCTACAGCTGGGACAGGAACTGGGACTGAGCTGGATCTGATGCTAGGAGCTGGGATGGGAACTGGGACTGAAGCTTCCTGCAGCCTTTTGCGTGCGTTTGGGATGGGGGAGGGGCTTGCAGCAGCACCCACTGGTAATTGAGAAGTAAACCATACGTTCCTTTACATCTGTCTCTAAAGTTTCCTGTAACACTAGACAATATCAATAGATTTGTGGATAGTCACTTTTTTGAAGACAAAGAAAAGCCTCTAGAGGGGCCTAAAAAACTCACTAGATATAGCGACAAAGTCACCAAGTTCTGACATGTTCATCTGTGTAATTGGTCTAACAGGAAATCAGTACTGACAAATGTTGCTTCTCATTGCTTCTAAAACTGCAGTTAAAAATGTTATTTTTTTACGCTTACATTTTTTCTTAATTAATTAATATTAATAAGTTAAAGTCCCCCCACCCAACAAAAGACAAACAAACAAAAGAACAAAGAACCATGCTAAGAAGGATTCAGCATGGAAAGAAAGGGTGAAAGAGAAAGCAATGAAGCTGCAGCACCCCAGGTGAGCAACAAACCAGCAGTTATATTAGAATATACCATAGTAATCAGTGCAGTCATATTTTCAGTCTGTCAGCTAATAAAATCTACTTTATGTGACTTCTGGAATTTGTGTTGCTTTTTACAGTCGGTTTACAATTCAGCAGGCATCATCAATTGCAGCGTCTGCAAGCATCAACATGATATTGTGTAAAAATTCACAGATATCTGTCACATAGTACTGCACAGTGTGTAGCAGCATTTAAACAGAAAAATAGAAAACAGCTAAGAGGAAAAAACAAGTTTGTGTTGATCTGTGTTCCTGCCCGACATATTTGAGGTCTGCTAAGTGCAGAGTCATGCAGAACTACTGGTCAGGTCTTTCTCATTAGACTGCAGCTGCAGTGCATTAAGAGCAGATGAATTACTCATCTGCCATGTGGTAAGATCTAATCACAAACACGAAGCTCTTCTGGATGCTTCTCTATTATTAACTTCCCCAAGGTTTTTCTCAAACCTTGCTTGCCATTTCATCAAACCATAAACTACAGTGTAATATACAATACTAGTGTCACTTAACTTATATTTTAGTTACTGAACCTTTAACCTGGAGGAGTTTGAAATCATTTTAGTTTGTCTAACCATTTCTCCAAATACTGTGATCACCCTGCAGTGATAAATTGGATTCTGAATACATCATGGTTTAAGTCCACAAGGGATGTGCTGGAGGTGATACCCGCAGGCACAGTGATTCCACGTGTTCACTAAATGCCACTAAAAGTGACTGCCGTGCAGGTAGGAACCATGATGCGAAACAGATAAACAGTGATTACGCTCACCATGATAAATGAAAGGGCAGCTCGCCAATGTGAGGAGTTTTACTCATCATAGATCACAATTTGTAAGTGCTGCTTGCTCAGGTTGCCAGAGTGGAGTGGAAGCCAGCTCTTCTTAATTCAATCAATAAGGTTTTATGCAGCTGAATGCTTCTTTAAAAGAAGGCTGCAAACAATCAGTTTCTGAATATATACACAAATCTTAAAATCTGTTTTTAGAATGGCATATGGCATGAGCATCATTTGTGAAAGGTAACTTCACTATTTTTACCCATATAATTTTAAGGCATTATTTACCTTGTTTACTTTCTGTTTCGATCAAATTTACTGCCATGACAAAAAAAGAAGAAAAAATATTTACATACTTAATTCCATTATCAATAATATTTCAGACACATTATGTAACTTTCCAACCTTAATATCCCATGTTCCTGACATGTTTTATGGCGCAGTGACATTTATGCATATTTCTGGAGCTGTTGCTGGCCAGCAGTGTCCTGAGGCTGAGAAGCCACTGCGTCACATGCTAGCAATCGGATATTAACACACAAGCGTTTTTTAAACGCACACTGTGGCTGATTCAACAAAGAAACACAAGAGGACATTATTGTAAAAAGAGAGGAAGAGAAAGAGAGAAAGGGACAGAGGGAGAGATAAGTCAACAATCAGGATAAGACTGCTTTTCACTGGCTAGACAGAGATAGCAGTACAGGTAGAAAATATTACAACACATATGTTTGATTCTTGAAAAGACTGAAAAGAAAGAGGTTTAATCCCAGAGATTACATAATTTATTGTTTGAAAACTCAATGCAACAGGTTTTGCAGTACAACTGACTAATTTTTGAGACTCTGTTAAGTTTCGGGCAGAAGAAACAAAGTCAAGGTTATTAGCTTTATTAGCTAAACGACAGAAAAAAAGACTCATCATAGTGTCAATTCCAGTAATGTGTCATGAGCTAAACATACTTTGTAGTAAATCAGAAGACTTGGCTTGCAAGGAGTGATGCCCAGTTCCCAGTTTTTCCCTTTCCCAGTTTAATTTCTTTGCTGGTGGCAGCTGGATTCTTGCAATGTTTACTGTACACGATCACAATCACATAAAGATTCCTCTTGGTGTATAAGCTGTGTTTGCATCAAAGCACAGTTGTCTGAAGTCTTAGGTGTGACGGCCAACAAAAGAATGAGGTTTTTATGCTGCTGTAACATCAGTACAATCATATATTTATATATACATATATCTATGTATATATATATATACAAATATATATAAATGAAAAAATACTGAAGCCTCCCTTTAACTACAAAGATGTTTTTGTTTTTCCACTGATGGTCTCGACAAGAGTGCTATTTCACCAACTGGCTCCAATTTGTTGATCTGCGTGTAACAGATGGTTAGACTAATCACCTGCCAATTATTTGTTAAAACACCTGCCCTTTTCCAAACTGTTTTCAGTGAACACTTTTTGGATAATTCTTTGTAGCAAACCGTCTGTAGTGGCAGGTGAGCTGATTTCATAGGGTCATGGAAAAAGTAATCACTTAAAAGTGTGGTTTTTTTATAGCACACAATACATTCAGCCATCTGCAATGGGATGTTACAAGCTAATTTTAATGTCCTGATGTTATAAAACAGATTATAAAACAAAGGCTGTTGGTCATGATCATTTTGTTGTCATCTATGAAAGAAGCAAGACCTCATCTTAGCTTTACACCTCTTTTCCATATTAATCTTCATGTCACTCAAGATAATTGTTTATTTACTGTTTTTCAATAACATCCTGTTCAGCTAAAGATCTAAATTGTTCTTTCCTCATCCAAGCATTAAAAATAAAAACATATCTGCTGTAAACCAATACCCTGTAACAAGTGTCCATCCACAACAAACATGTGTTATCTTCCTGTTTTTTGATGACACACACTAACGCGAGACCACAGATTCATAGGATCTGATCAGTACATAACACAAATTAGGTACTTATATGTTAACCTCCATACTTGTTAGATTTCTATTTTGGCTGAACATTCATTTACAATTGAAGAGTTTATTTGCAAAAGCAGTTAACTCTGTTATTTCTAAATATTGTTTGTCTGTTTTTGCAAATGAACTCTTCAATTTCATATTGAGCTGAAGAAGCTTTGAACTGGATGCAGTGACAAGGTCTAGAATTACTGCATTTTCAGTGGATTTAGATAATGGCCCAAGTGAAATCTAATGAAAAAACAAACAAAAAAACAAAAAAACAAACAATAATGCTGAACTGCAAATATAATGTGAAGCATGGATCTAATTATAAAAGGAAAGCTGGCTTGAGTGTTTTCATGGCTCTGTATGTATGGTTTTGTTCTATATCAATATCTTTTTGGGTTTTTGTCTTGTATCTTTCTGTTGAGTATGTACTGTAGCTGTGGGATGGGTAATCAGTTTCCTTCAGGGAACCTTGTCAAAAATAAGGAGACTTCAAAAACTCTGTTTGTAATATCATGGCTACAAAAACACTAAGTGAATAACCTTGGATAAGATTCGCATAATCACTTACTTGGAATATTTTAAGCTTTCAGCAGTAAATTTGGCAATTGCCATCTTGGTTTTATTGGAGCATAAGTTACTGTGTTTGAACAAGAAGCTTGTATGGTAAGCCATGCTCATCTGAGATAAATGTCCATTGGAATGAAAAACAATGCATGTACTGTATTAAAACGATGAACTCATATGATTCAGTTTAACATTTAAATGAAATTTCTGATCTGTCTTCCCCAAACCACCCATCAAACCCAATTATCCTGATGCATGTCAATCAACTCCATTTCTTTCAAATCAATTATTTTAATATTTGATGTTGGAGGTTGGAGCCACTACAAAGTGACACTTGATGGCAGACTTTATGGCGTTTTCATTTTAGCTTAATTTTCCAGGCCTCGTACTAAGTTCTGAAGTCTTTGGTCAAGCCCTAGCTTGATTGTCAGCTCTGCTTATTGAAAGTTTTTCTTGGTTGTCTGAAAAGAAGCCTAGAAGTGTTGGCTGTTGCAGGCTGTGCTTTTTAGGTCACAGAGAGTAAAAGGGTGACAGATCTGATTGCAAAGAACTACAACTGCAGAGAAGTTAAAAAGAGGACGTTGCTTCTAACTTGATTTATTACTTCAAAATTTATCTGCCTAATGGGCTATAAACACAACTCCACTACTTCCTCAACTTTAGCCTGCTCTTTTGTTTCCCATCTTTCATTACTGGACAAACTGATTAATCCAGCTGTGTCTGGCCATTACTCAGGTCAGTCACACCTGGATTAATCAGTTTGTCCAGTAATGAAAGACAGGAAACAAAGGAGCTCGCTAAAGTTCAGGAACTAGTGGAGCTGCGCAAATAGCCCATTATGGTCTCAGTTACTTATCTTCTTTAATTGTACATTTAGAGTACAATGAATGGAACTAACTGTTAGAATATTACTCAATGAAAGAACGACAAACACTCAGATCAGTGAGAGAACAAGCTTGATTTTTGACTTGGGCAAAGGAGTTCAGCACAGGTTACAAGCCGGTATTGAACTGAGTACATATTTTCAAGCATTCCTCTTTATACCCCTTCATCATGGTCCAAACCCCTCCTTGGGTCCCTTTGTCCATCCTCCCATCAGAAGATCTCCAATGGGGGCCCATCCATACCTATAGTGGGTTTCTATATTTGTTATAGAAACCTATATTTTTTCCATATTTGTTATACAGTAGGTGTTACACACTCAAAAATAGAGGTACCAATTTGTACTTAAAAGGGTACAAAGCTTGTCGCTGGGGGTGTTCCTTTTTGAAAGACATTTCTGTACCCTTCTGTCCTGGTCCATTTTTGTACCTTATCAAGCTGTATGAGTTAATAAAGTACAATTGAACCAATTAAAAATTGTGAATAAAAGTCAATAAAATAGAGATAATGACAACAATCAAAGATGCGAATAATAAATGAATAATTATTATATAAATATTAGGCCATGCACATATATAATTATACATATAATTATTACTATGATTATTATGAAAATCAGAATATAATAACTATAATCATTTTACTGTTTAGAAGGACTGCTATTTATAATTATTGAACAATCTATGCACATTTTTCAATGCTGCAGGTACCCTTAGGGTTGAAATGGTACAAATTTGTACTTTATATTACTTTGGACCCTTTTTCATAGTATGTATAGGTACACTTCTGGCCTCATAAAGACCAATATTGTGCTTTTGAGAGAATATGTGTAAAAAATGTACCTACAGGTATAGAAATGTTCCTGTCTCGTACTTCTATTTTTGAGTGTGTACATTCTTCAGTCTGTGGGAAAGTGTGGGAAAGTCTCTTCTCGTGTAACTTAGATACACGTCATGAAACAAGATTCTTCCATCACTAGCACTATTATATGTTAGATCCACCCTCATTCTCAAAATCATTCTAAAATGTTTAACACAAGTCTTTAAATTGGTAGATGACTCTGTGAAACTGGTTACTTCCATCTGCAGTTTTAGTTAGAATTCAAGTAATTTTCACTTATTTAAGGTGCTAGTCTAATGCTTTTTGTGTATTTTTATTCCTCATTTTCTTTTCTCTCTCTTCTTCTTACAGTATTTTGGATGTAGCTTTATTTTACCAGGACCAATAATTTAGCATTGCTCTAAAAATAGGAATCACTTAAGCAGAATGGTGGAAATCTCATTTATTCAGGAAGCAATAATGATAAAGGATCACCCTTTTGATAAGCTATAAAGAAAAGGTGATACAAAATCCCAGCTGTAATTTAACCTGGTTAATAATACAATAAATACTTTTTCATGAGTCAGCCGCATGCTTGTGTGTTAAGAACTTCTGAAGTTATTCAGCCACTTGAGGTCAATACCACATAAATAACTTGTGCATCATTTTAGTGGGCGTGAAAAAGCATCACTAAGTTTCTATGAAATGCATAGTTGACAGCTTTGGGATTCCACTTGCAGTTACAACATAATTTATTCTCTTTATTGTACACCTTAAAAAATCTGCATGAAAGGAGTGTTAGGGCTGGGGATTATCAGAGAGAAATCCCCCATCAGTACAGCACTGTTTACGTTGCTTGGCCATAAACAGAGCTTTTCCTTTCAGAAAAGGAAAGAGGCTGCGAGTCCTCTTTGATGTCACTGACAACTCCGGCAGCACTGAGGTAATTTTTGTCCTTGTGGGATCACTACCTGTTGGAATTAATTTTTTGCTCTAAATGCCACTCTCTAAATTCTAATAATTTACTTGAGTGTAATTAAACATCATAAAGCTGTGAGAAAACTTGACAAAATGCATAATTTTTGTTACTTTGGCGACTATCTGAAGTTTTTTCTTAAGTCTGGTTTTTAAAGTGACATTTGAGGAAAACGTGCACTTCAAATGCAGTCTTTGTACTTTATCTTTTTGCTTTGGGGATTCTTTGTTTGTGTCTGACAACAGTATCATTAGTTGTTTATTTTAATAAGTGTTGTATTGGGGGAAATGCTGCATGAAAGGCTTCTTTGTACATAGAAGACATTCCAAAATAATCTCAAACAAGACAGGAACCATTAGACATTGTTTGCCATGGAAATTAATCAGCCTTTGTTTATAAAAAAAACAACAAAAAAAAAAAAACATCTTAATGTTGTATTCTCTTTGAAATAATGAGCTGCAGCAAGATGAAAACAAGTTAATTTCTTAATCCATTCCTCATATTGCATTGCCCTATTACCCTCGAGTATTAGCAGGTTTTCTTGTTCTTGTATTGCTAGAAAACAACAAAACAGATTTATTGTCTTCAATTATTTGTGCTTATTATTTTCTTGTTTATATCCCCCTGTTTATGGAATAGTTTAGTATATGAGAATGTTCAATGAAGTTAAAGGTGCAACAGAGCATTTTGTTAATAGTGCCCTTCCAGCAACATGAGTCTAGATTAAAACCGGACATATTGAAGGCTGAATTTTTAAAACTGCAGGTCATTTGCAGGAAATTTTAAACTGTTTTAAGTTTTTCTGGGCTTAAACTCAAAAATGCATCATTGCTAAACAAACAAAATTCTCTCTCTCTCTCTCTGTATATATATATATATATATATATATATATATATATATATACATATATATATATATAGTTGCAATGAAATAAAGAGCCAAAAGTTTAATTGCTGGAGCCTATCCCAGCTCTTAGCAGGTGAGAGGCAGGGTACATCCTGGACAGGTCGCCAGCCTATCAGAGTGCCAACACAGAGAGACTGACAACCACACACGCTTACATTAACTCCTAGGGATAATTTAGAGCAGGAGTCTCCAAGTCTGGTCCTCGAGAGCTACTATCCTGTAATTCTTAGAGCATACTCTCTCCAACACACCTGAATCAAATGGCTAATTCCCCAGTGCACATGCCATTCAGCATTGCAGAGGTCTGGTAATGAGCCATCTTTTTTATTCAGGTGTGTTGAAGAAGGGATGCAAACAAAATGTTCAAGAAAGTAGCTCCCAAGGACTGGAGTTAGAGACCCTTGATTTAGAGTAACCAATTAACCTAACATGCATGTCTTTGGACGGTGGGAGGAAGCTGGAGTACCCAGGGAGAACCCATGCTTACATGGGGAAAGCATGCAAACTCCACACAGGAAGGCCACTGTTGGAATTGTTCGAACCCCCTCCCCAGCCGGGACTTGAACATCTTCACCAGGACTTTCTGGAAAAGGAGATCTCTGACCTGGTTACAATACCAAGTAAAACAGAAATTAATCTTTTACCTTTCACTGTTTTGACAGGTGGCATCTTGCGGGAGATTTTGTTTGAAGAAAAAAAAAAACTTTTACAAATCTTAATATGCATCTTCACAGACACAGATACATTCCTGCAGTAACTCAGGTTTTCCAAAAAAAAGTGTGCTCCGTTTACTGGGGGAGTTGCATCAGCATTTTGATCAAGACTTTGCCAAACTGTGGAGCTGCTGCTGGATGACAGACTTGATAAAGATTACCACTGACTGCTCTCCACCAAAATGTTCCCTCATAAAACTCTTCTTGGCATTATCGCTTAAATTGTATGACTTAGTATATGTCTGTCCATTCACCTTTTATTAACCTTCTATCAGTGTTTTATGACAATCGCTTATAGCAGGCAGACTTCTCATAAAAAAGCTGAAGTGACATCTCAGCAGCATAAAAGTGTTCTGGTTAAATGAAGGCTGACTGCTCATGTTCACTTATTGTTTTGTCAGAAAGAGGTTTGTTTTGTTTCCCTTTTCATGTCTGTGCCTTTGGTTTCCTGCATGCTTCATCTCTGCAGTGTCACCTGGTTGTTGGGGTGGGGGGTAGTGGAGGGATGGGGAGGGGGGTTTAGCTGATATAAATAGCTCCATTTTCTCTAGCTGTGTGTATTGTTACTCAGTGTTGCTGTCAGAGCCTGTTTACGCCATAAACAGCCTCCTCCTAAGGTCTGCGGTCCTCATACTGTCACATGCGATTGTCCGTCTACTGCTCAATGGCCCATTCTGCCAACATGCTGCAGAGGGAGGGAGGAGTCGAGTGCCCCCAGAAGCACCAGCAGCCACTGTCAACTATGGGCCTTACTTTGGGCTTTGCGATTAAGCGAAGGTAAAGATTGATAGATGACATGAACAGAATGTTGTACAGGAGATGGGGGTTGCTGACAGAATATGCTTCAGATTGGAGAGGTCCTGAGAGGGCTAGCTTGACTTCAACCACACATGACTAACTGCCCTAAAGGCAGGTAGAGAAAAGGCCCTGTCATAATCTATTACTGCATCTCAGCTCTTGAGGCAACATTACAGCTACACAGCAAATGCATCTGAGCCTTCTAAGCTGGGCTGAGGAGAGAGAGTGTGGAGTATCTGTGTTAGCTGAACTAAATATGAGTTGTACATCTTGTTAAACCTGATTCAGGACACGTTTGCAAGTACCCCTGAGTAATATGTGGCTCTGCTCTTTCTAAAACACGTTTGTCATGAAAATCGATGTGGAGTAGCCCCACAACCACCTGGAAAGAGAGGTGTCACATTAGCACTCTGAAGCATTCAATAAACTCATGGCAGCCATGTGCTAATAGTTGGTAAAAGAAAAGATAAAGTGAGGGTTAGACTTATTTTACATCCATTTAACAAACTATTCTATTATAAACAGCAGAAATAGAAAAAATGCGGTGGTTGTATGAGACAAATTTGCCTCATAATATGTATAATACAGTGCAGTGTGCTGCTTAGCAGCCGTGTTTCAGTGCAACACAACTCAACTGACAGCAGTTATGCATTCATCTTGCTGCAAGGTGGATGTGTAATCCTTGTTCAGAGAGAGCATTAGTCATATGTTAATCTTTCCTCTGTGAATGAGGAAGGAAGTGTTAGAGTGCATTTTTCCTAATCTCTTTATGACTCCTCCTCCTCCTCCTCCTCCTACTGCTATTACTATATTAAATGAGAAAAAAATTGAATAAACAAACAAAAAAAACCTTTTCCAATCAAGAGTTGTAATGGAAAGCGGTTGCACATTATCAAGTTGAGCTCAGACTGTGAAAAGAGTAAAGAATATTTATTTTGTGGGGTTACAAAGAATATTTAGAAGCCATCCAAAACTTTTCTTTCATAGCTTGTGATATCCGGTACAATTTAGTCAATATATTGACTTTAAAAAAAGAATTAAACTCATTGTCCATGACCATTAAATTGTGGTTTATTGTCAGTTTTTTGCACATGGATGTCCCTTGAGTAGCTGTCTTTGAAACTGTAGACACATCTAACAAGGATGATCTGGCTGCTCACCAATCAGAGCTAGTTTATTTGGTCTAAATGATGGCACATAGGGTCTCTTGAAACTTTGATTTGCCATCTTGTGAAGCAGAATGAAAAGCTGGAATCAACAAGTACATAAGTTAGTGGTAGCACTCATGCTGCACAGCTTGCCATGAAAAAGTAAACAGTCCTCTAAAAGTGCAAGCTGTTACTGACATCTAAATATGAACTTACAAAAATATTCAAAGTTTAATTCCACCTCGATCAAATGAATATTGACAGTAGCAATAATCCAGCTGTTGCAAGTAGACATTAAACAATCGACATATAAGCTTAATCTAACTAAAGGTTTAACACACAATGGGCTGCACAACTCCACTACTTCCTGAACTTCAGACAGCACCTTTGTTTCCTGTCCTTCATGACTGGACAAACTGATTAATACAGGTTTGTCTGGTCAGTTATAAGGTCAGACACAGCTGGATTAATCAGTTTGTCCAGTAATGAAAGACAGGAAACAAAGGTGCTGTCTGAAGTTCAGGAAGTAGTGGGGTCATGCATATAGCCGATTGATTACTGATGTCCTGACATTAAATAAAATGGTGGTGTTTATTTTGGAAGGTATGACTTTTTACTTCGAAGAAATAATGTTACTTCTCTCTTTGTTGTGTCTCCTATTTCACTCAGTTTCAGTGGAATTGGGATTCAATTTAAAGTTTGGCTTCTTATAATGGTAGGATGATGAGATGACATGAGCAAATACAGGATCGGCCCAGTGCAGGTCAGGCAGATAGGATGAGGGTAAGAGCTAAAATGAATATCTGTCATTACCTGTGCATGCCAAAAACAATTTGCTGTGCTAGGCTGAATGTTTGTCAAAGTGGCAAAATATTGTACAATAACGCTGTTTTATTCCTTCTGTAACACTTTGGATCAGACCAATCCATGGTATGCCTACAATAAAGCACTATGAAGAACAGGAGGGTTGTTATCCAATTAAATGTAGAGGGAATTTTAATTCCATAAAGGTACATGAAGTGTTAATTGTTATATTGGTCTAGTGTGGGCACACCATAGATTTAGATGACCTTTCAAGTCATGAATGGTAGTCTACAGCAGTGGTTCTCAAACTTTTTTTGCAGGGCCCCCTTTTCATTGGAAAATATAATGTCAAGCCCCCACACCCCACCACTGCTACCACATGCACCCAAACATTTACCATGAGATACATTAAAAAATGCACTGCATTGGGGGGGGGGGGGGGCAATGCCCTTTGAGTCGTCATCATTTGTTCATTAGTACTTTAAAGAATATGCCCATTTTTTTGTTAGACCTGACTAGGCCTCCCCTGACAGAGCCCTGAGCCCCCCATTTTGAGAACCACTGGTCTACAGTAAATATGTTTTAAGTGTCAATATAGATTTTTAAACTTTAGTAGAGCAATAACAATAATAAATTGCAGTGTGTTGAAATATAAGTGTTCCGTCAATGATAATCATTTTCTCTGCTTGTTTCGTATTTCCTGCTCAAAACCTTTGTTTTTATTTGGCAGTTGGTTGTGGAGGATCTATCACATATGCTCATGTGTTCAAACTCATGTGTAACCTTCGAAAACAAACAGGCGACAAAAAGAGGGATGCAATGAGTCAGTATTACATTTTTCTGGATATACAGTAGATACTTTTCATTTGCCCCCCTGTTATGTTTTGCTTTAGGTTTTAAACTTTACCCCCAGTCTGTTCCTCTTTTAATAAAGCTCAGAGTTTCAAATATCACCCATTGCATCTTTAATAATGTGACTATCTAATCCCATTATGATTGACATCAGAGTAAAATGAAAGAATGAGTGTGCAGCAACACATTGACGAGTAAAGTCTGTGCACCATTTAAACAGCATTTCAGTTGACCCACCGAATGCCCTACTAATAATTAGGAGCGAATGCAGCATATTCTTTTCTATGTATGCTTGCAAGGTAAAAACATATTGTGTTTGATAACCCTTCTGACACAATTTACAACAAACGTGAAATATAATGTCTGGAAATCATTTGGATTTTACAGTAAGGACATAGCAGTGGACAACAGTCTGGTGAGTGTTTACGGGGTAAAGTACAACAGATCTGAACACTCAACTAGTGAGACGTGGTGAATCCCTGAATGGTAAGCACGGAGCACAAGCAGAAAAAAACAGTAGACAAGATAAAGAAACTGATATAAAAAAAACAGTTTTTCCACCACAACTTAGACACTTGGAAAGGTCAAGGCAGTTACAGAATCTTTTGCCTGAATCATCGCTCAAAATCTTTAAATGGTGTTGACTGCTTCGTTGACATGTGCAGACAGCAGAAGGGCTGTGGTAAAAGATTCTGAGTGTTTCACTGATAAATGTGTGCCAGACTTTTATTTTAAAGTGAAGCATGAAATGAAACTTTCAAATGCTTTTCCCTGAGCTATGAAGTTACAAAAACATTGAATCCTTTGTCTTTTATCAAATGTATAAATAGGCCTAGTTGTTTATTCATTATTTGCCACCTGTATAGAATATATCTTGTTACCATCCACAAAGGAAAATCTATGCTAAAGAAATAATAAGTGTCAGACTGTATTATATATAAATAAATAGTGCTGAATCAAAAGAATTGCTCTCTCAAAAAATGAAGCATCCCTGATTGTACCTTACCTCATGCATACATATCAAATTGTTTTTTTTTAAAGAGATACTTTCCTTCTGCCGTCCTGTAGACTGTAATTTACCTCTTGCTAAAATCCACTAGCTAAACACAGGTCATTTTCAAATGCAGCTTGGAAGATTGTATTCTGATCCACATGCCCTCTACACATCCTGCATTAGGCCATATGTGCTGATAACATATATGATAACATAAATGCATCCTGGAAGGTAATTAGTTGCAGTCTTTTTGCATAAACATGGAATGGGAAACAGTTTGACTGTGATTTGATATGTTATTATATCTATCGTCTAAAAATTGCTTTGTCACAGGGTAATTTGAAAAGGCTCCAATTCATGGTGAAAACTAAAGTTTGACTGGGCTTGGAAGAAATTCAGAACTTCAGCAAGTACATGAAAGCATAAAAAAGGAGAAAAATGGAAATTGAAAATTTTCTAAGCTCCATGAAAAATCTGATCTCATTTGGAAATCAGTGAACTGAATGGACTTCATGCACAGCTCCAGTATTTCCTGAACTTAATACTGCACCTTTGTTTCCTGTCTTTCATGATTGGATGAACTGATTAATCCAGGTGTGTCTGACCATTTGCTGAGGTCTGGACTTTTCTGACTTGATCTGTAGACAGTATTTGTATGGAACTGATTAATAATTGTGAAGCACTCAGGCAGAAGGGAAACTTTTTTGAGTGTCCAAACTTATTAGCATTTCTATGATCATTATTAGTGTACCCTCCTGGTTTTCTTTATCCAGATGGATACATTTTGCTGATCCATGGAGTGGTCATTCAAGTGTCTCTCTATGAATAGGAGGCTGAACAAACAGAGGCTGTTGTCATAGCAACTGTCAAGGGAACGCTGGTAAGGGCACAGACGATTGCCTGAACTGAAGAGTGCTTGATGAGGGGTGGGGGCCACTGTACAACCATGGCTCAGTGAGTCTGGTCCCATGTGACCAAAAATGAAAAAGACGAAATAAAATTCAGTTGATGGAGCAACAATTCCCAAACATTTTTGGACCCTTCTGATTGACCAACCGGATCTGTCCATCTTCACATAGTTTGTTCTCGTTGAAACTACACACTTTTATATGCAGGTCTACCTGGAAGGTCAGTAAGTCAACATAATGCTTATTTTTCTTCAAAACAGCATCAATACCGCACAGAGCTATAACACTGGCCATCTATTTTAGGTCATACCGTTTCCTTCATTGCCATACCTATTTATTCAGTAATATTTTTTCCACCCTTGACATTACCCTTGTACAAGGTGTTCCAGAGTTTTTGTGAATCATGAGGATGCTGCCTCATGTAAGATTATGGCTCTAATAGACCTCTACAGATGCCCTATTATTGATTCTCACGGAGAGCGAATAGTCAGCTTAATGTACCAAGCCAGTGGAGCAAAACTGACATCATCCAACCGTGGCCTCCTTTCCCAGTCCACCTCATGGAGGTAAACTTTCTTTATCCACAAGGCAGCACATTTACAAGTTGTACCCCCTGGTTAATTAATTCATTGTTGAAAATGAAAATACATTTTACATTTTATTTTTCATTCAATTTTAGAGAGTATACAAAGAAACTGGGATGCACGATATCAGAATTTTGGCCGATATCCGATATGCTGGCATTTTAAAACTTATGTGGCCGATAACCGATATCAATACCAATACTAAAGCTGAAAAATAAATCATGTAATATTCATTGCTTGTGCAAAATTAGAAAAATACCTCAACTTGTGTTATGTATAACAAGTCAAACTTAATGACAGTTGTTCAAACAAAACTCACAGGATATGTGCATACTGTATATCCTAGAACGACCTGGATTTTCTTCTACCTGAGAAAAAAAAGAAAAGAAACAATACCCCAAAACAGGGGATATTAGGTTATTTAAACAAATGACCACGTATAAACTCTGTTCACACAGAACATCCTAAAAGAAACTATCTTTATACGTTTTAAGGTCTGTAAAAAATAAGTTTTTGAAGAAGTTTTTGTTTTTTTAGACTTTATAAACAGTGACCTGATTGTTTAAGGCCGGTATAGGCCGATACCGATATAGGGGGCCAATTATATTGTGCATCCCTAAAAGAAACTGTACAATGTCACTACATCTGTGAGTGTCAATGTGCCAAAATGTCACAGCACAGAACTTTTATCCTTTTGTGAAGATCCTGTTTTGTTACCATGCTGTGGTGTCCGTCACATGTTGCATGGGGGAAAAACTGTACGATAGCCACTCAAAGTCAAAATCAGCCTCATGGGAAAGAAAAGATGTTGGCCAGTAAAAAGAAAGGAAAGACAGCTGCACTTGTCACAAGAGGTGTGAAAGATTTGTCCATGATGGCTGAGTTGTCACACATTGTCATCAACAAAATGGAGCTTTCCTAGTTTTTCCTGTATTTATGCATCTCCTGTTTATTTATTCAATCAGTTTGTGTATCTATCAGCACATTCATTTTTATTCAAGTAGCCAGGTTGATCCAAATAATATGATATATAACAGCAGAATCAGGCTCATTTATATCATTCGTCTCAGTACAAAGATAAATGATCCATACAGTAAAACCTCATTTAGCAGTGCATTATGTTTATGTATTTGTCTTCCTGCTCCCCTCGGATAATGTATTTTGCTTCTATACCCATCTATGACTGCTAACTAAGTAAAGTAGATAATCTAATTATAGTTCTCCATACTGGGAGTTCTTTCCTGAAACCATTGGCAATGCTATCATCCAATTAATACTTGCATTTAATTTTAGATTTCACATTGCAAATGGCCTAAGCTTCCATTTACATGTAAACAAATTGTGAGCATTGAAATTTAAGGAGTTTTGGATCTAGTCATTTAAATATTAACATCACAACATGTATTTTAAGGACCACAAATACATACCAAGAGCACACAGAATGATAATTACACACATCTAGAAGTGGTCATGCATATTCATGTCATCCCACTGCAGCATTCATTACTAGTTCTGTTAGAATACTGTATGCTAAGTACTCATGCACAGGATTACACACATGCACAGAGGTGTGTTTGTCTATGTTAGATACAAATATCATAATACAACCACAGTTAGGGTTATACAGAGGCACCATTCTTGGTAACTTTGAATGAGCGGTTTTAATCTGGATAGAAGGTGCTGTTTGTCTGATTCTGGTTAAGTTTATTCTTACTTTCATGATTTGCTCTGTAGTTCATATCTTTGTATTTTTTGCAATTTAGGACCATGACATGAACTAGCTTCGTGCAATTAGTTAATGCTGGAAACTCAGTGTTTTCTAATTAAACAAACACACCTTTATATTTAGAATTAGCCCAAAACACCCCCCATCACTAAACTTTACATTATCACTGTTCAGGAAAGTGTTGCAATTTCCAAAAATGAAAGCATTGTGATTATTTGGGACACCTGTGATGGTCCAAATTGCCTAGAATAAAGAATGTTATATATTCATTATTGTTGCCAGTAGTGACCCCCAAATCAGGGATGATCCAGGTAAAAATTAAGTGGAAATCCAGGCCCATAACATCTGGTGTATGCTTGCTATTTTCCCCCTAAAAAGCAGTGGTGTACACCCAAAATGACATCACCGTGGAACAGTGCATTAAAAAAGTGCAGGGTTGCAGAAAAGTGGCTGCGATGGTGTGTTTCTGCAGGCATCTGTATGACCCATCAAAGCAACAAAACAAACTGCAACTGTTACAAAAACGCTGAACTGATGCTAAAACTGTGCAGTGATCTAGTTTGAGTATATATTGTATTGTATTAAGGGAAAAGTGGTAAAAGAGTTGGGCCTGGATCCAGGGGACCCAGGTTCAAGTCCCCAGACTGGCCACAAAGATGAACCATTCTATTCCCCTGAGTAAGACGCTTAACCCCCAACTACTCCCCTGGCACCGGCACACAGTAGCCAACTGCTCCTAGCATAACTAGAATGGGCTAAACAGCAAGCTGGGATTAATAGTGTTAACAGAAAAAAAGTAAAAAAATTTGATATTTTTGGATGCCTTCTCCTGAAGCTATTCCTGCAGTGTTGCAGAGCCATTTTCTTTGTAGGGACACATACAGAGAAAACAAGAGAGCAGCATTAACAGCCTGCTTTGAAGGTGCAGTGTGTAAGAATTACTGACATCTAGTGGTAAAAATGGACAAAAAAGTAGCTGTAAATTTAAGCACAGTTGTAAATGTTAGGGATGGTCTAGCCATTATCTAGTTACGCTGCCATAGGTTTAGGTTGCTGAGGGATGTCCCATGATGCACTGGCTCTTCCTTTACCTCTGATCTCTCTGCTTTTTCCCCG
Source organism: Atherinomorus stipes (assembly GCA_023101725.1). NCBI lineage: Eukaryota > Metazoa > Chordata > Actinopteri > Atheriniformes > Atherinidae > Atherinomorus > Atherinomorus stipes. The sequence continues at coordinate 2,081,474 of JALJCO010014492.1, forward strand.
TATATAAACTTGTGACAGTATTGCCATCAACATTTTTTCTCTTCTCTCAGCAGGGCATGCTGGATAAAAGTTGCAGTAGTGGTTAGTCTCTTTTTCCTGTCTTCTCCACCCCAACTGGTCAAGGTAGATGGCCACTTTACCTGAGCCAGGTTCTGACAGAGGTTTTTCCTTCTTGTTAAAAGGCAGTTTTTCTTTTCCACTGTCACCCACTGCTTTGTGCTTGCTCAGGATGGAGGATTAAAGAATTGATCCAGTCTTTTGGTTTCCTTCATTAGGCCATTATGAATCGGCTCAAATTGATTTATCAGTGAAGTGCCCTGAGATGATACTGTTGTGAATTGGTGCTATGCCAATAAAGATGAATTCAGTTAAATTCAATAATAGCTAGGATAGGCTCCAGCAACCCCCAGGACCCAGAATTTGACAAGCAGTACAGAAAATGAATGAATGGATGACTGAATGGATTAAACAAAATAAGTTGTGACCATCAGTGGTCAAATACCTGCTGACATTAACATGTTTTCATCTGTGAGTGGATCCAGTGGTCTTAGATGCAGTGATGCACTATGGGTAGCTACTTCAACATTGGACATTTCTCTATTCCCAGTCTGCATACTCCTTACTTGCGAACTACAGACTTGAAGTCTGTGCTTGCAGTTCACAAAGCTGAAGAATAAAAGACTGTAGAAAATATGGACATAGTATCCGATCTCGTCTGAATAGGGGAAAGTGAAGCCAGTTGGGCGTGTCCCACAGTCGCCATATTGCCGTGTCGCATGTGTTGTCACTCCCAGAAAATCTCCCTAAACAGCAGTCTCCCTAAAATGGGCAAAGCACAGCCTCGAAGCAAATGATTGACAGCTGACGTAATCTGGGCTTAACCATAACCGAGCTAACTTGAAACTAACAGGAGCTAGTGAAGATTAGCCCCCTAAGCGGCAGAATAAAGGTAAGACACGCTTAGACTTGCTATTATCTGACTAAAAACCACTGCTGTGCTACTCTGTCAGGTGTTTTACTGTGTTGATTTTTTTGCATGTTGTGTTTAGTGTTTTCCCTTTTATACATTTCTGCCAGTCTGAGTGACTCTGGGGCTGTTTCTCAGTTCCTAGTTTGCGTACTGCGTACTCATTAACTTGTGAGTACAGACTTGTGGGTACGTACTGGAAGCCCACACTTGTGGAGTTTCCAAGTACAGTCTCCACTTACTTGATGGATTGTGACAATGCAAACTTCTGACATCACTCCAACGGTGCGCAGTAGTGAACAAGAACTGCCCGTCAACATTAAAGGGATATTGTGTAAGTTCTCCTGTTATTTATTCACAAAAACTGATTATTTGGTTTAAAAGTGTTTTTTCATTAATCAGTAATCACTCCCATCAACAAACTGAAGTGCTCCTCTAAGTTCTAAATTTGCCGTTCGTATCATTCATTTATACATCGAGCGGGTCGTCTCGGTGGAGGCTGCCATGTCGTATCGCCATGTTTTTGCGTTCGGGAGAAGCGTGACGGTAGGAAAACACAGAAACTCACCGGACACACCGGAGTTTTCAGCTCAGTTCGAGATAATGCCTTTGAAAAGAAACCGCGCTGCAGAGGGGGAGAGACTAGCGTCTCACTGACGCTGGGTTCATGTGCAGTCGGGCAGACGGCCGTTGGTAACAAACCAGATGTCATTTTAATCAATAAAGCCGAGCGAAAGACGGTAAAACATGGGTCAGGGAAAACAATACGACATCGCCATGACAACCGAACAGATGTGGACTGATATCACTGTAACTGACGGACCACGTCTTCACATAGAGGCCGGTGATAACTTTACATGCAGCGGATGTCGTCGGTCTGCCCGGTTTCACGCGAACGCAGCATGAAAAGTACGAGGGAGCTGCTCCCGATTACACAATGTCCCTTTAAAATAATATTGTATTATTCTACAGGTGTTTATTTTTTTGTTGTGAATATGTAATGAAACATATAAAAAAACAATGAAAATAACTGCTTCAAAACAATTATACTAAGTGTTTTTTTTTTTAACATGTAAATTTTATTTATTTCCAGTATGTGAGCACATTAATCCAAATGGACAAACAGGTCATGATAATATGATTAAAAACAGCTGTGAGAGGAAAGCAGGAGAAAGAGCTGCAGATAAAAGGGCAACAACAGTAAAGAATAGAAATAATAGCTCAGGTGTAGCTGTTGGAGGCGAGGGTGGGAGGAGGAGGCTCCCAAATGCTGCACGTGTGCAGGTGCATGCTGGGATTTATATCTGGCCAAGCACGCACGAGCCTCCTCTGATGCATGCTCAGTAAAATGGGCGGAGGAAGTTTTCATCTGGGGATTTCCGGCGTACTTGCCGAGGAACGAACTTTGAAATAGAACATGACTTGGGCCACTTCTCAATTCCTAGTGTGCGTACTGCATACTCGTGTACTTGTGAGTACAGACTTGTGGGTATGTACTGGAAGTTTGCACTTGTGGAATTCACAAGCACGGACTCTGCTTACTTGAAGGATTAGGACAGAGCACAATTGTGACATTACCACCAACGGTGTGCAGCAAGGGAGTAAGAGCTGCCTGTCAACATAAATATTATATTGTATTCTTCTACAGTTTGTTATTTATTAATATTGTGGAGATGTACTGAAACAAATAAAAACAATTAAAATAACTGCTCCAAAGCAATTATACTAAGGGGATTTTTTTTTTTTTTTTTTCCCCAACGTGTAAATTATATTTATTTCCAAGACATAAGCGCATTAATGCAACAGACAACCAGGTCATAATTATATGATCAAAAACAGCTGTGAGAGGAAATATGAAGAAAGAGCTGCAGATAAAAGGCAACAACAGTGAAGAATAGAAATAATCGCTCAGGTTTGGCTGTTGGAGGCAGAGGAGGGAGGAGGAGGCTGCCAAACGCTATGCATGTGCATGGTGCATCCTGGGATTTATATCTGGCCAAGTACGCACGAGCCTCTGCTGATTCATGCTCGGTAAAATGAGCGGAGAAAGTTTTCATCCCGGGATTTCCAGTGAACTTGCCGAGAAGCAAACCTCATAATGGAACTTGACTTGGACCGCGGGTGATGATGTTTCACGAGTCCATGAGCACACAAGTACGCACAAGTATGCACATTGAGAAACGGCCATGGAGTGGTGACAGGTGGGAATGATTAGGGAGTAATCAAGACCGGGAGACACAAGGGCCATTTCTCAATTCTTAGTTTGCGTACTACATACTTGTGTACTTGTGAGTACAGACTTGTGGGTACGTACTAGAAGTCTGCACTTGTGGAGTTCACAAGCACGGACTCCGCCTACTTGACGGATTGAGACAAGGCAAACTTGTGACATCACCACCAACTGTGAGCAGCAAGTGAGCAGGGCTGCCTGTCAACATGAAAATGATATTCTACAGCTGTTTTTTAGTTTTTGTTGTGGAGATGTAGAGATGGTACTGTAACAAATAAAAACGATTAAAATAACTGCTCCAAAACAATTACAGCCTACTAAGTTAATGTTTTTTGGGGTCCCCCCCCCCCATTTATTTCCAATACACAAGCACATTAACGCAAACGGACAATCAGGTCATAATTATATGATCAAAAACAGCTGTAAGAGTAAAGCGGCAGGAAGAGCTGCAGATAAAATACCAAGAACAGTAAAGAAATGATCGCTCAGGTTTGGCTGTTGGGGGCGGAGAGGGAGGAGGAGGCTGTCAAACGTTGCGCGTGTGCAGGTGCTTGCTGGGATTTATATCCTGGAGATATTTGGACAAGCTGTGGCCAGAGTTATCCAAATTGGCACATTGTTGACCTGAACTCTTTTTTTTTTTCTTCTTTTTTTTACAGGGACTCTTGATTTTAATTTTATCTATTTAATCCAGGTGTGTCTGGCCATTGTTGTTGTGGTAACTGAGATCAGGCACACCTGGATTAATCAGTTTGTCCAATAATGAAAGACAGGAAACAAAGGACCATTACAAAGTTCAGGAAATATCTGGGTTGTTCAATAGTGGGTTATAGTCTACAGTAAATAATAGAAATGGATCGCTCAGGTTTGGCTGTTGTTGTGGCTGCCCTCTACCATAAGGAGGTGGAGGAGGAGGCCGAGGATGTGCGAGGTGCATGCTGGGATTTATATCTGACTAAGTACACGAGTCTTTTCTGATGCGTGCTCAGTAAAATGGGTGGAGCAAGTTCTCATCTGGGGATTTCCAACGAACTTGCCCAAGAAGTAAACTTTGAAAGGAAAGATGACTGTGGCTGCGGATGATGACGTTTCACAAGCTGAAGAGCATACAAGTCTGCACAAGTACAAGATTGAAAAATAGGCATTGTTTACGTGTGTTGTCTTCTTCTATGGTTCTTTTAGAGCTTTGCTTGTCTCAAATGGCGCTCTACCTCCCAGTTATTTTAGTGAAGTAATCAGATACCAACAGAAACACAATTTTTGATGATTTTTCATTTATTTATTTTTACATTTTCTGTCGCTGATCTTGGATTTTGTTCCACACTGCATCTTTAAGTACTATTCAAAGCATTTATGGCACTGTTCACATCAATAATTTTCGCAGAAACTTTCACTTTCATCATGTATTAAATTAGCATTTTTCAATAAAATATCTTGGTGTTCTAGTAAGTTTACCAAAGAAAACCACTTCAAAATAGAATGTCCACTTACTGTAGAGACCTTACAAATCTTGCACTCAAACTATTGAAAGTCTTACAAGTATATATGTCATGGCTTGCAAATATAACATCATCCACACTTCTCTCTGGGCCTCTGGTAATTCATGATAGCATATTTCAACACTAAAACAGATTTTATGTTGGCCCTTAACTTAAGATAATTATCCTGTCTCAGAAATATACAAGCCCACTCTCCTTTTCTATTGTGTGTGTCTTCTATGGGTCACTTTTACACTCTAAGACGGTAAGATAGTGCCCATCTTTTTTTTTCTTCTGTGCGGCCAACAAAACACATTGATCCCCCATTGTATCAGGCATACTAATCTTACCCCTGCTTTACACCGGGTCCGTGAGTGCAACACAACGCCACACAGCGCAGCGCCGAATCGCGCCTGTTGTAGTCAATGGTTTGATTTACAGTATTTCAAGCACGCCGCATTGCATGAGCAGTCTGTCGTCACTCCATCATGTCGCGCTGCTGCGCTAAAGATACGCCAGCTCTATTTGTGATGGAGCACACACCGGCACTGTGTAAATTTCAGTAGCTCAGATCAGACCAGACAGGAAATCAGACACAAGATTCAGTATAAAACATCTGGTAACTTCCTAAACAAAAGCTTCCTAAACTATCTGAACATGGCATCATCTCCGTGGACACAAGGTTTCAGAGAAATAAGAAAGCATAACACACAAACATGTGGACAAAATTAACCATGTGGATGAGAATCACAGCCGATCTTGCAATCCCTCCTGCGATTCCGTGATGTCACAGATGTTGCACCAGCTGGTGCACTCACGGGCGCTCAGTGCACGGTGTAAAGCTCACACCGTGCAGGCCGGAATAAAGCCGCTGCTCGGCGCTGCACTCATGGACCCGGTGTAAAGCCAGCCAAGGTTAGTCCCTGCCCTGTTTGTTTTCTCCTTCTTGCTGGTTCAAGGTATTTCATTCCTCATCCAGCCATTCTCCATTACTCAACGTCTTTTTAGTTAAAGAATATGTTGCCGACTCCCTGCCTCTATGCAGCCATCACACCATGCAATCCATGAGCAACAATACTGATCTTTTTTGGCAGCATCGAATGCATGTTTCAGCAAACATCCTCATTGCTGATGTCAGCAGAGGAGTCTAACCGGACATATTCAGCATGGGAAGTGCAGTCACCTCTGATAGGCTGGCTTTCGTTGGCACTTGTCTATTCAGATAGTGTCAGCATCAGGAACTACATTTGACCTTACATGCCTCGCCTCCCCTCACTGTTAGAATAGCAGGTGGACAGTTTGATTCCTACTGTGCGATTGTTCGTGGTATAACAATTTCATCCAATCTTGTTCCTCTGATGCAGATTAATAAAAGTTAGTTGTGTGGTGATGTGTTTACAGTGTAGAAAACAGATTTTTTTAAAAATCTTTTTGAACAATGTTAGAAATTATGGTGAGACAAAAGTTTGTGCATTTTACATTGTATGTATACTTCCTCTGTAGGAGAACTGTTTTTTTTTTGTTTTGTTTGTTCCTTGCAGTTTTTAAGCAGTGTAGCATCCAAACATTTCTTTTCAGCTTGAGGGTGTGATACCTGCAGGAGATATTCAGTAAGAGTCAATGCAGAATGGTTGCAGGTTGTGAAATTACACAAACATGATTGTAGGGCCTTCATCTGTATGTGTCCACCTAAGAAGTGACATGAATATGACCCACTTGAAAAACGAGATTATAATGACATTTTAATCCTAATTCTAAAAGCACAGGTACTGCCATCCAACCAGTGCTCTCCTGCTCTGGAGAGTGGGGTACTTAGCTGAGGATGTTTGGACAAGAGCATGGAAATTTACTGTACTGTCACTTAGAAAAAGGTAAAACCTGCAGAGCCAGGCAGAGACCCAAAGCTCAGCTCATAAAACTGTTTAAAATTTATCCTAATTGTTCAATGGCTTTATGTTGGACGCTTGCCATCAACATACAGTCTCTTCTTGTTTAGTTTACTTTGTTGTACATGAAGGGGTGGGAAATAAATAAATTTCAGATGCATCGCCATAAAATTGTGAATCATTTCATGAATGTCAAAATTGTAAATGTTTCTTATTTGATACAAAAGAAGGAATTTTGAAAAGCAGTCTATTGTATAAGATGGGTGAATGAGCGTTCTACACTGACTTAAAAATTTTACTTAAATAGTTTGGAAAGCACGAGAGACCATATTACATGTTTCCAGTGAAGGCAGATAAAAACACTCCATCTAGAGGAACATCAAGTTTGTGACGTCAAAGCTTCATCCCAATTCAGGTTGAAGCAATTAGAAATTTTATTACCAAAGTATTGCTTGTGTTTTCAATCTAACAAAACCTGGGCTTTCGCACAATGTTGAGTGTACTTTGGAGCAAAAAAATACGACATCCATTCTTGAAGATATTTATTGTCACAGTGATTCTACTCTCTGCAATGGAACAAAATCCAAAGTCACAAAATTGTTTAAGACAGCAGGTAGAATGGTCCTAGTGCCTGATTCATGTTATATTTCCCACAATCTTGTATCAACACAGCTGTATCCTTTGTGTGATTACCAGATGGCCACTCATGCGCTCAAAAAAAAAAAAAAAAAGCAATGATCAAAGTGATTGTACATAACAGATTACATTTTTTTTTCACTTTCCATGGACAAGAAATCAAAGCTACCTCAGGCTGAAAGGTCAAGCTGCTAGTGAAATGAGTTGAAATTGACAAAAGTAATAATAAATAATTTTATGAACATCATGACATTTATTTGCAATTGCGGTTCAACAGAAATATTAAAAATAAACAAACAAAAAATAGAAGAAGTATATAAGGATGATGGGGCTCCTGAACAAATACATTGTTGAGCAACCCTGTTAGGGATGTATACCGAGTACCGGTATCGTTTGGTACCGGTTCCTAATCTAAACGATACCAGGGTACCGTTAAGATTCTGGACAAACGTTATATTGATACTTTTTGTACATGTACCTAACCATCGAGTTATCATTACACAGTCAAATAATCACAGAGATGGAATAAGACAGAATTCCCTTATTCTCCCAGCTGTCCTTCACCCACCTTTATGTCCAGGCTTCTTCAACACTTTCTGAACAAACATTCTACACCACTGGATCTTTTAACATCTTGTAATGTCTTTATTATTTACTCTAAATTATGTTATAGAATCAATAAGAGAATCGATAAATACTGGTATCGATAAGGAGTATCGATATCTGTATCGCTAAAATCATAACGATATACATCCCTAAACCCTGTAACGTTCAATAACAGTTCTACACCTGTTGACAGGTATTTTGACCCACTGTTCATGAGTAAGGTGCTTTAATTTGTCTGGGACACTTTTGTTTGTTTTTGTTTTTGTTTTTGTTATTTTTATTCTTATTTAAATAGAAGTTCAAAATCTATATTTTATTTGACTAAAATAAAATTTAGTGAATTTTTATTTATTATACTTTTTTCAGTTTCGTGTTATCTTAATTACTATTGTCTATTACTATAGCCTTTTCTTTAGTGGGAAGGTATGTAAACTGCGCAAACAAACTGTATTAAAGTTTGAATACGCTAAAAAAAAAAGTTAATCATTTTGGTTTTTGTTTTTTCTTGACCATAGTCACAAGAGGTTTGCAAATTATTATGTGTAGTCATAATTTTAAGATATGATGTCACCTAATGAATATATTTAGATATCTATTTTTGTAAACATATCCAGACTATAGTTCTGCAGTGCTTCTATGGATATGCAGATCAGTATAAAGCGGAGAAGTGTTACACTGATCAGCAGCTGATCACAGGGTTTCTAAATATTCATGAATCCATCTGTAGGTCCAGTTTAATGAAACTGGTAATCTTGTAGTTTTTCTAGGAGCACACACATCCCAATTGGCTGTCTTTTCTTCAGGCAAACCCGGAGGTGCCAGACTTCATCTGGTTTCGTCCTGCTGGAGGGGATATCACCAAGTCTGATAAATGGTGAATTCCTGACGGATCGCCTCCAGTCAGTCAGCAGACAGAAAATAGCTCAGACCTCATATGACGAATGTTATCCTCCCCCCACACTCCATTCGACCCTCGAAAAGTCGGACAGCCTGCCTTGTTGTTATTTTTCTCTTATCTTTTTTAAACAACACGCTCAACTGTCAGTAATGCTAACGATTACCACGTCCACCCACAAAATAAGTACATTTTCAGAGGACAGATTTAATCCCTTTAACAGACGCCTGAATTGATTTTAAGCTTCAGAATCATTAATTTAAGCACAGCACATTTCCTGGCAAGCTCCACATTGATGGAGAGCAGATCATTAGTGGTCCTTTGGGTCCTTGTAATATACTCTTCTGACAGTGGGCAATCCAGCACTGACTAGTGTAGGAGGACCCAACTCACAAATCAACCTTGTTGACCTGTAATTTGTTGTGGGGTGGATCTGCTGCACTAAGGATAAGGAGCTACTCCCTGATGTTTATCAATTATTGGTTTTACATTAGTTATTTGGAAGCAGGGTTTAAGCATCCAATGAAATTACAAATCACATATAAAATAACTTAAACTTGCTAAAAATGTAACGCTTTGGTATCTTTTTGTTTCTATGTATCATTATGAATGACAATGAGCAGAATCATCACAGTCATTGAATTGCTTCTCTCTGTGTATCTCATTATCTGCATTTCTTCAGTACTGCGCAGTAAGTTGTGTTGATATATTAAGGCTGGCGAGTCTCACTGAGCACTGTGGTTCAATAGCAATGATCACCAATCCTAGAATCAATTATGTCCTTATTTCCGCACTTGTAAGTATTGGCAGTTTGATAGATCTCATAACTTCAGGGTACAGCATGTAATTAAAAGGCGCAACAAGGACCCTCATGCTTGCAAGGATTTGCATTTCAAATTACCCCAATTCTAGAACTCTTGCTGCAAAAAAAAAAGCCAGAAAAGCATTCACAGCAGCACTAAGATCAAGCAGAATACCTGAAACAGAAGGCTAGCAAGATATCACAATATCCAAACACACTCTACAAAGCTTCTGACCTTTGCAAGAGGGAAATGCTTATACTATATTTTTATAAAAAAAAAAAAAAAAAAAAAAAAAAAAAAAAAAAAAAGAGAAAAAATAAACTTAATTGACAATGGACTCAGAGCTATGGGGAAAATTAAATAACATGCTTTCTGAAAGTACTATTAAAAACAAAAAAAACAACAGCAACAACAACAACAAAACAAACAAACAAACAAAAAAAAAAAAAAAAAAACACAAAGGCGACAAAGCAATAAGTTACCTCTTCTTGTAGTAATATTCATTTGAGACCAAAACGTGGTGGCAGCTCCCCTGTGATCCACAAATTTAAAGAACATGAAGACTTCGGGTCACAAATCAAATGAAGCTCTCGATTGCATCTTCAACCAACATTGATTTCCTTGGTCTGAGGACGACCACAACTCAATGCCTAGCTCCTGATTAAACACCAACAGGCGTGCTTGAAAAAGTACTAAAGGTTATCTCGTGGCTGCCATCTGCACCACTGGGAATCTAGGGCTCATAGTTTACTGGTTAGCTCACAGAACAACTTCATTCTGATGGAGCATTCTCTGACATATGGGTGGGGGCTTCCACTAATCATGTTGTAGTACAATACCGGTCAGTCACAAAGGGATTAAGGGCCTATATATAACAAATTCATGCATCAAAACATTTAGAAATAAAATTTGATACAGGGATAGCAGATTTTAACTCGCTATAAAAAAGGGCAATTATTTTAATCATACTGTAGTTCCAACCTAAACAAATGCAGGGTCAAGTAAATGCCTTCCACCAAATCAAATCAAACTATATTTATATAGCTCTTTTCATAAAAAAGAGGACACACACAAAGTGCTTAACAAAAATAAAAACAATAAAAACATAAAACGCTGTCCCTCCCACCCCCACATACTGTATAGACCCGCACACATACAGAACATGTACACACACACACAGCAAATAATGAAAAAGTCATGAAACATGGCAAGGCACTGATGATCCAGATGAGGGAAAACCACCTACTGTATAGGGGGCCATCCAAGCTGAGAGGCGCCACGGTCTGCAGCCACAGTGAGTGCCGCCATAGAGACCACCTCGACCCAAACAGACCAGGGCGTGGACCCCCTCGTGGACATGGAAATCAGCCTGAGAAGGCTCGAAGACATGAAGAGGCATAATGTGAGGACTCCTCATTCCTCACTCTATGTTCTACCACAACCTTTTGTATTTCAGGTGGGTTCATGTTGCTAGAGATTAAGTTTAAGGATAAACTAACTGGTGTTGGCTGTTTTCTCGTCTGTTGCTTATTGGTCAGGTTTTGTGCTAGTGAAGGGGCGGAGTGGACTTCAGTGGGAGCAGAACTGGTTGGTACTGAAGTTTCAGTGGAAGCAACAGGAGCAATAGTTGACTGAGTGATGATTGAACTCACCATTTGTGTGTGATCTTCATCATGGCTATCAGGGACAGTATCTCCTGCAGTGGTTGCAGCTGCAGACCTTAGCTTAGCCAACTCATCTTGCAAAACCAGTTGGAATGGTTTCCCTATTAATCTGGCTATTGCCTGCAGCTCTGAAATGTAGCCTTCAGTGCTACTGCTAGCAGCAGGTGTGTAAACACTATTAAGTGCTCAGACATGGAATGTCACATCAGGTCTAGTGGGGCTCTTGTAGTTAAGTGGCAACACAGGAATTAGCGCTTGCAACGCAGTGCCAAATGTGAATTCAACAATTGTATCGTTATGAAATTCTGAACCTGGTTCATCAAAGCGAAGAATTCTAAAGCGAAGAATCCATTATTTGGATCCATGAGTTTCAAAATATCCTTGAAGTTCATTGTCCACCTCAGTCCAAGTCAATCCACTAACAACGGCAGAATTTGGAACTTTAACTGCTTCACTAGTTACAATTCCCATGTTGTTAGCAATCCTAGTTAGCACACAATATTCACGAAGCAAGAAAAATACCAAAATTTGGTCAGTAGTCACCCAAATGCTCCTGGCATGGCTCGCCAATAATATTCTGTAACAGTCATCAGTCATTTTCTGTAGCGCTTATCCAGTTCAGGGTCGCGGGGGTCGCTGGAGCCTATCCCAGCTATTATTAGGCGAGAGGTGGGGTACACCCTGGACAGGTTGCCAGTCTGTCACAGGGCCAACACAGAGAGACAATCATTCACACTCACATTCATACCTAGGGGCAATTTAGAGTGACCAATTAATCGAACATGCATGTCTTTGCTGGAGTACCCGGAGAGAACCCACATTATTCTGTTATTCTGTAACACTTGGCTCAATTAATGCAACTTAGATGGTAAGGCTATGGATAATGCCAGGCCAGATTATAGAATTTGTCTACTGGAGCAAATTTGATGAGTAAGGATACAGATGCAGTAAATGTAGTTAAGCGTTGTCTGTATTAAGAGACATGATAATTATACACAGCCACAAAAACAATGTGTAGAAAGAAAAGTGGGCCCAAAACAAATCTTATAAAAGGAAAACAAAAGGCTCCCCAGGGAGCTTTTAAAGGTTTTTATGGTGCTGCGCTTCACCAAAGGGACAAGATCTCTGTTTAAAGTTCCTCTTCCCCCTGCAGGATGTGCAGGAAGGCGCAATTACCAATTGCAGGTTCACAGTTCAACCATCCAGGGCAGATCAAAGTCTCTCATCTTCACAACTTGAAATGATGAATCCAAGCTGGGGGCTCGCCATTCCTGGATGGGCTTCTCTTCTGATAGATGCTTATCACAGATGAAACTGATGAGGGGAAAAACCTGTCCTGCGCAAAGCAGCAGGAGAATTCTCTACATTACATTTTCCCTAACATAATGCAACATCGCTTTGTCAATACAACTGTCTTTCTTAATCCTCCTTAATTCTCAACCTTAATCATCCAATCTTCCAGGAATCATTCATCACTAGTATGAACATTCTTACCAAGAGCAACCGAATACAGGGTCCCTTGGGATCTCAAGATGGCTACTGCACAGTGCCTTGTGGAAACTAAATTCAGAAAATCCCATGAGTTCACTGGCATTTGACACCAGAAACACCAGTGCATTTGGTGCGTAACACAAACAAACGACAGCATATATCCCATATGAAAATGAAAAATATTTTATTTATTCCAGAAGGGAAATTCAACAACTATACCAACTTTACTGTTTTTAACAGCCTGAAAAACTTTGTGTAAGAGAAAGAAAATAAAGTTTACTCATAAAAGTTAAGGCACAAGGTGATGTTAACTTCATCACGCTAGCCATTAGCTTCTCAGTCATGACGACGTGATGCTAACTTCATCTCGTTAGTCATTAACTTCTCAGTCATTACTGACATTTTAATTATTTGACTCACCAAATAACAGCAACACAGACACTAATCTAGTCTGCCACACAGCTGAACGGGTTAACAGATGTCAAACTCCTATTATTCTTTCAGTCTGGAGAAAGGAAAACAGAAATCTTTATTCTCTGACGTTTACTCTGTACACTTCATTGCCTGCTCGGAAAAAGCAGAACTACTCATTTTTCTCAGTGCGCATTCACTCTGCACTAGGAAAATCAGCACACCTATTTACCTTTCCACTCTTAACAGCTGTTTTACACATCACAATCACATTACAACACCTTTCTTGAACAAAATGCTGTAACCAATATTTAACATCTTCAACACATGAACTTCAATGACAGATATAAACATTTGTAGTAGCTCTCCATGGTGACAGGGCTACAACAGGTTACCTGCTCTTTTCACTATTACTTTATTAAGCGTGGCAAGGTACACAATGAGGGCTTAGGTGGGATTTGATCCCCAGACCCCCGGGGCAGAGTCGCACATGCTAACCAGTCAGCCAAAGAGACATCTGTGGCCAAGTAGCCAGGGCGCATGATCAATCAGAGGGGTAGTGACAGGCCCCCCACACTGTCACATAAGCAAAAGACTGTTCTGTCCTTTGAAGTCAAATTAAACATCAGTTAAAAAAAAATTATGAAATATTTGAGCTCAGATTTGACAGAAAATGTACAACTCATCAACTACCCATAACATGTGCATCTGATCCCACGATTTTATTCACAATCTGTGTGTGTAGCAAAATGTTTAACACAGTAAGGATAGAATCGCGGAGCTTACAAATTTGATCAATTATCGAGGTGTCATTCAAAGTTGCCATTTTCAACTCAGGTTGAAACACAATGATTTACCCGATCTGACATAAGGAACTTGCACATTTAGAATTTCCCAGCCAGGCCAGTGCCCAGTATTGTCTGGTAACTTGCTGAACATCCAAATAAAATGTGCTGTAAGGAGTTTTTCCCTTCAAGGAGGATGTAAACGGATGGGGTGCTCTGCTAGAGTGGATTTGGGGGAGCCAGCCGAGGCTGACTAATCAGAGGGTGCTTGGGAGAGCATTAAGACAGACGTGTGGAGGGGAAATGTGACACCTGGAAATTACACAATGTAATGGAATCAGCCAAGTGGTAAATGTAGCTTTTAAATAGGTTTTGTGTTCTCCATTAACTTGCCAGACACTGATTGGTCCTGACAGCAAGGGAAAGTGACGGTCAGCATGTTGCCCCCTCCCTCAAGTACAGCCTCTTGTACATACACATAGACCCACACACATCTCACATTGTGGGACATGAAGTTCTTTGTAGTTAGTACGGTGTCTGAAGCCAAATGAAGGGCTGGTTGGTGCTCATTGTAGATAATCCCCCCTCATCACATCCAAGTACTGCAGTTATGTTCAAATTCATACTTTTTTAGACACTGTTCGGTTTACAGCCAAATCTGTTCCTATAGTATTTAAAGTAATCACTCTCAGCCAGTATAGGGAGAGTAGTAAAGAAGATATGAATTACATTGGAATTTAAGACATTTTTTTTTATCACTGTCAAATGTTATATCTCCTCATGAGATAAGTATTTTTAACTAAAGCAAACAAACAAAAAATGGTTTGAGAAAATTGAGTGTTACAGAGAATATCAGAGTTTCAATTTCCTATTGAGCTTTTTTTAGATAATTTCTTTGTCCAAATGAAATGGGTTTAATATCTGTGGGTTAGAGTCAGTGTAAAGAATAAGTCCACATGCTTTATTCAAACACATACAGTTGGAGGAACACTTGTTTATTATTAGAATATTCTCACAGCCCACAATTGTTTACATAGCAGGACTGTCCCTGAACAATCAAGCAACTGCAGTTGCACATAAATTAAAGATAATTTGATTTAATTAGATGGATAGAGATTAGGGATGTCCGGATCCGATCGTGGGATTGGAAATCGGACCCGATCGGGCAATTTCAGATTTGACCGGAATTGGCTGTTAAGTCTGGATCAGGGATCAGATAAGTGTTTCCTTTCCATTGACTCAGCAGCGGAGGGCTGCCTCGACTATATTGTTAGCACCACATCTTCATAATGAAAATGTTTGACATGGACAGTGTCAACATTTCTTAAAGGTGCTATAGATGTTTCAGCATTTCAGAAAGCAGAGACTGTTAGCGAGTCTTTGAATAATGTGCATGCGGAAGACCAGCCTGTTAGATTCACAGCTCCCTCCTCCAGCCACAGAATAACGTGCATGAGCCACTCCCGTGTTTAGCAGACAGCAGGTACAAATTCTCCATCATGTCACAAAAGTAAGTAAACGGTGTCTGAACGTTGCTAACTGCTAGCAGAATGATGTTAGCTACCTACTGTCAGACGAGTGCATGCAGTTTCCGGGTCGCAGCATTATGGTGTGTTCAGACCAAGCGCGATTTTGGGGTCAAGGGCATGAGGTTTACTTGCAAAGTCAGTGGCCGACGCACGTCGAGGAGGTGTTGAAAACCCTGCGGCGCGTTGTTGCGCGTTACGTGCGTTTCGTATGGCGAGTTTTGAGATTTTAAGAGTTTGACGCGCATTATGCACGCCGTGGGCGTCAGACGCCAAAGTTGGAATATCTGAACTTTGGCGTCGACCAATCAGAGCGTCTCAATGTCATGACACAGACATGCATTTTATGACAGGATGGGATGCAATGGGCTTATAATGCTGCCCTGCATCGGGACAGCGGGTTATTCAACTGGGCCGGATCAGACGGCTGAAAGCGCCCCTCGCCAGCACGCAGCTCCTGGAGCAAATGGTGAAACTCATCACACTCAGAACACCTGGAATCATCTGGTGAACCAGACACAGAGCAGAGACACCCGACGACGATGTTCCCTTGCTTTATTTATCACATAAAGCCTAGCCGCTCTCTCTACTGCATCTGCCATGGTGCAGACAGACCAGTGACAGGAAAAAGAAAAAAGGAGGGGGTCCTCCTAACATGCGTCGAGCGTGCCTTGGCTGGGCATGCCTCACCGCACGTCAGGGGTGTCAAGATGCTGGAAATCAAGCGTCTGACTTTTTAGTGACCCAGCGTCCAACTTTGGGCATCAGGCACGATTTTGACGCCCAAATCACGCTTGGTCTGAACACACCGTTACTCTTGCCAATCAATCACTCTCATTGAGCAGTCTCGCCTATTACCTCTTATTACTACAAAAGTAAAAGTGATTGACGAGCCAGTAGACAAATGAGAAAGTTAAGGAATGCAGAGATGATTGGAGGATGTTTTTTCAACCCCATTACTTTCACAGCTGATGTGTAATATTTACATATAAAGCTTTTAATTAACCATAGCTTACATGGTAGTGAACCCCATTTTACCGAGTGTAACAAAAATTGTTGAAAGATAAATCTTCTATAACGCCTTTACTTGAAAATGCATTACTGCCTCCACCGGAGCAGCGGCAGTAGGACACTCTACTGTCAGCCATCTGCTCTGCATGTAAACGCATCATGCAGAGAGGCAGGGCTTCTGACATGCTCCTGGTGTGAATTGACGAATTGACGTGGCTGGTCGGAACAAAACTGTGTTACCTCGCCTCCGCCAACTAAAAAGTTTCATAGCTGTATGTTGGAGCTTTCACCATAGTGGAGACAACAGGATAGAGCAGCACAGTTACGAAACATCATAGAAAATGCTTCAGAAGCAAAATGAAACGATTTGCAGACCACGGAATCAACCTTAAATCGACTTTTAAAATCACCCCTAATGAGCATTCCTACTTAAAGGATATCATAAACATAAATAAGGAGGAAAAAGTGTTTGTTAGTGGATTCGGTTCCCCATTTAATCAAAACACCTACAATCAATGAGATAATGCCAAATACAGATTTTTCTATATGGCATGAGCTATAATGTAGTTGTTTCGAAAATAATTGTGGTCATTCACAGATTAATCTCCCTGTGTTAGAACATTAATTTTGACATCCCTGATTTTATTTATTTTAGCATAATTGTTTTACATGGTACCCCACAGTTTGGGAAACGGTGGAATAGGCTGTGATTTATGCACACATTATTCATTATAATACATTCCTACCAGCAGCCATCACCTTGAAGAACAAAACTGACTGATTATTATTGTTGTATTATTATTATTATATTGTTAACAAAAAACCAAAAAGAGTACGAGCCTATTACAATATTGAATATCCCTGCTGGGATAAATAAAGTATTTTTCATTTCATTATGCACACATTTCATTTATGTATCATTTATGCCCCCGGCCCTTCTCCGACCAGTGCTACCACCACAGCTACAGAATTTTGTTGGGGAAACTGTCCTACAACTGTATTTTCTTTTCAGTTTTATTGTGTAGAAGTATCAGATCAGCACACGTATTTGCTGACACTCAAAACTCAAATGACTCAGACTTGGGGGCAAAAATCTGATCAGGACATCTCTAATAAAGATAGAACATATATGTACAGTTCATTTTGAAATAGAACATTTTAAATCAATGTGATTCAATTCAAAGAATGATATAATCCTTGGTCATTCTTTTATTTCTCTTTTCAAAAACAATTTTCTTAAATTGTGGAAAATTCTGATTAAATAGCATTTTTTTTTTATACTGAGACAAAGGAGTTATAGTATGTCAAGTTGTTTGTCGAACTTGTTTTGAGTTCATATTGAAAATTGCAATAGCTGGGTATCATCTATTTTCACTGCAAAATCTGAGAGAATCTCAAGTAGTGGCTCATATTTAATACAAGTCATATCCTTATTTCAGTGCATAATGCATGTTTTCCTAATAATACACAACCCATAACCTTCATATCATCTTCAGCCACATTGTTGGATAGTAACCAGGGAAACCAGTTCATTGAAGATTTAGACAAGATGGTGTATCTGTCAGGATACAAGAATGAGGCTGATATACATCTCTTTGTTGAACTGTTAGGGTCAGTTTGTTTATTGGAATTTACTCAGCAGTATTGCAACAATATTGACTTAACACTTGGGGTACCAAACCAGCTGGCATGAACATCTGAAGGACACGTATCACTGATGATAAGGTTGACCAAAGCTTACACACATTTGCTTTCACTCGTTATAAACTGAACAGACTAACCTTCCTACAGTACATCACAGACTACATCACTTCCTTTAAACAGACGCAGCAATATAGTTATTAATGCAATATTTCTTAGCCTTTAATACATAAGTGTTGTGTTCAGTCTTCTCAGAAAAGCACCTAGTATCCACCAACACCTTTGTAACTGCCTAGCATATTCTATACTTGAGCATTTATCCAAGTTTTAAAATTTTTATTATGTATGCAACCAAATCCTGCGATTCGGGGAAGCGAAAACTGCCTTCCCTGCCTGTGCTTGCAGCTCTTACATGTTCACCAACATGTGGGAGTATGAACTGGCTCAAGGGGGCCCACACAGTGCCATGGAGCTCATGAGCCTCAGCCTTCACACAAACCCTGCAGTCCTTTCAATGCAAATGAGAGAGGAAAAGAAAAGAGGGCTTAGCTGGGTATGTTCAGTATCTGCCTCTCTGCTTTTGCATTTCAAATGAATAAATGATAAAAGCCTACTTTTTAGTCAGCTGGTGACTGCCCTCTCTTAGTTTTTCTCCCTTTACCCTGCATCCTCTCTCCACCCCCCCCATCCCACCCTTCCTATCACTGTGAGTTTATTTCAACTTCCCTTTGGCTGCTTGGTTATTCGCCCTCTCATGACTCTGATGTCCCTTTTACATATCTAAAACTTATATTAAACAGTTATTTTAATTAATTTTCTGGATACATCACAACATGTGTTTGGGGAGGAGGAGGTCCTGGGGTTAACCACTGTTGGACCATTAAAAAAAAAAAAAAAAACAGAAAATTAAAAGTGGGCCCTTATTGAAGCTGACAGACCACTCAGCTTAGCAAATATTGGAAATGTACATTTTACAGTGGATCTACTGTAACAGCCAGGACCCACCCTTTCTATCATTATTTCCACCTCTGCTCTTTAGCCCTAGCAGCCTGTGCTATCACTGGTGCGCATCGAAATAATGGGCCATTACTACCTCTGTTTTAGAGGAATACTGGAGGCCCATAATCTTAGAATAGTGGGAGGGTGTGATACAAACCGTGCCCTACCTCATGGGATGCGGGGGTGGAAAAGAGTATGCTGGAGTCAAACACCAATTACTGTAGGCACCGAACTCTGGATAATCTACAGTGAGAGAAACACTTGTTGGAAATCTGTAGACTTGTTCAAATTTATCAGTGAAAGGAGAAAAATGAAAACTGACATGACCATTTTCATCAGGAAAGACTCTGCTGCATTGTAAATAGGATGAAGTCTGTTTCTATTGGGGCAACATGTATTGTAGCTAACAGGTGGTTTAAAATTACCACAGTAATCTTTTAGTTTAGTTAACATTTGTTAACTAAACTAAATATATAAGTATACATGTGTAAAATGTGATGAAATGCTATTAAATAGTCATTCATCCCAGTGATGGAACAGAGGGATTAAATGACATTGAGGGGGAAAAAAGGGTCATGACAGCAGAGAGATGCTAGAAGCCCATCTTCTTTTGTCTTGGAAATTCAAATTGCAGCATGAGATACTGGTCCAGTTGAGGAATGAAATTATTTAAAGTGACCTCCAGTTCCAAAATTGAAATCCTTCCGGATTTTCTTAATCAGGCTCCTTATTGCATCCTGTAAACCAGGGATCAATCAATCAATCAATCAATCTTTATTTATGAAGCGCTTTTCCAGCAGGTTGCGCGACTCAAAGCGCTTTACAGTTTAAAAACATTCCCGCCCGTTGCCCTTTCCCATCCCCAGCCCCCCACCCCCACCCCCACCACCCCCCCCCCAAAAAAAAAAAAAAAAAAAAAAAACAATTCAAGTGTGTCGATCTACCTGAGGCTGAGTACAGATGGAAAAAAGTGAGGGAACCCCATCAGAGGAGCCGTCTGCACCGGGGCAGCGCAGCAACGGTAACCGCAGCGGCCCAGGTGCCATGGGGAGGTATGATGGAAGATCACCCCCACCAAGGCACCAGTAGCACCGCACCGAGCCCGCCAACGCCACCCCGGACAGACGGCCCCCACGAGGAAAGCACCGGAGACCTAAGGACCCAGGAACAATAAAAAGTACTAATAATGAAAGTAATAAGAACGTATAAAATACATTAAAACCTTGAATAGAAACATCTAAAAATGCCCAAACAGCAATAAAAAGCAATTTAAAAACAACCAGTACAAAATATTAAATTAGCCAATTAAAACTTAAACAGTAAAAATCAGCTAAAAGCCAAGCTAAAAAGGTGGGTCTTGAGCCTGCTCTTAAAAATGTGGACGTTCTCTGCGCCCCTGAGATCCTCCGGCAGACTGCTCCACAGGCGAGGGCCGTACCATTGGAACGACGCCTCACTGATGGATGCATACATGATCCATCAGTCGTCATGAGCCCCCTTTCTTGTTCTCTCCCATTGTATTTTTAATGGTCTGATAGCATTTGAGCTTTCATTAATGCTTACAAAACAATTTACCATGAAACATCATTAAAGTTTCTGAAGTTTATGGGAATATTTACAGTACACGGGTTGATTATATGTTTGTCCTCACAGCAGATGCAAGGCTAAAATAACTCCTTAGCTGCATATGTTCAGTGGAAAGACTGTTCTGAGATATGTTTATGCAGACTCTTATAATTCTAAATTGTTGGGGGATTGGGCGATGGGGAATGCAGGATTAACTATTTGTTTAGTTGCAGAGAAGATATGAGGACTGGGTTTTTGGATAATACAGTTCTTACACTAGCTGGTCCATATTATATTTCTATAATCAAGCAAATTATGAAAGCTCAGATAATAAAGCATAATGAAAATAACGTAGATAATCTTGACCTTATTCATCTGTGAGATAGCCTAAAAGATAAATAGACCTAAAACTGTATTGAACCTGCTCTTTAGATGTTCTCTTTGGTGAAGCATTGAGCAATATGTAATGAAAAGAGCAAAATTTTTTTAGATAACCAGCACAGTTCTGATGCAAACATCAGGAAACTTGCCACAAGCTTGAAAACCGACATCGTTCCTCGGAATTAAAATAAATAAATAAATATATATATATATATATAAATTTCCAAGGCTGTAATATACTTCTCAAACATAACCAGGAGGTCAAAAGAGAACTGGAAAGAAGAAAAAGAAAGTCATTGAGTTCTTAGTGTGCTTGAGATTAAGTTTTAATTCACTGGCACTGCACACATACAACGCATTTCAATTTAGTTCATCTGTATTTATAAAACACTAATTCACAACTGTCCACAAGGCACTTTTGCCTATGCATGTACTGTAAGACTCCACAATTTAAAATTCAGTGAAGACATATCAGTGGCATGTTCCACACTTGTCTAATTTAGAATAACTGTGTTTTTAGGAGCTATTTATATATATATAAAAAAATAATTGCTTAGCTAAGAAAAACACCAAATCTTGTCTTTGATTAAGTCCATTATCCTGACCATGCATTGGGCAGTGGGCAAGAGTGAGAAGGGGGGAAGTAACTCCCTTTTAACAGGGAAGGAAAAACCTTCAGCTGATCCAGAATTCAGGAAGGACAGCCATCTGCTTCGACTAGGTGGGGGTTGGAAGGACAGGAAAAAGAGTTCAATAAGCACCATAACTCTAAGCAAGGGATTCCTGCTGAGAAAGAAAACAAAAGGTGTGGGTTAATGATAACAGCTGTCATGCTGGGTATATATGGGGAATATAAGTGATGAGTAAGGCTCGGTCTCCAATTCTACTTTTAAGAACAACAAGTGAACTTGCAGTCAGAGTGGGGTGCTCTGCTGGGAAAATATGGAACGATATGTTCTTTAAAATTCAATGAAGCATGTGGTCATGAAGGATTTTGTATGTACGATTTTAACAGGGAGACAATAACAAGAGGCTGAAATTGGAGAAATTGCAATTGTCCAATCTTGAAGTAATAAATGCATCGACTAGGTCTTCTGCATTATTAAGGATATTTTCTCATTTTGGCAATATTACATAAATGAAAGGAGGTGGTACAAAAAAATAGATCTTGGTCAAAAATTATTTTTAGGTGCTTAACTGTGTGCTGAGAGCCAATGTAATGCCATCCAGAATAATCAGCTAAACAGTGTTTACCTGAGGGGCATAAGACAACACAAAAGACAAAAGCCTCAGTCTTTTCAGAAATTGAAAGTGAGGCAAATTCAGAAGCATCCTGGCCTAAATCCAATTAAGATGTCTGTAATTTGACCAAGTGGGTATGTGAATTTGGTTAAGATTAGCCATCCAGCCTGGCTGCTTAAAACCTTACCTTATGTAATCCTTAAATGATACATATATGCTCACCTCAAAACTACCTGCATCTTTCAATATTAAAACTGTACAGAACATAAACTGGGACATGAGCTGACAAACCTAACGTTTCTATTTTTATTTTCTGCTGAAAAGTTGGGCTGTGGTTGCATGAAGGTGACACTGAAAAGAAGATCCGTCACTGTGAATTCTGAATGATACTTTTTTTGTGCCGACTATTCATCCCAAGGGACTCACTGAAGAGCTACAGCATGACACCCACCACAGTATCATTCTCTGTACTCGGAGCCCACAATGCTGCTCAGTGTAAAGCATTATTTTTTGATGGTTTCAAATTTCTGGTAAAATAGAAATGAATGATACAGTGCAGTTATCCCACCGATGATTCGGCTGACATCAAGAAAATGGGAGACTAAAATAGTAATAATGAGAAATAAATAAATAGATAAATAAACAGCTTGACAATTATTTTTCATAAAAGAAAGAAGAAAACTTATGAACTGAGAAATTCCATTTTGAAATTAATAAAAGTTTGAAACTGAACATTTTCATTATTGATGCCAACACTAAACTGAACACAGTAAGAATTCCAAACTACATGTAGGAAACAGTCATGAAATTAAAACTTTTTTTCTTGAAAAATAAATAAATAAATAAAAATCTATTTATCCCCTGTTCCCCACTCCCCCACCCCTGACAGAAGATATTTAGTTTTGGCTGCAGATGGTTTTGCAAGTCGAAAATCTGGGACAAATTCATTCATTATTGATTCAGCTTTTATTTCCCCCTTCTCATTTGATTATCTGCTTTCTGATATGGCAGCACTCATTTGCCTTCATAGATTAATAATTCAGAATTTGTAGTGATGTTCAGACACAGATACTTTCACACTTGCGGTGAGCGCAACAGCAATGCTTTCTTTCCTTCTTGAATACATTAAGACACCTCCAACTTATTTTGGCAGCATAACTATCAGAAATTCCCCCCCAAAAAACACCTGATTCCACAAAAATATAGTCACACCCCAATAGAAAAGTATAACCAGGAAAGAGTCAGATTCATCTTTAGTAGAAATGATTCTGAAGGCAAAAATAAAACCACTGATGCATTAGTTAAGGGTGTCTTGCTTAGCAGCAGTAAAATCTATTTTTCTGCATATTCTGATACTCTATGTTTCTAAAGTTTGTTGGGTCTGAGGCAGCACTTGCTCTGTACAAAAAGAGCTCTATTGAACTCAGTTATATCTCTAGCTGTTTGTGTTCTGCCTTCGGTGCTACATCTGTGAGTAGAAATTCGATTAGACTATGAATTAACCACATTTAATCTTTAATAAGGTTCTAATTTGACCGAGTTTCTTTCTGTTTCTTTTTGTTTTTTTTTTTCAAAGCATCATCCAGAGGCGTTCACGCCTCGTGAAAATTCTGAAGCCATGATGCGCGACGGGTCTTATCGGAGAAGACAGATGGGATTGTCGATAGTTGACAGACATGCTGATAAAGGATTTTGGTTTTATCTCCAATCACTTCATAGGGTGGAAAGCTTGACAGCCTGCATCTTCAAAGCGACAAAAGGCCAGAAATGCACCATGCTCTGACAGATGGAGGCACTGTGTTTTTAATAACCTCGATGCCTCAACGGCCCAGCAACGAGGCCAGACGCAGGGGTGTCAGTGAGGATACCACACTGCTGTACCTTCTTGGCTGTCACATCTGTAACATGGCTAAAGGTGATAAAATCTCTTGTAGACCTGCACAAATGGCAAAATGGCAAAAGTAAGACGTATCCTCTGGAATTTACTCTTTCTCTTTCACTTTGAAATGTTAATATCTCTCTTACATGAGGTCATATTTAACTGCAGCAGCCAGATGTCCAGTCACAAATGTGCATTCCTTTGAGGTTTCTTAATTTGAACCAGTTAATGCAGGATTCCTTGAGAGTAGACAAAGGATTTAATATGATGTGTCAGGCATTTCTGGCTTAATTGTTTGTTTAACATTCAAAGTCACGCTGTAGCCTTTACATAAACAGTCAGTGTCAGGTCAGAGGCATTTTTCTTAAGAAGCACAACTCAATCCATGGGATGTCCCTGCAGCTCTGCGGGCATCTCACAAGCTTCAGCAAAGCTGCTTTAACCGCCACCATGACAGTTGCAGTGAGAGCCACAACTGTCTGCAGAGCGTTAATATGAACTGATCTTGTCTTTGAACGGTGCAGTGAATTCTAATGTCAACAGTCATGCTCATTTTTCATTAGCATTATGAATCACTGCCTTGGCTCATCATACTGTTGCTCTGATGATGACTCACTGCTGTGTAGGTTTGTTGTAACATAACCAATCATCCTGTCCACAAGTCCTGGAAGCTTCTGCTGCTGTGATGTTTTCCTGGACTGAAAAAAAAAATCATAAAAAAAATCAGAGATGACACTCACATCTTAAGATATGTGCCCTCAATTATGTATCCCATTGCAGTTAAAGGGTGAGATATAGAGGGCAACAGGATAAATAACTGGCGATTGACTGTTCATTAATAAAGTAAATAATGTAGATGCTATAGTGCAATGTGTTGCTAGAGTATAGGAACACAAAGTGTTGTATTTCTGCTGCTGAGATTTCAAGTTATTGGAAATAAACTGAGATATAGAAGCTGAACTTGAAAAGACAAAGAAAAAATAGCAAATTTAACATTTTCAGTTAAACATATACTACACTGTCTAATGGTGAAATAAGTCAGCATTAGGCCACCGTGTACGACAGTCAAAGCATACTCTGTTTAACAAAGTATGTTGTCCTCATGGGGGTCCTCTTCATCGGCAGCTACCCCTGCCCTGACTGTGGGGTCCTTGCCGTGATGGTCCTTGTCGTGGCAGGGACCCTGTCCACCCAGACTTGGCTGGCTCTCATCATGGTCCTCTGTGTGGTCATTGTTTGGGGTGGATCTTGTTGTTGACAGACCCCTAGGATATCGGTTTCTTCAAACTGTTATTCTTTTAAGATAGTTTCAAAGGGGCTAAAGGGGCAGGGGTGGAGATGGTTTTGGGGTTACAGTGTGGGAGTGGGACAGAAGGATAAATATGAGTGTGTGAGTGTGTCTATTTTGATGTAAAATGTTTTACAGATGCGGGCATTAAAAAGTTCCGCCTTTTTCTGCCAGAAGTGGTGCAGTAATAGTGCACCACCGCGAATACATCATCACGCACGGTGTCCAAACTTGGCGTGTGGAAACGTCCTTGTTCCAGCCATTCATTTATGCTCTGCAAATCCTTTCCCCTGGGCACAGAGGCATTTCTCTGTGCGATTAAATTAGCAGACAAGTCGCTGGTAAGTGGCTGGCAGTCGGCAGAAAGGGGAACTTTTTCATGCCTGCATCTGTATCATGTAGAGCACTTTATATTGTTTTTATGCATTAAATATGCTTAAAAAAGTTTTCATTGGTTTGATCAAAAAGATAACATCAAACTATTTTGTCAGCCTCCTGGCTGCCTCTTGCTACTTGTTGTACCAGCTGCCACTAAATACTTCACACTACCATTATGGCATATTAACCAGTAGTGACATAAGGTAACTTCAGTAACAGGTGAAAGTACCCATAGCTACTTCAAAGAAGCCAGCAACATGCTCTGCATATCAGATGTGTACAAGAAACAATCGAGGACAACATACTAAGAGACAAACCTGTCTCTGTGCAGCATGACAAAATCAGGTGTGGGAACATCACAACAGTCTACAATCATACATGACATGGTGCTTGACAGAAATGAGAATGGAACTGAGACACATGCAGCTGTCTGCACCAAGAGCAAAACAAAAGGTTCAATCTGCATTACAGATGCTCTCCCTACGATTTCTGTTATGCAAAGTCATCTTTTGGATTAGGTTGGCAAGCCCTCTTTCTCTCTTTTATCTTTTTTTTTGTTGCCGTTTTTTTCTTCTGGAGCCTCCAGATTGTCCAGAATAAGATGTTGTACAAGATGCTGAATATGGACAATTTTTTTAATCCTCTATGCACTATATTATGCATCAGTTTGTTTAGTGAGAGGCTTCTTCACGCAGTATGAAACAAAGAATGGTACAAGAGGTCATTCCTGCTAGCAGCGATCACTCTCTGGAACTAGAACTAAAATGACCAATCTTTTACTAGTTATTATTATTATTATTATTATTATCATTATTATTATTATTATATTATTATTATTATTATTATTATTATTATTATCATTATTATTATTATTATTATTATTATTATTATTATTATTATTATTATTATTATTAATAATATTATTATCATTTTATGCAATTTTGTGTTTTTCAGCCATTATTATTTTATAACTTTCTGAAATGACCATGAACTCTTATTGCAGGCAGTTTTTATAAGTTCACATCAGCCTTTAAATCCTAATCTAATCATTATTTCAATCTGCAACAAAGGTATGAAATATAGAGTTTCAGGCTTGTTGATGCAAGTATTTCTGTTTTTTGTATTTTCTAAATGAAAACCACCAAGACTGTGGCACCATGACAAAGAAAGCTTGACAAGTTTACAT
The DNA here is from genome assembly GCA_023101725.1 of Atherinomorus stipes. Lineage (NCBI taxonomy): Eukaryota > Metazoa > Chordata > Actinopteri > Atheriniformes > Atherinidae > Atherinomorus > Atherinomorus stipes. The sequence continues at coordinate 2,108,423 of JALJCO010014492.1, forward strand.
TGTTTTATGTCGCATTGATAACTTATTTCTATTCAGTCCCACTGACTTGGTTGAATACATTATCTAAATTGCTGCAGGCCATAATGCACGACCACTGCCAATTACTGTAAATGCAATCCACAACACAGAATATGCCATTTTTTTCTGGGCTGCATTCAGTCAGATTACATGGTGTACAGAGACTAAGGATTCATAGGAATCCCACTCATGTGCAACTCAGTAAGCTGCTAGATTGTTTTCTAGACAATACCAGTTCAAATTTGTACATCCATTTATTCATTCATACAGTAAATGACCACCATCACATCACCCATATCATCATCCTGCAGCATCTCTGTCAAGAAGCATCAAAATGCAAATTTTTCTTTGAATGTTTGTAAAGATGGCAAAATTACAACTTAAACCCCCCAAAGATAAAACGACACATTTTTAACAGGATCATATCTAACGCAATCATATAACTGATAGTCGTGTTCCCACTGAGCTCATGTGCTCCAGTGTCTCAATCCTAAACCCAGAATGGGAAATGACAGATATGTTTGCTTTACTGTTTTCACTGAGTCACCTCTACTAAAAACGTAGTCTACAGCTGTAGAAGCACCTGCACAGAATTACAGCAGACTGTTCATGAGCAGCGGGGAACCTCAGGCTCTCGCTATGCACATCTGTCAGGTAGGTTTGAGCAAAAGTATGGTGCATTATTAATGACACTCAGCTTAGAGGTTAAGCCCAGGTGTGACATCTGTCAGAGAGTGGTACATCTCTTTTTGGGTTGGGGTGCTTTAGTCCAAACTGAGTTAAAGAAAAGGGATGAGTGTATGTTTATGGGGCTCTTTTAAGCTGACCTTTGCTGTACTTAAGCTTCATTCATCACCCACATTTCTACTGATTTCCTACATTAGCACCCCCACACACTGCACAGTTTTATGCTGCTTTGTTAGACAACACACTTGAGGCTATTTTAGAACTCATTAGTTTAATTGGCAATAAACTGCAATTAATTGTGCAGCTGCAAACTGCATTTCTAAGCTACTACAGACACTGTTAGACTAGAAAATGAAAAGAATACCAGCTTCCCTGGATTCCTCCTTGTGCTTCCTGTACAGAGTGATAATAATTACTGCTCAGGGGGTAGGTAAGTTCATTTTAAAAGTTTCCTTCACCTAAGGAGTCAATTTCTCTTTCCTTGCTTTAATAATGATTCATTTGTACACTTGTCAGTGGCTTCATGACTCAATAAAAAATAAATGAATTAATAATATGCTCAGTTTAAGGTACTTGGTTGGCATTCATGCTTCAGCCCCCCCACCCCCCTCGCACAGAAACCTCCCTATTCCCAGCTCACATAAATTATTCATACATTTAGGCATGCAAGTGTGTGGCTGGAAACCTTACTGATGAGGGAGAATTGTACACTCACAGATTACATACTGTTCTGTAGGTATGCTGAACACAACATATCTTTTAAAAATAATAACAATCCAAATTCAAGATTGTGGCTTTAAGATCTTGCAAGTTGGTACATTGCCCCTCTCTGGTAAGGTCTATAAAACATTTTATATAAGAATGCAACACAATGGTAGAAACAGTTAAAGATGTGGAGAACATTAATGCAATAAATCATACTGCTGGATAGAAAGTGTAAAATATGAACTAAATAACAGATCAAAACTCTTTGAAGCCAGTTAATCACCACCTGCCCGACAGTATAACACACCACAGAGAGGCACAAGGTCTGGTTCAAGACCGGTGTGGCAGAGATGGTGAAATTAACCCTGATGAATGAGCGCTTACTGCAGAGCGATAAATGTGTTGTGCTTGCAGATTTTCTCTGCATTTGTTTTTCATGTGTGCGTGTGCACATGTGAGTATATCTCAGTGGCGATGAGACCTTGGACGCGAGAGTAATTGATTCTGAGAATCTTCAAATCAATTCTTGGACAGCTGTGGCCGAGGAGATTAGAAGTGAAGCACAGGCAGCCCGCAGTGCAGTCAGACAGACCCCAGAGCAAACAGTAATCTCAGGATTATAGACCTGGGGGAGATGTACCTGTTTTCTCTCATTTCGTTGCCTCTTGCTCTGCTAGCAGTGACAGTCTATATTCACTACTAACCACTCCCCCCCCCCAAAATGCTGCAACCCCTCTTTCCATCTAGAGCTTCAAAATGAAAAAGTGACTAAAAGCTTCTGCTGACACAGTGGTACATTATGTGAGTGTTAGGCAATTGGTGGAGGATGCGGGCTGACTGATATATGCTGGTGGATGACTTTTGACCTCTCCTTTCTTTCTTTCTTTCTTTTCATTTTGTTTAAATAAAGCTCACTGCAAAAGTAGCCAAGTCAGAGGCAAGTGAAGATTATCTGGCTGTGCAGCTGAAAGGAACCACTTAACCTAATGAAGTAAATAAGGTAATGTGTTCAAAGGTCATTTGTATAATTGTTTTGGTCGGACTGACTGCAGACGAATGAGGCCGACCTTTGTCCCGGGCCTCGAATATATCTTATTGGTCCTTCCAATTGATTGAATTAAATCAGAAAAGTAAATGTGTCAGCTTAATGGTAGAAAAAGTGGTTTTAAAAGGAAGGATTAGAAAGGGTTTGGAAACAGGCAACACTCCAGAAACGGCCCCTAGAACTATCTGCCATAGTCGGAGTTTGGCTTTTTTGTATGTGTGCTTTTTGTTTTCCTGTTTGTCTTGGCTTCTATTAAGCCACAACTGGCTTTCACAAATTATACCTCCATGTAGGAAAGAAAAGCCGAATCCATTATGCAAACCTGTATAGCTTTCCAAAATTTTAATTTAGTTTTCTGGGGTATGTTAAAGAATGTGCCACAACTGAGCACAGGCTCTGACCTAGAGCACACACAACAATCATTTTGTGATTGCTGTGTGTGCAGTTACTTTGAATAAAAAAAAAAAAACAAAAACAAACTTTAAATCTGGAAAGAAACGTCTGCCTTTTCTCATCCTTATTTGGGAAACCATCACAGTCTGATTAAGTATTTTAAAATGATTTGCACAATAACCACATACTTCTATTACATACATACAACAGCAAAAGATATCTCATGTTTGCAAAGCATATTAACAGAATGCATTGCAGCACAATTGATTTGAATACCAGATGAGCAGCAACCATAATGCTGTATAGCTCACTGAGACAAATGACTCACTCATGCCTGGCTTATCAGTCTGTTCATTGAACAACCTCATGTTACCCATCATCAGAAACTGCAACACTGAAAATGGTCCTCATTGTACCTTGTTGGGAGTTAGATCTCGAAGAAAGCTCTTCTAACTCACTTCTCAGTTCTGACTGCTACAGGGGTCATTTGGATGTATCCATAAACAGAATATTACACACTAATCTGTGTAATCCTCTCCAATGTGAGGATCATCCTAAAAAAAAGAAAAAAAAAAACAGAACTACACATCAAGTTCCTTTGTGTTGAAGAATTTAGTTGTCACATTTAGAAGAAATAATCCATCTTTAATCTATTATCCATCTTTAATAATCACTGCAGCCTTAAGTACTGAACGGAGAGCACACAAGAAACTGAAATACACTCTTGTTCAAGATTTCGGGGGAAGGAGGTCTTCTCCTCGCTATAAACTTCTCAAAAAGCTTAAATTGAAACTGCTCTGTATGGAGCGATTGCAAGAGGAACAATAGAAAGAAGATGAATATCTCAGTCAGCATATCCCTGCAGGAAGGAGTTCAAATGAAGGCCTGTAACAGGATGAGACTTGTGTCGGCTGTGTGGTCACATTGATGAGAACGGTGGCTTCCACCATGCTTCATCATGGACTTGACAGGCTCTTAAGGTGATTACAGACTGATTAACATTACAGTGATCACAAGATGATTCCTAATATGAAAATGATTATTTCCCTACACTTCATGACCTCTGCAGATGTATCCTTCAGAGTAAGTGAGAGGCTGGGTAGATGAGAAATCTCTGACTGTTCATGCCTGAATGTGATAAATTCAGGCATGATCAAAGCATTGCCATAATTGGATAATTTGGAAGCCTGTCCCTCTGTCTGACATTAGAACCTACTGAGTAATTGATCCTGGCTAATTTACTTTCTTTATCAGCAAGGAGGAGATTTTGTTTTTATGTAACAGTCATCACTATCACCAGAAGTTTCTGGTTACCCAAACAAGAGCTTGGATTGTACTTAGAATATTTGAAGAAGCTCGTCGGCCTGCACACATGAACAAGGGCACTCTGAGGCAAAAATTTGGCCTAGCATTTTGGCCCAGACCAGCCATTATACAATCATGCACACCACAAATCTCTGCGTTCCTATGAATGTTAAAGTCAACTGTGCAGCTTCTTCAAACCACAAGCAACTGTTAAAGCCACCCTGAGAGTTTTCAGGACTCAGTGAAAGTGAAAAAAATAATAAAAAAAACATACTTCTAAAAAGTGTAATTTATTGATAAAATAAACAACTACTCCAGCATAGTGAAGAATATTAAAACAGCATTCATCCTACTGTGTGATTGATTCAATTGTTTAGTTCAATGGGACAGTGCATATTAATGAACAGTATTTGTTCACTATCCAATATCAATATGTTCAGTATTTGAACAATATCTGTAAAATATTTCTGTACGTACTGGATATAGCAAGGTGCTAACAGTAATGTGGTACCATAAGTAAAAATGCAATAACAATAATGATGGAGGAAGAACACAGAAAGAACACACATGATGGATCAAATGACAACTGTTCCTGTATAAACTGTAGAAACAGTGTTTTCATGTCTGCCTTTTTCACAAAATGATTCAGTCTAGTCCAGACTTCTTGGTTTCTCTGGTAATGAGGTAAACATCTGTGTCACTATAACATATAGAAAAAAAAATGTAGTAAATTACGCTATTTTAGTATTTTGTATTCTGTATCATCTGTAGTGCTGAAAAAAGGAGAATTTCAAGTCTTTGTATTCACTGTAATAAATTTAGTCCACTTTACACAATTACTTCATGTTCCCTCTGTAAACGTGAATTCATCACAGCAATTTGATCTGTTTAGAAAAAAAAAATAGTGCATTTACCAGATATAACCATGTTGACTGAAAAGGTTCCAATAGAAAATCTGAACACAGTTCAATGAGCTCTATGCATGACTCCACTACTTCCTGAACTTAAGGTAGCTCCTTTGTTTCCTGTCTTCCATTACAGGACCAACTGAATACCCCAGGTGTGTCTGGCCAATTCCTGAGATCAGACACACCTGGATTAATCAGTTCGTCCAGTAATAAAAGACAGGAAACAATGGAGCTGCCTTTACTTCAGGAAGTAGTGGAGCTGTGCATAGAGCCCATTACTGAGGTCAGCTCACCACCTATACCTCCAAGTTGTAATAGGCCCTGACTACTAGGTCACAAAGATTTCCCTTGGCTGACTGGTTAGTGTGCATGACTCCAGTGTGGGAGGTTGGGGTTCAAACTCTGTCCAAGCCCTCCTTATATCTCATCCTCTGTGGTAAGGTGGATTTAGCCTGATTTTGCTGTTATTGGTAAAGACAGGTTGGGATGATGCTCACTGAAAAAAGTGAAACTGCCTGTTTGTTAAAGTTTTTCAACATATTTTCTATGGCAGGGGTGCCTAAACTTCTGCATCCAAGGGTTAAAGTGAAAAGTGACCAGTGACCCTCGGGCAAATCACAGAGATTTTAAAGGAGCTGTATCATGCTTTTCAAATGTTCCAAAAGTCAAATACAGGCATTTATAAGCTAAATATGTTCCCATCGCTACTATAGAAGCTTATTTGGTGTTAAATATTAGTTTTTCTATGCGTCTAATTTCCAACACGGAAGTAAGATGGCTGACTGTACTGATCCACAGAGCTCTCGACCAATTGCAACATGTTTTACGCCCATTTCATGACGTCGCCCCCAGAAGAGACACAAATTCTGAAGGGTCACAGAATTGTTTGTAGCACTGGCAACGTCAGCTCACATGGATGTTATTTGTAAACATTGATGGGTAATCGGATTCTGATCGACGGGATAAAATGGAGCAGCCTGTTATGGAGCTGTATGCGATAGGCCCAGAGTCTGATATGGAGTTTGAAGTATACGCAGTACCACAGAGACCCCTGACAAGTAGATTAGCGAACAAATCATAGGCTAACAGCATTGAGCTGAGAGACGTGTTTCACTCACCGGCGCTGTTGTCTGTCCATGCGTGTTTTTATAGTAGGAACTGCGTCAGGTTTCAGTAGTAATCCCCGAGAAAAAACCACTTTACTGCCCGAGATTCATGAAGTTGTCAGGAGTGAAGTTCACACACAAAGTTGAGGTTTTTTTTTCTGTTTCTGAAGTTATAATCCAACACTTCTGGCAAGTCGATTCGTCCAGTACAACAAATAAACTCCCACGCTGCACGCAACCACATTTTTCCCAACTTGCCGTCCTCTAGAGCATAAAGAAATAAATAAATAAATAATAATAAAAATGAATTCTCCTGAACTCTGGAGCAAACGTCTGTTAGCTAATGGCTGTTTGTCTCTGAGGAAATCTTCCTGCAGGCTGTTAGTTTCTCCCTCAGAGAGTGCGTATAGGTTAGGATTCTCTTTGAGTTTCTGTTCAACAAAGAGGACGTCTTGCTATGATGCTGCGCATGCTTGTTTGTCGCTTCGTGATTGGTGCCACCTTATTGCATATACCCGTGTCAGTCAGTTATGTTAAGGAAGCTACAGCTTGGCCTGAATATTCATATGTATTACTTAAATATGCACAAATGAAGAAAAAAACTACTTAAATGAAGTTTTTTCTGAGGAAATAACACAGTAACATGCTGAAAAGCTCTTAAAAGTCCATTTTTCATGATAGAGCTCCTTTAAGGGTGAAACTCAATAAATGTAAAGCAAAATATTTTTTGTTTTTGTTTTTTTAAAATTATTCTTCAATATTTTGATAAATGCATCTTTTCCATCAGAGCAGATAACACGCTACATAAAAACACAGTCGAGGCAAAATAACAATAGAGCCAGATTCAGGAGGACAACAAACAAACAAACTGCAACAAAATATAATTTTTCAAGTTGATATTGTAGCAATTGCTGTGATTGGTTCATGGTAGAAGAGCTTGTTTACATATTTCCCATCATGCCTTGCAGCACCCTCTGTGATTTTCTTCACCATGACTTAAATGTCCATGTAATCCCATCAGTCCATCCTCATATGGTATCATTCACAACATTTACTGAAACCCACATTACGAGTGTACACCAGTATTAATTACTGGTATGGTGAAAAGTGTAGATTACTGGTTTCACACATTTAGCAACTGAATATCAATCTGGGATGAAAGTGATATATAGATATATTGGGGGGGTATACACTTCCTTGTGATGAAGGGGTGTGAGGAGTTGGTCCTAAAGTGCCACTATGCTGTAGATATTTAATGCTCCCCTGCTCCAGCACACCTGATTCAAATTAATGTATCAATCAGCCTAACAAGCACTGAACAATGATTCACTAATTTGAATCAGGTGTGTTGAAGCAAGGAGGCCTTGAAAACTTGCAGGATTGGGGCCCTTGAGGACTGGATACCCTTGATCACCTTGATTTTCAATAAGGTGACTGATGAACTAAAGATCTAACCAGTGAACACAACCAGTTAACCAGCTGCTCTCGATGGAGAAGACCTACATCATGAACTAATTTCACACATGAAACAGGACAAACTAATGTGGCAATAAAAGAGCTATTTGATTACCATACATTTGTAAACGGCTAATAACCAACTGTCTCGTATGGTTCACTTACTGGGTTCAATGGGTCTTTTTACTCAGAACAGAACCTCAGTGATGCGAAAGCAGTAAAGCTTACTGTACCAAAGCTTCTACCACCATCATCATCATCCATGGCAGCTGATGAAGGTCATTTTGTGGCAAACATATCAGTCATCATTGGACATTTGGCAGTGTCTTTTTATAAAAAATAATTTTTTAAAAAAGCCTTATTTCTCTGTACCTCCTCCCCGATTCTCTCCTTGGTTCTGACAGGCAGGTGCACCACTGGCACAGAGCCGAAAGAGGTTTAAAGTATTTGATTTGGTAGGCTGGTGACAGTTAAGAGAGCAACTAATGGGCTGCAGATCAATGTGTTTCACTGGTCTGTTGTTAGGGGGAAAAAAAGGTTATGTGCTGACTATTTGGACAAATGAATTACTCAGGCATGGGGACCACAACAAAAGACAAGGCAAGTTTATTTGTATAGCAAACTTCACAGACAAGACAATTCAAAGTGCTTTACATAAAATATTAAAAGCATTTCAGTGGCAGTGGAATGCAGGAAAAAAAAATAAACATTTAAAGGAAAAGAATCAAAAGCATGAGGTAAAATTAAATAAAGAAATGGATAAAAACTTGGATTATTCGTAATTTCTGCATAAGAAAGCATCAGATTAGAATGAAATTTGCAATCGCTCTGATAACATTAACAGGAAATAAAACTTGACCATGCAAGTGTTATTAATGCAGGTCGTGCATAATGTACGCATGTTGTCCAAAATGAATGCCTCTGCTGAACTCTTTTTTTTTTTTTTTTTAAAGATTGCACATATTGGTTTGGTCAAACTTCCCTGATCACTTTGATTAAAAAATTAATTCTTTTAAATGATCGTAAACAAAATAATGATCACAGATGGTAGAATATTGTTGTGACGTGTTTAACTGCAAGAGATCGCAGGATATCGTAGTTCATTGAGTTTGAAATAAATTTAAATCATAATTCTGTATGATTTGTGGCTTTTCATGCTTCTGTTGTAGCTTTGAGTAACATACATGTATTATTCTAATGTAGCTGCGGGTTATCAATGTCTTCATGTTTGTTATAATGAGAGGCTGAGACGTGGCAGTTCGGGTTCAGCGATCTGTAACTGGACCCGAACAGTAAACCACGGCTACAAAGCTGCATCATGTGCTGCTATTCAATACAGTCAGTCCATCTCACCATGAAGGATCCCACAGATAACAGCGGCCACAACTTTACACAACACAGTTAAAACTATCTAGATGCATGCAAGGACAAAAAAAAAAAAAAAAAACCCTTTTCTTCTATTTTAACAATGATAGATAAAAAACAGTAACTCAGGACTGAGGACATTTTTTATTTTATTTTACTTTTATTCATTTATTCATTTAGAAAAACGTTCATTCATTCAAAAGAAAACAGCCCAGTGCGCTGCAGTGACTTCTAGCTTGAAGTATTATTGTTGGAAGTAAAGATCCATGACGGCTGCGTATTTCCAGTCAAAAAACAAGGAAGTGTGAAAAAGGTCTATTGCCCGGGGGTCCCCAAACGGAGGGGGGCCCGACCAGCTGGGAAAATCATGCTGTTCATTCATCGCGCCTTTTCTCCCCCCATCATTCTCCTTCATACACACTTACACAGGTGTAATGGAGGCCTGGTACATGTCCGCCGCACCTCCTGTATCTGTGCCCTCTGTCCCTGCACTTTTATTCACCATTACAACAGTTTAATTCATTATTTACATGTGGCAACATGTTTTTCCGAGCTATCTTTGAATACACCATGTGATGTGCTAAGGTGGATCACCAACAGGAGAGGTGCAGGTGTTCCTCATGTCCAGCAAACCAGAGCCAGCAAACGACAGATAACGTTGGAGTTTTTCCCCAAACAGACGATGTAAGTTGAGAAAAGCTGTTTTTTAATGATGACTGACTAGTTATCATGTAAGCTAGCTGGTTAGAAAACTGTTGTTACCTAAGTTTCATTTAGTGTTGGGGAACTGTAACGCTGTTTCTTTTGTCAGTTACAAATACTGTACAGTACTTTAACACATTACTTTTTAAATAAAATAGCTTAGTCACTGTTTACCTGTGGTAGATTGGCCCACAGAAGAAACAGTGGGCTGTTTTTTTCTGTGAAGTCACTTGGAAATAGAGTTAGCCACAGGCTGGAGGTTTCTAGGCTTGTTTTCTTATGTATAGTCCACAAATAAATAAGGAGATGTGTAAAATAGAGCAGGATAAAGATGAGGGGCACAGCATGCTGCCCCCAAATACCCTTTTTATCTGCAAGGCACATGGACATTAGTTTAACTGTCTCAAAAAGATAAAAATGAAAAATAATTCATTTATGTGTGATTATATGTGTGGTCTTGAACTTATTTGTAATAGTTTCATTTTGAAAGCACGAATGGGCCCTACTTGTTCTCACTATGTCCTCCTTTACAGCAAAAACAAAACACAAGGCTGTAAATATTATTTTATGGGCATCATCAGCAGCTGCTTCATGTGTCTGCTGCTGAAACTACTTTAATTTAGCACCTTCAGTAAAACATAAATGCCACAGACTTAATTTCTGAGCAGCTTATTCTATATTTTTTCCTTTTTTTCATTTTTCAAATTATTGCCTCACTCACAGATTAGTGTTGAGCTTTGTGTTTGCATTACATTTTCTACAACAATGAAATTAACCTATAAGGATATTTTAAGAATTATACAAGACATTACCTTTTGGTTATGTAATCAAAGTAACGGTACTTTTTGGATTAAAAAATTTGTAACTAACTAGTTACTTCTTCAGTTACCGCCACAACACTGGTTCCATCCCTAACGATTAGTTCATGCTGGGAACAACCTCAGTCCTCTTTCATGTCTTTGCAGAACTTGTGTTCATTATTGTTTTCCTCATATTTAAAAGAAATCTTTCTGCTGCAACAGAGAGAGGAGGACAGGGAGACATCAGACCAGAGACCAGAAGCACGGATGATGATGATGATGATGAGGATGGTGATTATGATGCAGGGTCGTCATTGGTAAAGGAAAGATTAGAACTTGTTGTGAAATATATCTGCTGGTGGGAGAAACCAGGCAGGGTTCTGGTGATTTTTTTTTTTTTTTTTTTTGTCTTAACCAACTGTAAAGAACTAACATTGAGTTGAATAATTTCTAAAGCTTCTTGTAGCTCTAAAATTGAGTCAGTAGGCGACTTTGAGAAAAAAAAATAGATCATAAAAATTGCATTTTGACATACACTGGTGTTACCGTATATCCGAAACTTATTTCTCACATTCTACTCTTTGTCTAAGTTTCCTATTGACAGGTCCAGATTTGAAAGGCCCCCTAACTAAGTTCTCCTTCGGCCCTCAAATTGCTAAATCTGCCACTGCCTGCACCTTGTTATGGGATCACCTGTCCTCATAAATTATGCCAAAAAGGTGGAAAATCCCTGTTATTTAGAATGGTTGGTTTTGTGTGTCCTTAGTCACTTGCTGCTATGCTTGTCATTCCCTCTAATATGTCACCTGCAACAGAAAAGGACATGTAAAATAGAAATTATCACAATTCCTCAATCACTCAGCATACTTCCAATGGATTCTGAAAGATGAGAAGTAGAGTTTTGACAAAATATATCATGTGTGGGATATTGTGGGATTGCCTGTGTGGGGCAGGGGGAGAAGTGAGAAGAGCAGGAGCGCATTCTGCCACTGGCAACAAGGTAGAGCTAAAGATTTCCTTTGGCAGTGCCTATACAAGGGACCTCAACATCTGGTACTCTGGTCTTTGTTGGAGCAGGAAAACATCTAACACCTCCAGGATACAGGCCTTTGAAGATCAGAGCTTGAGATCCTCGGCTTAGACCGTTGTATGGTGGCACATACAGCACAGATCTGGGCATGAAAAAGTTCCCCTTTCAGCCGACTGCCGGCCACTTACCAGCAACTTGTCTGCTAATTCAATCGCACAGGGAAACACCTCTGTGCCCAGGAGAAACGATTTCAGAGCATAAACGAATGCCCGGAACAAGGACATTTCCACACGTCAAGTTGGGACACTGCACGTGATGGTGTATTTGCGGGACAAATCATTCAGCCAGTGATAGTGCAGTTATGGTGCACTATTACTGCACCACTTCTGGCAGAAAAAGGCGGAACATTTTCATGCCCGCATCAGTACATTCATGATGCATATTCCTGAAGCCGTTCTTGCCCTGCCTCCCAGGCTAAGACCCCCCCCCCCCCCCTAGCCTGGGGCATCATGTGACAACTGTGTTTTGCTTTACATTAACTGCAAATCAACACACTGGCCTTTTTGAATAAGTATCATGGCTGAATCAGGGATAAAGTGTAAGAGGACATAATCTGAGAAAGACACGAAAAGAAAAAGAAGATGTAAGATGCAAGACAGATACAGAATTAGGCCTTGTTGCCTCGTGGTGGTATTATTTTTTTAAAGAATGCGGCTTTTAATAAAAAGGTTCCGTATTTAAAGTTGTACTTCTCCATTATTATTGAATGCATTCTGCATCGTTTCTGTTTAAAAAAACCTTCTGGCTGCTTTGTATCCAGCTGTATTTGTATACTAGAAGAGAGGCTTGTGGTCCAACGGCAGGCTTTTCCGGGTCCTTCTCATGAGTTTCCGTCTGATTGGCTGCCTCCCATCAGTGTATGAAGGAAGCTCCGCCCTCCACTCTTATTTCGTTACAGACAGGAAATAGAGCCGACAAACAAGTTTGTTCCGCCATGCTAACAAACAGTTAGCTAATTAGCTTCTCAACTCCGAAGCTACAGTCGTGCTGTCTTCACTTCTAGTGTGTAGTGGAGGGTTACCTGCCTTCCAATGGACAGATAGAAACCCCACGTGGGATACGCAATTTGCAATGTGACGTAGAACTGCGAGGCTGTTCCCGATTCGCTCTTTTCTTCGTATTGTTTCTCTGATGAGAAAGCACAGCCGACTGGGGGGAACGCAACGCTAGCAAGTCAGCATGTGTAAGTAAACAAGGGGAAACCCTCCATATAGGAGCAAGTTAAACGGTTTTTCAGTGGAAGGAGGCCTTTAACCTTTAAGACAGTTTAAAAAACTAAAAAATTATATGAAAAATTGAAATGACACCTCAAAGTGTCCTGGATGAAAGTATGATACTTAGGGCTGGATTTAAAAAGACTCCAAATTGGGGAATTATATTTTTTTTGCCAAAAAAAAAAATGGGGTGCGGTTTTATTTTATTGTGTGGGGGTGATAAAAAAATAAAATACGCAAGAGGTATAAGGGGGAGGGAAAGAGAGAGAAAAGGGAGGGGGTGGCGTGCGCTCTCCCTGCGGGAAGGGAAGGAGAGGAAGGGGAGGGGGAAAAAGAAAAAATAAAATTAATGAGAGAGGGAAGATGAAATAATAAAAAAAAAAAAAAAAAAAAAAAAAAAAAAAAAAAAAAAAAAAAATAGAAAATTAAAAAAAGAAAAAAAGGAAAATTGAGAAAAAAGAGAAGGGAGTTAATTTCTATAAAAAATAAACTTTTCATTAAATTAAATATATAAAAAAAAGAGGAGATGTGAGGAAGAGAGAGGAAGAAAGAAAAAATGGAGAGAAGAAGAGAGTATAACAAAGAAAAAAAAAAATAGCACAGTGTTTTTTCAGTGGGGGTAGTTTTTGTTTTTATAAAAAATTTAAATAATAAAAATAAAAAAAAAAAAAATAAGTGGGGTAGTTTTGGAAGGGGAGGGGGAGGGGGGTTTAGGGAAAGGGAAAGGGAAAGGGGGTGAAGGAGAATAGGATTTGAGATGGAGAGCGTGGGCGTTGGGGGAAGGGGAGGGGGGAGGGAATGGATAGTCGTCATTCACAATTAAGAAAAAAAAAAAAAAATAAAAAATTTGTGGGTTGGGGTGAGTTATTTTGATATTTTTTTTGGGGGGGGTTGGTGGGGGGGGGGGACAGCACCAAGAAAAGAAAGTAAGAGCAGAGGAGGGGGGGGTGGGGGAGGAGTAGAAGAAAAAAATATTTAATGGAAAAAAAGAAAAGAAAAAAAAAAGAAAAAAAAAAAGAAAAAATTAATAATAATTTCAGTTATAATGATGATGAAGTGGAAGATGTAAAAATTATATAAAATAATAAGTGAAATTAAATGTAAATAAATATTATAATTTAAATTAAAGAAAGAATAGAAGATGTAAGAAGAAATTATAATGAATTATGAAGATTAGTTGTGAGCGGATGTTTTGTGAAGTGTGTGAAGAGTTAAGAGATCAATTATTTATTATTTTTATTTTTTTTTTTTTTTTTTTTTATTTTTATGTAAGAAAAAGAGGAAAGAAAATGGGAAATTTAAAATCTTATTCTTTATAAGGTTTATTATATGAAGCTTAGGGAATATAAATATAAAGTATAATTTATTTTTAATATAATTTTTATTTTATTTTTTTTTTATAAAATTTTTTTAATACAACAATAATTATTTTACATAACAGGGGGAAAAAGAAAGAAAAAAGAAAAAAAAAGAGAAAGAAAGAAGAAGAGAAAGAAGAGAGGGAGAAGAAAAGAGGGAGAAGGGAAAGAGGGAAAAAGAATAATCTACTTAACAAATAACTGGTCCGTGACATAAAACAAAAAATAAGGGATGTGTGGGAAAAAAAAAAAACAATACTGAGGAGGAGAAGATGGAGAAATGAAATATGAACATATAAAAATAAAAAAAAAAAACAAAAACAGAAGTAGGAAGAGGAGAAGAAGAGTAACAGCGTAGTGAGGAGGAGAAGAGGTGAAGAAGAAACACAAGAAGGGAAAAGGGAGGAGAGGAAGAGTAAAAAATGGAAATGAAAGGGGGAACGTGGTAAAATGGTAAAAAAGAGGGAGAAAGGGGTGGTAAAGGGAAGAAGAAGATGAAAGGCTCCCCATGTAGGGAGAAGGGAGGAAGCCGGGAAGGCTAACCACCCAGCCCCCAAGCAGCGGCCAGAGGCCCAGATCCCACCACCCGGGGGAAGAGGGGAGAGGAGGGCCTGGAGGGCCGCAGAAGGAGCCCCCCGCCGGGGGCCCCTGGGGTCCCGGGGGCCAGGCCACAGGGGGACCAGCACCCGCCGGCCCGACGCGCGCGGGCGGGCGCGGCCCCGGGGCGGGGGCCAGGCCCGGCGGGGGGGCCCAGCACCCAGAACAGCCCGGCCCACCGGAGCCCCGGGAGCACAACCCCAGAACACCAGAGGCCCCCCCCCAGCCGGCCCCCCCCAGACAGGCCAGCCCCCCCCCCCCAATTCCCCCCCCCCTACCCCGCCACCACGCCTCCCCCCCCTCCCCCCCCCCTCCCCCCATACCCACAAAATATCCACACAATATTATAACAAAAGGCAGAAAGGTAAAAATACTCCGTTATTCCGGCATCGAAAAACAAAAAATAATTTCATTCTTTTCTTAAAGAAAATAGAATAAAATTCCGGATAAATGAAAAGTTGAAAAAATCTCTCTTATATAATTTTCGGTGAAAAAAGGAAAGAGAAATATTATTCCATGGGGGAGGAAATAAAAGGTATCGCGGTTTTCCGGTAAGGGGAAAACCTCTTAAATAGTAAGCCGGAAAGGGGAATATGGTGAAAAGAGGATCCGACCCGCTTAGAGGTGTAAAACCACCAAACAAATCTGCTGACAGAGTAAAACTATAGGATGAAATGTCAATAATTTTGCCAGGGGACTCAAGACAGGAAGTGCAATGGTATTCTTAGAGTGGTATTTACTTAAAAATTTCCAGAACACAGATACAGAAAAAACAGGGAAGAGAAACACTGGAACCTTGTTATTAAGCACTACTTGAGATCTCTCTTTCTAAAAAAAGAAAAAAAAAAAGAAAAGGACGGCTCAGATCAGGAAGAGAAATTTTTAGGGCTCGCCACAAAGCTTTCCGCTTAAAGCCTGAGGTTTGACAGAGCTGTGCAATTTTTATACTTGTCAGAATTTGTAGCAAATGCATGACATGTAAATTGAACTGGCAACAAAACAGCCAGTGGGCAGTGAAGGCAACTGAGGTCTGAAGATAGCTAAAATATCTAGATGCATTACACAGAACAGATTTTCAAACACTGTGCTATTATGACTAGCTCTATTATTCGCTACAAAAACTGTTGGAGGGAAATTCACTTGTCAAGCATTGCTTGACAAGTCAAACAAACCAATAAGTCCAAAATAGGGTTCCTTTAATACTCCCATGTCACCAAGAACTTCTCTAAACTCTGTCCTTGGCCACGCTGCCTTAGATAACCTGATATAAAATTCAAAGTTACAAAACAACTGAACATACAGCCCCTTTAGAAAACAGAGGGGCTCAAGGCTAAAATGATGCTATCACATATCAATTTTCTTTTCACTTCCATGATGGCAAGCTGGAACAGCAGAAGCAGTGACTGAAAGCTTACCATGGCATTTTTCAAAGCAAGAGTCTGAAAGAAAACAAAAATTCAGCCCTCACCTTTACAATTTTGGCAACACAACATTGCGCAGGGTTATGTGGCAGGTGTGATTTTCATTATGCAGAAACGTCCTGGTAAAACCTCGAAGTGAAACTCTGTGGGAGGATTTCTGTTGGCAGAAAGAAATAGCAGCACTTCAAACTATGTGAATCAAAACATCCTCAGCAACTTCTCTCCGACATTAGTCCATCTCATTTATTAAACATGTCAAACTTAAATGCTGATAACATGTGTTTTGTCCAAGGAATCGCATTTACCTTCTTATTTATATGTAAGGATGGCAGCTGGCACATCCAGAGAACACACCTGAACTTTCATTCAATCCATGTGTTTCAAAAAGAGCTACAGCAACAGTAAAAGTAATAAAGTGAAAATTTCTCAAGTCACAGAAAGGTGAGCAGTTCCCATGTTTCAAAACGTGCCCTCAATCTCTAATGGATTTCCTCCCATATGATTCCTGGACAGGGGCTCAACATTTGCTTCAAGAAACAAACCCTGGATTTCATATCATCGGATTCAAACAGCAAAACTTACTGTAATGTTTTCATCTATGTTGTACATGTAGCAGTGAAAAGTGTTGTTTAAATTTTTTTGGTCGACAATAGACTAGTTATCTACAAACCACACACAAAACTAACACAATAATGTAATCTACTTTACAAGTAGCATTATTTTTTCTTGTTGTTTTTTGTGTCCATGTGTGTTGTAGATTTAGAACATGGATTTTCTTTCTATAACACATTTTCCATTGCATCAACCAAACAGAAAGGATCAGTGTTGATGATTTTTATTTGCAGCTCCTTATGTTATGAAAAAACTCACTGTTTGCTAAATCCTCTCAGAAATCAGTCTGTTCTGCACGTGTGAAGGCTGAGTGCTTACCATCCTGTGATTTCTGGAGTTCCTTCACGCATTTATGCAGCCCCCCTTTCCCAGGTTTTATGATAGGAAGCACATTAGTGTGATTAGCAAGTGGTCCCAAATGTTGATTAATGTGATTTGATACAGAGAGATAATCATGCCTGATGCCTAATATTTAGCTGATCCAAAAGACAATGGACATTAATTATCAGCGCCACTAATGCTTCTGGCGTGAAATGTTCTCATTACGTATTCCCATCTAATTTAACACTAGAAAAGGCAGAGTGAGAAAGAAAAATGCAGGAAGAGAAGGAAATAGAAAAAAGTAAGCAATGGAGGATTGGATTGATGAAGATTACCAAGCTGTGATTAGACATACAGTATACTGCTAATAGGGAGCCTTAAACTGTCAGCTAATACAACTTGTGTATTTTGAAGTTTCTGAAAATAACTTTTGAAGTGCTAAATTAGTAACTGCTTGAGAATGGTAACTGAGAAATTCAAGATATTTTGTTTTATTGAAGTAAAAAAATATATCTTGAGCTCTTTTAGTTGAAAGTAAACCTGCACAACACTCCCATGATCCAGCATTCGATGGGGAAACAATAAACAGGCCTGTGGGGGGAGATGGAGAGATTGATAGGCATGCACTTCTGATCACTCAACCAGCAGAAGCTCACTTCACCGGTGCTGTGCTTTATGCACATTTGTGTTTATGAAATTGCAATCGATTGTTTCAATTACATGCACGGCTGGACCATAACGTTGTCACAATTGATGTGCTACTCTGAGTCAACCATTGTGAATATCATTCAAATTGTGAGTCATGTAAAGAAAAGTACTTTCTCATTTTTTGCCTTTCTTTCACATCCCAGTGTAGCTGACTTGATGCATGCAGCAAAAGAGACTCATGTTAACTGATAAGATGGCCATCACAACAAAGCTATAATCTTTGCACTGACCCTTGTAAGTAGACAGAAACTTTGTGGTTGCGGCCATAAGGAAGAGATCATGAGGGGGAGCCGCTGAAATGAGATTTCTGTGCAGGGTGGCATAGATGTTTCCCCATGACAGCGTCAGGGTTTCAGTGATCTGAAAGGACCTTGGAGTAAAACCACAATTTTTTCAATGAAGTAATGTTTCTACTGTGGGGTGCCATGTATAAAAATCTTTGTGGTTGACTACCTTGTAAGGGTTGTCATTGCAGCAGACTTGCTTGTTGGACTGTATTTTCATAAAAAGCTGTTGTTACATTGCAGTCTATTTTCTAACTCAAGCTGAAACACCAACGTCTTTGAAAAATTGAGTGGCTTTTGGATATCTCACAGGTAATTAACCAGCAGGTGAAAAGTTAAATGAAAGACCACGAAAGCCTCCAAAACAAATATGATCCTGTAACTCCAATTTAAGCTAAAAGTAAATGTGATACTTACCGACATTTAGAAAAAAAGAAACATCCTTTAACTCATTCAGACATCAAAGAGTGCTTGACTGTCATTTCATCTGTGTATGGACACAGATGAAATGACGTTTTGGTTATAATAAGAGGGCAGAAAGGATTAGGAAAGGAAGACAAGTCATGGCTTTTGTTTATAACCCTTCTCAAAATGAAGCATATAAACATGATGTTCAAGGGCACCCAGCTTATTACCTTTCGATGAGGAATGGCGTATCAATACCTGGGAGTTGAAACTTTGAAAAATACCAGGCAAAGTATTAGATTCAATACTTTTGAAAGTATCACAATACTTATTTGTTTTCACTTACAATTAGCATTTCGCAAAAGCCCTGCACCCTGGTTACTGTTGCTACTTTCAAGCTGATGGAATGTTAGCAAAAGTCATGACAAGTGTAGCTTGTATTCAAGAGTGTGTTAATGACTCGTTTTGGAGCAATACCACCACAATATCCCTCAAACTGAGGCAAAAGGACATTGGACTGATAGTGGAAACGCTCACTTGAATGGGTTGGATTGCACCGAATTGAGGATTCAGCACAGCCTGTTCAAAGCAACGGAGAGAAATGTGGGTGAAAACGTTTGTTTTGGTATTTAGCGCTTCATCACCCGTTATCACTAAAAAAAATGGACATGCATGTTTTTTTTTTTTTTGTTTTTTTTTAAATTTCTGCCTCTAGTCTCTTTAAGTTGGAATTTTAGAGAAAAAAAAAGGGGGGGGGGGGGGGGTAATTTTATTAAATCAGCCTAAATAGGTGGAATATGGCAAAGAAAGAATCCTATAAATATGGACTGAGATCTAAGTCACTTTCTATAAAGATTCCAAGTTAGTCTATCGGGCTGGGTGAAGGATGGGACTCTCCCTTTTTTTTTTTTTTCATTTTAGTTTGATTTTGAGACAGTCAAAGAATCAATCATTCTAAAACCATCATTGAATTTTCTGTTAAGGTCAGTATGTCAGTGTAATGTGATCCCATTGATACAAACAACACATTTATTGATTATTTAAATACTTCAACAAAACTGAAAAAAACGAAATCAGACAAGCTTTCTGTATGGCTCGTTTCTTCTTGGAAAAAGCTATTTACTTACAGATGAAAAGGCATCTTAGTTTTACTGCTCTATCGCTATGAACAGCCTGAGTAGATGAGCAGCAAAACATGGATGGGAGATCTTATTCAACTGCATATGATTTCGATACAGTGTATGCATAATACATTTGAAGTCTTCTTTATGAGAGCTTTCCCAAATGCTGTTGTTGCCATCATAGTGCTCTCCAACAAGTTAGTAGTAAAATCTGAGTAAAGCAGTCCTATCCTCCCTGAAATTGGGAATGAAGAACATAGCTGGAAGCAGCAAATGTTTAATGTTGCCTCTCCCCACTGTGCTAAAATATGTGCTGCTGTTTTGCGTGATTGCACTGTTATAAGCAATCATTGCACCCTGCAAAAGACTACACAAATTCACACATTACCAATGACAGAAAGGTTAAAAATCTATTCACACATACAGTATTAAAGAATATTCTGAGTCGTAATTCCATCAAGTAACTTGCTGTTAATTACTACTACTGCACCTGTGTTTGATTAGTGTCTACTGTTGATGATTTCTAGGTTCACAGACCTGTCAGCGCAGCTTGTCAAATAGCCTGCTCAGAATAGGATGGAAATTAATTGCTCCTGCCTTGATTAAACGATACAGTGTTTGTGGAATGGAATATGTGAACTCTAGAGCAGCAGTGATGAAAAGTCAGAGCTGATCTGTTGGGAAGACTATCTCGCTGTCTGCTGCACGGTTAAGTACAAAATATTTAAAATTGTGGACAGATTGTTATGAAGTTTTAAATAGCTGATTTTATATTGCACGTTGTTGCTGTTGTCCTCAGAGGAAGAACACTCATGCACCATCAGTGTAGGGCAAAAGTTCATCAGGCCAACTTTCTCAACTAATTCATATTTCCTCCACTGCCATTTTTAAGCCATACTGACAGCAGCTTAGAAGAGATGCTATATAACATCTTAAGTGACTGTCAGTTCAACTTAAAGACTGTGAATAAATATTTCAGTTTGGTAGCACCACTGATAAGAAACAGTTTAAGCTCCAATATATAAGCTATAGGAGTAACATGTGAAGTTAAAGAATGCTCAGTCTATTGTTGTTGGTTGCTCTCAATGCTCTGCAAAGACACTACCCAACATTATTCTGTTATCTTTCAGGAACTGGCAAGCTAAAATACTATTATGAGTATCTACAAAAAGACTTTTTGTTGACATCTTTTACTTATATACAGCAGAAGAGAAATACTAATGTTGAAACCTCAATTTTTTTCACAGGGACTTTGAGGGAGAAAATGAAATAATAAACATTTATTGTCAGACTCATTGTTTGACCATGGAGATTTTGCGAGAAGTCAGAGCCAATTCTGACAATGTCATACATATTCAAAGAACAGCAAGAGACTCTGCTGCCAAAAACTACATCATGAACCAGCATGTTAATGTCGTATATGTTTTGCATTATGTCCTGTCTTCTTCATGCCCTATCCAGGTCTCTCTGGCTATTTCCAGTTTTTTCATCTTCTTCCAATTTTTCTGTGGCATGTGCAAGGAAATCCCCAGGAAAATCCAGTCTCAGTTTAAAGGTAGAGTCCGGAGTTTCCACCCTGAAAATAAACACAAGACTTATGTGAGTCAAATCTGGCTCAATTCGCACTTTGGGCCTCTCTCGTGTGGCCTTGAGATTTGTTTGCAACTCCCCCTCCCCGACTGTATTTTGTTTTTTTGGTTTGTTTTGGTGTATTTGAGACATTTCTGAGTGGAGATTTACGTGTTGTCTCCAGCCAACGATGACAGAGCCAACGGCCTAGCGCTCTGTTGGGATAAACTCGTTGATTGGAGCAAACTTTTTTTTTAAATGTTGACTGCAGCCAACACCAGATTTACTCGAATAAAGAGCTTTAGATAGTACACGCTCGATAACAAACAGAAATGGGGGAACACTCCAGATTCTGCCTTAAAGAAATACATGTGTCTATGGCTGCGGTGTAAGAGTGTAACAAGGTGTAACTTTAGGCACTGTTTATGAACGACTGTTGAATCAGTTCTAAAGGTGCCATGACCATAAACTTCACTTTTCTGTGGTTTTGGGGTATAATGTGATCTTTGTGCACTGACGAGACCATGTGAATGTCAAGAGCGAGTATCAAAGTCCCTGTTCACAGGCGGTCAGCTTTGTGTCTTTGTTCCAAAATGGTCCAATCAGACAGCAGCTAATCATTTTACATAGGTTGTCTTTTTGCGTAGTTCATACTTTCCAATTAGAGCACATCATCGAGTGAATAGACTCCTCCCCCCCCCTCTCCCCCTCTCTGTGGTTCAGCACACTGTGATGTGTTGCATGTTGGCCTGTATCTTTTTTATGGTGATATAATAACTGAAAAAAGATGCAGCCAAGAGGACAAATAAAAGAAGAAAAATAAATAATTATCACCTCATTTGTCCTTTCCTACAACATCCCCTTCCATACCAAAAGTCTCTCAGTTTACTGAGGTAGCGCTAAGGTGTTGATTAAAATTTCATTTACTGCAGACAAATCCCTTGCTTCTAATCCCCACAAGTCCAGCATATTGTATTGTCATTAACCACTCACTGGCTGGTAAATACAAATCTTTTCACCTTTCACTCTGTAGTCTATGGATAATTGCTGTATCATCTCCTCAGAAGCTTCCCCATGGGGACAGCCATGCAGCACACAAAGCAGGCTCAGTTGTGCTTGACACTATATTATGGAGCTACTGGAGTTCACTTGGCAGGGGAAGGAAGGGTCTTGTACTGGTCTGCCATCACTGACAGAACAGACACAGTAGCTAATTAGACCTTTGTGACCTACCAGTAGTGAAACACTTAAATGTTGAAGCTCAATCTTTAAGGGTGTTCCCTGGTGGAGCAAAAGCTTGTTACAGTGTAGTTTATTTAAGAAAATGGAGGACACTACTTGAAACTGATGCCCTTCTTATCTGACAGTTATGATGTCAAGATACTCCATTAAATAAAGATTTTTTTTTTAACTCATTGGGCTACCCAGATCATGCAACAACTGTAAAATTTATTATCTTGTCAGGTCACTCCCTCTTATTGACTATGTAGGTGGGGAGGAGTACTCATACAATTTTCCACAGGACCCTCAAGGGATGTAACCATGGACAATACAGGTTAATAAACTCCCCTTTTACTGCTATTTTATCTCTACTTTTTTAAATGACTTATTAAACAATTGAGGACAGTCATAAAGGAATGGTGGTGTAATGATGAAGACTATTTCTGTTGCAGGAGCAGGAGGAACATTGTTGGAAGAAAAAAATGTCTTTTTTTTTAATAACAAATTTAATTCTTTAATCACTAATTGATATTGATGCAATAAGATTGTAGATTCTCAATGAAGTTGCAGTTAAACCTGTACATGTTGGAGAAACTTTGGTAAACATGACTTTCCATTGCAGCTTTTTATGCTAAATTAAATTTAAAGAAAAAAAAAATCAAATAATTAAATAGTTTTTCTTTCTGAATTTTGAAGTAATAATTTGGATTTCTAATGGCAAGGGATCTCACTCTTCCACCATTAATCATTAATACTTCTTGCCCAGCCTGTTTGTACTTTGATAGTAACATATTCTGCCATATTCTAAATAGATTCCTTGAGGAGATTCACTGTGTTGGGTAGAAGTAGCATCGATTTAAAACAGTAGATAAATAAGCAACTCTCTAGATTTATCTCACAGGTGTATTTCAAACATGACCATAAGCTTTTCCTTAACTCGATAAAATTGTGTTCTTATACTTAACTAAAAGGGCCAAAGCATACTTGGAAAACAATAAATAGAAATGAAAAATTCAAGCTGAATGAAAATGAACTCTCTCAAAATTGAGTCTGATGTTTGTAAGTGTATCCATTCCAGCTGTCTTCAACCTTACAGCTTGTACTGTATAACCATATATTCCAGAACAACGTTGTTTTTTGCTGGGATATAATAATGAAGGAGGAACAGTGTCCAGCCACTTACAGATGCGGGCATAAAAAAGTTCTGCCTTTTTTGGCCAGAAGTGGTGCAGTAATAGTGCACGATTACTGCACTATCACTGGCTGAACGTTTGTCCCGCGAATACGTCATCACGCACGGTGTCCAAACTTGGCGTGTGGAAACGTCCTTGTTCCAGGCATTCGGTTGTGCTCTGAAATCGTTTCCCCTGGGTACACAAGTGTTTCTCTGTGCGATTGTATTATCAGACAAGTCGCTATTAAGTGGCTTGCAGTCAGCAGAAAGGGGAACTTTTTCATGCCCGCATCTGTATGTCAAATTGTACCTTGTTCCTTTTTCATTGCACAGACAATGAGCATGGTTGATCTGTCTGCTTCAGGTTAGTTTGTTCTGCCAAGTGCAGCCAGAGCAGCTCTGCTTGTTGGGCAATAGCCATGGGACTCCTGGGGTGTTCTGTTGTGAACAATGCCAGTGCAGAGGAATGTCTACCATTTTCTGGTGCACACCTATGTGTATGAGGGCTATGGCCATAGCCGTCTATAACAGCATTTCTGTAGATGGGGAAACATTCTCAGAAAAGTCAACACCCACCAGTAACTAACCTACTGAGCTACTCTGTAACTGATTTTTGAATTTCTACGGGAACAGTGATTCTTCTGTACAAATCTTTTATATACTTACAGCACATGAAAAATAAAATAAGTTACAAATTTTTCTTTTTTTCTTCTCTTAAACCGTTTTCTTTGTAGTTACCATCAAAACTAAGAAACACACCAATTCAAAATTACCTGTTTTATGTATGTACATATATTAAGAGATAAATCAATAATTTACAGTTTTCATATTTGATTATTTAATCATTTTTATAAAATAACTTTTCTTTTAAATAAAAGACAGTCATGTTAAAGGAATAGTGCACCCACAGAATGATGTGCATTCATTTTCTACTCACCGTCATGCTGAGCAAGACTCTGGAGTACTTTTTTAATATCTCAAATGCAGCCGGAGATCGGACAGGTTTTCGTTTTTCCCCAACTCTCATATAATGGAGTTCACCAGCACCCGAACCAAAGAGGTCCATAAAAGTCCACAAAAACTTGGCAATATTTCTTCATACTGCTCGTTCAATGTAATCCAAATGTCCTGAGTGGGTAGCGTCCATAATTAACTCCAAACGACATCATAGAGTATAGTTTTATAGCTTGAACAGTACTACATATAGCCGCCAGAAAGCGTGTCCATGAGAGTTCACAACACTACAGAAGCCGCTGGTGTTCCGCGACTACTCTGCCGATAATGCAAGCGTAGAAAAAGAAATTCGCTGTTTACATTGTGCTAAGAGCGAAAGAGCTATGGACAAACCGGGACAAACACAAGAGGGGCTGGCTATTGATTTAAAACATTTAAAGCAACCTTTACCGATGTTGCATTCTTACACTATTTTTCTAACAGGGTAAAATGCTATGAATGAGGTAACGGAACTCTGAAATACAAGACGGACCCACCATTAATCAAAATAAGATATTATTCCAATCTCTAAATATTCAATGAAAACTCCAACCAATCCTTGAAGTGGGGTGCACCTCTGGGATTGTCCAACGGACCTGCCTGTCAGACCTTTGATTCTGCATTGGGAGGTGGAGGGAATGAAGGGGTGTGTCTTAAGAGTGAGGCGGGACTGTTTATATTCAAATAATCTTGCTGTGCTTTCTGAAATGCAAGATCGGTAAAGGTTGCTTTAAAGAAAGAAAAAGAGAATGTGCAATCTTGTCTGCCACGGCTTCCGTAGTGTCGTGAACTCTCATGGACGCTTTGCGGCTACATGTAGTACTGTTTAAGCTTTAAAATTATACTAAATGATGTTGTTTGGAGTAAATTACGGACGCTACCCACTCAAGACACTTGGATTACATTGGACGAGCAGTATGGAGGAATATTGCCAAGATTTTGTGAACTTTTATGGACCTTTTGGATCAGGCGCTGGCGAACTCCATTATATGAAAGTTGGGTAAAAATGAAAACTTATCCGATCTCCAGCTGCGTTTCTCCAGCTGCGTTTGAGATATTAAAGGAATAGTACACCCAAAGAATGATGTGCCTTCATTTTCTACTCACCCCGATGCTGAACAACACTCTAAAGCACTTTTTTGATATCTCAAATGCAGCTGGAGATCTGGGACGCTTCTTGTTATCTGCCGACATTCAAATAATGGAGGTCCCCGGCGCTCGATCCAAAAAGGTCCATAAAAGTCCACAAAAACGTGTCAATATTCCTCCATACTGCTCATTCAATGTAATCCAAGTGTCCTGAGTGGGTAGCGTCTTTAATTTACTCAAAACGACGTCATTTAGTATATTCTTAAAGCCTAAACATGTCCTGCAAGCACGCTGATGTGCGTTTACGATTCTATGGAAGCCACGGCAGACAAGATCACCCGTTCTCTTTTCTTTCTTTCTTTGTTTTAAATCAATATTCAACCCCTCCTGTGTTTGTCCCGGTTTGTCTGCAGCTCCGGCGCTCTTAGCACAAAATAGCAAATTTCTTCTTACGCTTGCATTATTGGCAGAGTAGGCTCTGAACACCGAGGGTTCCATAGTGTCGCGAATGCGCTTCTGCACACTTGCCGGAAAAAGGATATAGTACTGTTTAAGCTCTAAAAATGTACTAAATGATGTCGTTTGGAGTAAATTACGGACGCTACCCACTCAGGACACTTGGATGACATTGGACGAGCAGTATGGAGGAATATTGCAAAGTTTTTGTGGACTTTTATGTTCCTTTTTGGCTCGAGCCCTGGCGAACTCCATTATATGAAAGTCAGTGGATAACGAAAAGCCTTCCTGATTGTCAGTTGTATTTGAGATATTATAAAAGTGCTCTAGCTCTTGCTCAGCATGAGGTTGAGTAGAAAATGAACGCACATCATTCTCTGTGTGTGTACTATTCCTTTAAAAATAACTTTTTCAGCAGACTTTGTGTCGGGGATGAACACTGTTGTTCATTAGTGCTTCATCATAGCACCATTTTCTTTGGATGAGCAGTGTTTGATGGAATTAAATGAATGAATAAATAAATATTTTACTTTCTTAGCTTTATCTTTTCAGTCCCTGATGATGCCCAAAACAAGTTGCAAACTACTTCAACAGCCGGAGGGCAAGTAGGCCCACAAGATAATAAAATTATTGATGATGAATGATGACGACAGTACTTTATTCAGGATTGTCAAATATTTTCAAATTATTCATAAGTACGCTTATACAGTATGTTCACACTATGTTCATAAGGCGTTGAAATTTTATACATCTACAACTGACTATCTTAGCACTTAATTAGATACAATAAATGTCAAACTCTAACCACACTGATTTATGAAAAACTATTAAACAAAATTACTTTTGACATTCTACGCTCGACACAGATAACATCAAATGCAGTGATCTGCTGGATAAGATCTGACTGAGACTGACTCCTCTAACTCAATATATGCTAATTTTAGCCTGGCAAGGTTCACTTGTAGCGATTATCCATGTACACGATCTTTGATTAAGGCAACACAGTGCAGTGTACATTGATTAAAAGAGCACATTTCCAAATGACCCCTGTCTCTAATTACAGTTCTTTTTCTTAACCTGCTCAGTGATTAGTGGTAGGTGTGCTGGGTTATTAATTCAGCGCACTTACCGTGGGGTGTAGAGTCATAACCATTTAGACAATAAGTTATGTGTAAGAAGCAGAATGTTTTTGAACCATAAAGTTTTAAATAGCCAATAAATACATTAACTTGCAATCAAAACCTCAAACTTACAGTTTCATCATCATGTAATCTCATTAGATGTACCCCAAAGATCTTTTTAATCCTCTCTGGAAAATTGAGCTTGTATCACTTAAAATTCTGTAGGGTGGGAAAGTGAAGTGTGGATCTTTTGAGCTTTTATATAAATATATATATCATCCACCTTATTCATATCAGATACAATATTGAACTTATTAAGCCCTTTCACATTTTTATTGAACAAAATGTGGTGTATTTATGCTTGACAATGTGGGCTGCATAATAAAACTTTTTTTTTTATTATAATTTGTGCAGAATTTTTTTTTTTTTTAAATTAAAAAAAAAGTATAGGTTTATCTTTTTGATCTTGATGTGTTGCTCAAAGCTGGTTGTGAGGCAGTCACACCTCAGTGGGCTCTTTGACTCAAGTGTGACAAGAGGGACTTGCCCAACATGAAGCTGTGAGTGACATGCTGCTGGTTCATATGTGCTCCACTTCACACTCATCTGCTCCCACAGTGATGGACAGCACACACACACACACTCATCTCCACGGGGAGAGATGTTTCAGGAATAGGCCATACAAGACATAAATGATCCACGGAGCCCAAAGAATATGCTACAGTGGGTTCTTTCGTTCATATTGTCAGCAATCCATTGCCGGTGTTCTCTCTCTTCAAAGGGAAGACTGCAGTTCCCCTGCTGCCTCTCAGTTTCTGTAAGATTTCACAGTTTTGCTTTGCATTATTCTTTTTATTCCTTATCATGCATCACACAGAAAATAATAGCGGGCCCACATCAACAAATAACATGGCGTTAGTTTATATAAGGAGATTAATAAACTTGTTTTCATGACCCAAAGAAGCTAGCTCATGTACAACACCAGAGAGTGTAATCATTCAAGACTCCAGTGGAGACATTAATGCAGGAGAGCAAGCGCACTTTGTAACATAATTAAAAGTTGTCCAGGGGTATGGACTGCTGCAGGGTGCAATTACTCATAACTGCCAATGTGATAACATGAAAGTGTGCAGATCACTGTATTGTGCACATGTTCAAGCATGCTTCAAATTGCTGAGACACTTTCTTTGACGGGTCCTCTAATTCTGTGGATGAGTGTGACAGATTAAGGCTTAGGTTTACTCAAAAGACACCCACATGGCCTGTCTATAACTTAAACATCAAATGCAGGAAACCTTGTGGTCAGTTTAACCAGACAACATTAAAACCACAGAAACAGTTTGTTTTCTTCGCTGTCTGCACATGTTTGACAAGCTGTCACAGTGTCTCATGTATCATCATGGCTGAAATCGATGAAAACACCTGCACCCCTGTGATACCCGCTTTATTTTGCTGTAGATTTTCTAATGAGCCACTTATTTGGCAGCCACACAAGGAAACAAGGTGGAATTGCATTCTTAAACATTTATAATGTGGTTTTGAAGTCACTAAGCTTGTCAGGGTTGCATGCTGAATATAATTAATGTCTCATTGTTTGTGTTAGACAGGGTCATTGAGGTTAATTGAGTCTTACTTCAGAATTCTGGCTGGAAGCCACACGTGCAGTGTTTATGGTATATTCATTTTAATTAATATAAAAGAAGTAGCAAGCCAGAATTGCCAGGTCTAATGATGAGCAAATGCTGTGTAAACAACAACAAAGGCTGGCCCTTTTCAGCTGCCTGTGCAGTATTTGCAGACATAGCATCTAATCATGCTGTGGCTGTCACCACTTCTTCTCTTCCGTCACTGAAAGATAGACTACACGAGTGAACTAAGAAGAGAGTGAAGATAACCTCGCAGACAAAGCCTTGCAGGTATTGGCGGCTGGATCATTTGGAGCACCTGCCATGGTACCTACTCTTGCTTTGCCTTTCTTTAAAGAACCCTTTGAAGACAGTAAACACACTTCACTGATGGCCTTTCTACAGTATAGTTCTAAGCCAATCTACATTAATTAGCCATATGCTTATTTGAATAGTCTTACCTTCTAAGACTGACAGTCTGCAGGAGACTCCGCGCAAGTCTTCCCTCTCAAAAGGAAAATCTGTACTCTGGTAAAACAGGATAGAGCAGTGTGCATACAACTTTGTTTATCATATATTTGAAGTGCTATAGTCATGCTAACCTGGCGTTCAGTACAGTTTGCATCGCAGTAATACATGTCACAAGGTGAAATTATACAGTATCTCTCTACTTCTTTTCCTAGAACTTTTCTCCTTGGACTGGTATTCCTGTAAAATTACTTTTTTCTTTTTAATTGTACTCCAAATACAAATGGACACACAGTCCAATCAGCTCACACTTGCACAAGTGTGTCAAAATCCACTTCAGCAGGTAGCAACAATGGTGCTAGATGAAAACTTTGTCTGACAGATTTGACCCTTAGACCATTATTAGATCAGTCTTCCCCCTACTAGCATTGACTTGGAGACTGCAGTTTATGTTGTTGTGTGTGTATTATTGTTAGAGTGGAGACTGAGAATGATGCAAACACCTGAGAGTATAGGTCTGTTACGTCCAACCAAATTTTACTCTAATATAAATGACTAAATTTAAACAAATTACTACATTAACAAAAATATTCGAGAAAAAATAAAGGAATATTGATATTTTATGTTTTGTTATAAGCAGATTGGTATCAAATAAGATTTTAAATTATTCATATTTTGAACTTTTACTTTTCTATAGAACTGCTTTACATCTCTTAGAGAGATGCACCTGAAGTGGCCCATGAGTGTCATCTTTTTTTAATTATCCTTTGGTTAAAATTCAGTCAGACTGACAGATATGTGGTGGAAAATAAATGAAAGATTGATCTAAAACGATATACTGTATGTAAATCCATACAGCACAGCTTTTGAAGACATAAAATCAATCTACGTTGAGGCTAATTAAACAAGCATCACATCCAAAGCATGACACTGGCATGGCAAAGAATACGACCT
Source organism: Atherinomorus stipes (assembly GCA_023101725.1). NCBI lineage: Eukaryota > Metazoa > Chordata > Actinopteri > Atheriniformes > Atherinidae > Atherinomorus > Atherinomorus stipes. Next base: position 2,138,713 of record JALJCO010014492.1, read on the forward strand.
CATCGCAAGAGAAAAACAACATCCTGATCCTGACTGCTTTCTGATGACAGCCTGAGTGTAGGTCAGGACCAGCGATGCATACCACGTGCACACGGGTCGAGAACAATCACAGAGCATTTTGTGAGAAAATTAATCACTCCTTGATTGCACTCTATACGTTCTTCAGCAGAAGAGTTCGAGTGTGATTTTAATTCTCCAGTTTGCCTCCTTGACCTTAAAGGTCTCCTTGAACATCAAGGACTATTCACTGATAAATGAACAACGGTAGATTGTTATAGTGGGAGGTTTTTGTTCTTTTTCTTCTTTTGTAATGTGACAGACCTACAGAACCATCTTTGTATCTATGACACCCATCAAATGTCTATTCACGTGAACTCCAAATATAGAAGAAGTGATTTAAAGGTTGTGAAGCTGTTTCTGTTTTTCCCCTTCATACACATGTACAAAACCTGCTTTTTTGTTTCAAGCTGACTTTCAGTACTTATTGAAGACGGATGACAGGGATGATAAGGATGATACTGCTAATATTTCAATTGATAAATCAGGTTGGTCAGGAATCTATTATTACTCTGTGGCTTTCTCATTTATAACCAGTGGCTGAACCCCACTAGCAGTCGTTTCCCATCTCACAGACTGTCTGGATGACTGATCAGGGTTGTGATTGTCTCCCCTCTCCCCATCACACTACCGCCACATGCATCAGCAGCAGCACATACATCTTGAGCAGTCTCTAACTCCAAGCCAGCACATTCTAGAGCACTGGTAAACGTTGCAATCAGCGGCAGAATTGGGCCAATTCCTCATAACCTTGTCTGCACATGGCACCTTGCCTTGAATCAAAAGAGCGTGAGGCCGTAAGTGTTGAGTCTGTCAGCAAAGCAACTGCATTGCTGAAGCAGCGCTGAAGAGGGTAAATCGACATTTAATTATCTGTGTCTGCCCACAAAAGCAGCATTGGGCGTTGTGGACCAGATGTAATACTGTTGCCATAAACCCTGTCATGATAATGTGTACCAACAGCATTGGGCTGCTCTGGCACTTTGAGCACAGGCTTTCATAAATATGAAACAGACATCACAACAGTACCTTTTTTCACTTGCAGTAAAAACATATATCTAGAATATTCATTTGTAAATATCAAGTCTATGCCTTCAAACCACTTTTGATTTGTCACTTTTCTTCCAAGAGATCAATACAACTCCCTCGCAGTTTGAAAAGTTAATTCTGTGGTCTTTTGATGAAACAATCATCTTTTCTTCAACACAATTCTCCTTAAAAAGAGTGAGCCCCATCAAAAAGACTCGTGAAAAGCAGGCATCTAATTCATACCCAGGTTAGATTTAGAGATGAGTTCCCATTGACCATTGTTGGGGGGGTATTCGATCTTTGGCGCCAGTCCTGTGGCAGAGTTCTTAATGCTGCCGTTGAGGAGAAAAGCTGGATCAATAGTGAAAATGTTTCACATGATTCATTTGTTAGACTCAATCGAAGCAGCAGCAATTTTTTTTCCACATAATTATGAACAATCTAACATCTTGGACTGCACATGTTTTGCAGCCAATCGCAGGCTTGCAAGCGAGCAATGAAAGGCACTGTGGAAATTGATTGTCCCTTCTCCTCGCTAAAAAACTTACAAAAAAATAAACAAAATGTGTTGATCAATCTAGGAGCAGAAGCACACTTCTTGTCAATGGCTCCTGCTTTACAATGGAAACTTGATGTTTTAGGAGCCATTAGTTATGACCAAGTTGCAAGACGAGGCATTGATTGCTGGCTGCTTGTAAATGCAACAGCAATCATTTTGCAAAGAAAGAAGAGGGGGGAAAAACAGAGATGACTGTGCTGTCATATAGGGATATGTGCCCTGTATAAAAGAAGCTAACTTAAATGGTTTCTGAATTTACACATGAAGTGACTGGAGCTATATCAAAAGTGGCTCTAATTACAGAGCTTACTGTCCTTTGTCGGGCCTTTGTCACTCTCTCCTTTAGCTTGCGTGGCTTTTGTCAAAAACAACAACTCTGACAAAAGAAATCCTCTTGTTTCAAACCTGAAAATCATCTGAATGAGTTTTTTTTTTTTCATAATTCCAAGCACTGACACTGTTATACTGAAGCTTGACTATTTCTCATAATGGCAGATACATTATAACATATGGCACTTTTTACTGAGACAAGCAGACAGAACTAATGGCTGTAAGAAGATTTAATGCTAGCTGCTCTAAAGAACAGAAACAACTCAAATCTACTTTGTTTTAAAAACTATTTAAGATGTAGAAAAGTGACTGAGCCACTACATTTTATGTTTTACGTTTCCTCTGTGTCACAGTGGGGATTTCTCTTGCTCCTGACTCTCTCCAGTTATCAGCTGAAGTGATTGAGAGCACAGACCGCCATCTCTCTATAGAGGGCACCCACAGACCCAGAATGTCTTGTTTGCTCGAGCTGTGTACATTTTGTATTTGAAAGAGCAGCAAGTCAATGAATCTCGATAATGCGAGAGCCGGGCCACATAACTCACGTTGATAGTCCTTACATTGTGCCAAGAGGCGATAAATCTGCTCTGGGAGACATGAATATGCAGTGGCAGTGAGTCTGACTTGTTCTTGCTTGCGTGCCCCCTGATGCACAGTTTATTCCTCTCCCCCATTCCAAACAGAAAAATAAAACCAATGAGCCACAGCACTCTCTCATCAAGAGCGTTGTATTAAGCAAAAAAAAAAAAAAAAAAAAAAAAAAAAATGTAGCGGTGCATTTTTCAAGATATGCCTAATAAATGCAAATCATTAATGATATAAACTGCAATTTGTGGTGGCTTTTGTAGATGATGTAAAATGTGATTTTTCTTCTTTTGCCACAAAGAGAAAAAGGCTGTTATATGAATGATTTGTTTGTTTGAGTTAAGATTTAATCCTCGAGGCTGAAGCTTTCACTTCAAGCCTGATTTCATCCTTTAGTTTAAGAAGTTTCACTTGCCTATTAAAGGCCAAATGCACTGATATCTTCACCACAAACACACAGTTCCATATGCTAAATCCTGCTTTACCTCCTCTACTGCAGTGATGAGCGAGACATGAGCAGCACCCCTTCTGTATGAATGTAAATGTAAGCTGCAGTTTGTGCTTCACGGCTCTTTGTAGGGAATGAGAAATGGACAGGCAGATATAAACCAAGCATTTACCGGGGGTTAATATACCTACTCAATGACACAGACACACTGGCTTAAATAGGAGTGATAAGAAAACTGCTTTTTGTCAGTGACCTCACCCTCAGCTAACACTTATTTCCAACATGCAAATATTTCTCATTCACAGCTGTGGAGACCGTTTGGGAGTTTCCTTCGTTTTGCCTGATGTGATGAAATATGTTGCAATTTCTGCATCAGTGCAAATGAAAAACACATTTTCATTTGTAAAAATAAAACAACAAAACAAAACCAAATTGAGATAAAATGTAGATGAATTAAAGCATTTCATTAAACAAGTTTAATCTGTGTGCAACAAATTTTCTAAAAGTAAAGAACCGAATGGTCGATCGGATCCTTCTCACCTCCACAGACCACTTGGACATAGTTGACAACTATGCGTAACGACGCGTGCCTCTAGTGGCACCGTGGAAGGAGGGTCGTCAGACGCACGCAGATACACAGCTTTCTGCACTACCTTTCCATCCAACCCAAACTGGAAGATTTGTAAAATGAACACTGTGAAACGGGGATCCCATTTTGAGCAGATGGACGTTCTCCTATAACCAGCCGAGTGCAATAACTGTGCGCAACTGGAGCGGAGCGAGTTTCCTTCTCAGCTGCCATCAGAAGTGGGACGAAGGACTGGAGTGATTCAATTGCAAGGAGCGTTTTTTAATGGACCGAAGTGTGTTGAAAATTCCCAAGCACTCTTAGCGTAGTCTGTGCTTTCTTTCCCTGTTTTTTTGGAGGACAGAATCATTCGGGGAGAGCCAAACTTCCGCAGGCGCAGTTCTCCTCCACAGCGGTGCAGGAGTCCGGCTCGGCTGTTGCCGTGGTGCTTGCCTGTAGACTGATAGCATCGTTGGTAGGAGGGCACACAGAGACACTTGCAGGGTAATTGTTGCAGCCTGCGCTCGCAGGTGCTTCGCTGATGCTTCTGTGAGGAACTGGGGGCTTAATCCTGATCGAGTCGTTTTTACACTTGTGAAAAACAGAAAGAAAAAAAAAAAAGAGAAAAAGAAACACAAGGAGAATGTTGCACCAAGTACAATGAGTGCAGAGTTGTCGCAGCCACCCAATTCCACATATGTTCCGTCGAATTCAGTTTTGATGAGCAATTCTGACTCGTCTTTGGAATTTTAAAAAGTGGATCCCGCGACTTTGCAGCCATGCGAATTACTTGGCGGTCTCCTCGGAGGGCGATTTGGGAATATTGGACATCGCTGATTGCATGTGTCTTTTGGATTCAGTACTCATATGGGATGCCTAATGTTATACGTATAGGTAAGTTGTGCACATTTACATCGACACACACACGTTTGCATGGTCACCTTGAAAGTTGCTCCTCGATGAGCACATTTCAGTGCGAGTCTTGCGCTGCTTTTCACGGCATCAGCAGTTAGTTTATGTACTAAATGAGCAGTCTCTTTCATTTATTGTGCGCCTCAGTCGGGTCGGGTATTTTTTATTATAGCCTACCGAAGCGAGGGACGACCAATATAGTGTATGCAACAGGAGATAAGTGCACTATGGTCCCTAAATATTACGAATCCCTTCTCCGCTCAGGTACAGTGCAAGGAAAGATTGTGGGTTAGTGTGACCTCTTTGCACTCTACCTTGTGTGCTCCATTTTTTCGGCCAGCATGTTGAGTCACCAGATATGTTCAGCCTATTGCCTTCTGGAGGTGAGACTTTTGAGCACAATCTGTTGGTTAATGAGCATTGTTTGAAACAGCAAAGTCTTAAACAACCCGTTAGCCAGGTTTAAACAATATCTTATAATCCAATTAAAAGTGGGGCTGTGTATTTTTCTAAGAGATTATTTGGGGTTATTGGACAAAACAGCAAAGCTCTTGTAAAACAGTTAAAAAAAAAGTTTCCTCATGCCCTACAGTTAAATCTTGGTTACCTATTTTACAAAGCCGGAGACAAAAGAAACGGGAAGAAAAAAAAGGAGCCAAGTTTCTGCTGGCTTTGTTTTTCTCTAATCACTCACTAAAGAACAATGTGGGAATTGTCATTCGGAGTCTGGCGATGCGATGAAACCTTCCGCGCGGCCAAGAGACAGGGGCAGAATGAAGATCAATACGTTTTTTTGTGACGAGGCGAATCGTTTTTGACATTTGGCGGAGTGCCATTCAGGGCAATTACTCAAAATGGCATTGGCCCACATTAACATACCACTACAACGGCCGGAGCAGGCAGCATCTTCAATGGAGCAGAGCTTTTTGTCTTTTAGATGGGTGGAAATGATCCACAGTGCAGAATTGCGCAGAGCATATCTTGCATTTTAACAGCTCTAAATCGCATTGCTGAAAGAGTTTTCACTTTCTATGACACATCTGTAAATTATTAAATCAAATCATAATTTCTTGCAAGCCCAGTGGGTGGTCCCTGAATGGATATTTCTTAAAAGTTTTTAAATACAAACACGTTAGAATATAACTGCATCTTTTAACACATAAGCCAATGCTGAAAAAATGTTCCAGACCTTTGGTATTTTTTAAGAAAGACTGTAGTTTAAACTAAAGCCAAAAAACAAAACAAAACAACAACAACAACAAAAAAAAAAAAAAACAATGCAGATATTATAACATTTTTAGTTATGTTTATAGCCGGGCATATGCAGGCATCAGAGAGGCCCAGCATGTGTCTGTGATTGACTGCTGTCGCCATGTTTTCACCGCTGTTAACAGACCTTCGGGATGTTTTTGGAAACAGCACAAATACTAAAGCTCTCCATTTTTCTGATCTGAAGAGAAGTTGTCTGGTCAAAGGGGCTTTTTCTTTTCTCTAATATATATATATATATATATATATATATATATATATATATATATATATATATATATATTTCAGGTGGCAGCTACTAAAATGGAAACTTGAAATGGATTTGGCAGGCTTTGTTTGATTTTTAAAGAAATGTCAAAGTGCAGAGTCAAATTGAAATGTGCTAGATTTGCACTACTGCTTTTTATAGCTTGCGTTGGGAGTAAGTTTTAATTTGTTTTGTTTGTGTATTTGAAAGAAAGCTGCTGAATTCACAGAAAGAAAAAAACAAACTCAAAAGGCCTCCTTCTTTATATGATCTTTTGAAACTTGAGTGTTTGCGTGCAGCCGTCTGTGTCTATTTATCCATTTTTGCCTGTGTGAAAACCGTAAAATATACAACACATTCAATAAAAATACCATTTACATAATTCAATTTTATCTATCGTAGTAAAAAAGCTTGAGGGCGTGCATGAAATATGCAAAGTGTGTGTGTTATTGCAAACATGTAGCATGCTATTCTCTGAGAGGGAATGTTAGTATTCAGTTAACTGATTCACTTAGGGTTGAGCGCTTTTTGGAGTGGATGTGTAGTGGACTGTTTTCCACCCTTTTTTCCCCCGCAATTTGGTACTTTGTGTAGAAGTCTGTGCGGATGCTCTGTGTCACAGCCACCCTGCTGAAGCCAACAGAGGGCTCTCTTATAGTCAGTGCGCGGCTGTTAATGTCTCCTCAGCACTGGTTACCAATCCAAGCGAACCAGTGAAATTCTTCGAGGTGGGCGGTGGAATTTGAGCCCGGTGCTGTGTGTCTGTCATATGTCTGCTTTTGGTAAGGTGGCTTGCAGTTCTCCAAGTACACCATCTGGGTAATGGTGGGCATCCAAGGTAGAGTTGTTGCCATTGATTTTAGTGCTTTTACAGTGCATTGCTCTAAGTTGAGGCCAGATGGTCGCTCCGTCTCATTCAGCAGCTTCTATCTGTTGGAGGGAACAAAAAGCCTACTTCTCCTGTGTTTGTCCTCTAACATGCTGCGTTTTTCTTTAGTCTCCCTCTGCTTCTTTTGTGCATCTTTTTTTCTTTTTCTGACATGTTTTGCAACCTCCTATCTCATCGAGGAACCATTTCAGTTGGGAACGGGATGTTTTTATAATAAAAGACAAAAAGGGCTCAAGGATCTTAATGGGTTTTTTTTTTCTCCAGTTCGCGTGTGCCTGCAGATAATTTGTATGTTTGCCAACACAGAGATAAGATACGCATAAAAGTAGTAGACTGATGATTTTATTGAATGTGATAGTTGTTTTTCCTCTTTCATCCTGTAACCTCATTAAATGCGAATGTGTCTGTAGTTCAGTAATGTCCTATGTACCTTACTTTGGTCTTTACTGAGGGACTGTCCATTGTAGAAATGGGAAATATTCATTTTAATGAATCTATTGTTAAAGCATCCAATAATGACAGTTTATCACGCTTTGTCTCATTCATATGTGCATTGATGAAACTAATTCATCATTTGTTGCCTCTTTTCTCTGTGAGGTGAGTCACTGGCTGACAGGGATTTATTGAATAATCAATTACTTTATCTACCTTATACATAAAGCACTTAATCAGTGCCAGTTAATCAATCTCCCTCATGATTTTATGTTGATTTCATTTCCTTAGCTCGTCACTCTGCCTCAACAACACCTGATCATGTGCATTTTTCATTTTTGTTTTCCTAGGAGGCTTTGGGAGAGTAAAACTCGATCTTTTTATTATTGGCTGTGAAGCAAGCTCAAAGTTTCAATGCGAGCTGACAAATGTGCAGCACTTGAAGCTGTGTGCAGCTTTGACCGCTCACAAGCTTCAGTGGGATGAATTGGGTTCGTGGTCGCCACTTTTGGTTGAAGTCTTCAAACATGGAGCCACTTCAGTGGCTTGTCGTTATCCCTGCACCAGCAGCAGAGAGACTGAGAATTTTTTTTTCCTTTTTTTCTAATGTAATTCATTCTTCTCTGGAGCTACAGGGAGTGTACTCTCCTCTCTCATGCTCCCTGAGATCCTCATCGTCAGGGTTTGTGTGTCTCATCTGAAATGACTCAGATGTGTTTTAAGATGCTGTGAAATGCTCGAATGGTACTTTGGAATTCTGCTTTTAACAAAGTCAGATCCAAAGGGGGGATTTGTATTGAGGATTACCCAAAGGATTACGGTATAGTTGGGTCAGTAAAGAAGGAAGAAAGTGTGTTTGGTGATGACAAAGAACAATGAAGAGATATGGCATTGAAAGTTTTATCAAATTAAGATGGCCATCAGTTGCTGAGTGGAAATGAATATTTTATTTTCATCAAAATTTAATCTCCCCCCCAGACAGAGACATAGAAGAAGTAGGGAGAAGCCTGCTGGTGGAGGCTTGGAGCTGAGGAGTTGTGCTGAATATGAACAAAGGCTGGTAGAGGTCACAGAAGAATTGGATACACAGAGAAGCTACTTTGATGTGTAATTCCATTATCTGTTAGTGCAAGCAGAGATTGAAATAGGAGGAATACTACGGTAGTTTTACCTGTGCTAAGGCACTCCTCCATGCACATCAGCAGGAACACAGATAAATAAAACGACCTGCTAAAGAAAAAGCGGAGGCCCATTTTCTGCCTCCTTCGCTCTCTGGTATCTGTATCGTAGCTTTTATGCACACACAAACACAGACACGCACCACAAAAACCCTCACTCCATCCTCAACATTTTCTAAAACATATGTCTGGTCTCACTGGGCCTCTTGTACACAATCCAATTCCATTCGCTCTGTCAGCACACTCGTGGCTCATCATTAGCTTCAATCTCGCTGATGAGAAACGGCAGATGTTCGTTTTGTTGAGCGGAGGACAAGTCTCTGAATGTACAGTCTTCTCTACTTGTCCGTGGTTTTGTTAAGATGAGCTGCAAAGGAATATTTAACTTGTCAGAAAAGCGTGTGCTTAGAGGCGTTTAATAGTTTCTTTTTGTGTTAAATCAGTAAAAACAGTCAACATGTAATTAATGCATGGTGTTGATCCAAGTCAGACAAAATCAAACAAACTGTGTATATCCAATACACAGTGTAGTAAGTGTATAATACCTTTAAATTAGCTTGTAATGTGTGCTATCAATAAGATAGAACCAAGTCAAACCTGCCTCCAAATTCAGCCACACATAATAATGATCATCCAATAATCCGAGCCACTAGGGGCTAATAGAGCGGATCTACCAACCAGTAAGATAATCCTGGGACACAGCAGGTCCCTATCTAGCCCCAGCTAGCTTAGCTTAGCGGCTGCTCACACACCAGATGGTGTTTTCATATCATACTACAAAGTGGGTGCTCCGCAGTGAAAGGTCTGCTGCAAGCATATGCTTCTGTCTATTGATATAAATAAGGTGGTGAGTTCCTGATGGCTACAGCTCTTTTGTTTTTCATTAAAAAATGATGTCATAGGTTCATTGTGTATAAGAGTTTTGGATGTTATTTTGCGGAAATTCTTTCTTAAGTTGACATTTGGAAACTCTAAGTTTAGATCCATGGCTTTGAAGGGTCAGTTCATCCAGTCGGCAAACATTTGTTAACGCTTTCACATTTCAAGTAACAAGCCTTTAGATCTGATATAGCTGAAACATCTGTTGCGAGGATGTTATTGGATGTTATTTTGCGAAAAATTTGCGGAAATTCTTTCTTAAGTTGACATTTGGAAACTCTAAGTTTAGATCCATGGCTTTGAAGGGTCAGTTCATCCAGTCGGCAAACATTTGTTAACGCTTTCACATTTCAAGTAACAAGCCTTTAGATCTGATATAGCTGAAACATCTGTTGCGAGGACCGTATAGGCTGAGGGACACTGCTTATGGAAAGACACAGTGAGCATCACAATCAAAACTCATATGCGTTCCTTTGTATTCAGGGATCGAAGCAAAAGTCTTTATAACTGGAAACCACTGTCTGTTCAACAGTTTATTGTTTGAAGTGAACATATGGCTTTGCTTTGTGGAGGGAAAAAAAGAGGAAAATGAAGTAAAAAGGAAATGCTAAGACAATTACTACAAACAAATGTATAACATATAATACAGTAAAAACAAAAAGGGGAATTAAAGCAAAACTGTAACAATCACTGAGATTGTCTAGAATACTACAGTTTTTAGCCACAGAAACTGAAAGCTTGTCTTACATTGTTAGTGTGTTTGAGATGACCGGCAGGTAATCATGCAGCAAACTAATTGCGCTGGTGTTCGCCATGAGGCTACTGTGTATTGAAAGACTGATAGAATTTTTTTTTTTTTAAATGACACTCATCTCTGAACCTGAGCACATGACCCGACTGAGCAGATGTGCGGCATAGATAGCTTGAAAATACTGAAATATTGTGTTGGTAATTAAAGTGAAAAAAAAGGAAGAAAAAAAAAACACTTTAATTATCTGAAAAAGAAATTAGAAGAACCCTCCCCCCCCAAAAAACTAATCATTGACACATCCATTATCATCTTGATTGTTGTAGTCTATAAATTTGCCTGAGAGCCCGTCAGCGCCCCTCAGGGACTCTGTGCCATTATAGCAGAATATGTGCTTTTCGGATTTGACATTGTTTTGAAATTCATGGCATGTCAATGTTGGCTATTTCCTTGTGAATATTTCTGCAGCAAGGCAATGAATCAAATTTCATCCTCGAGCCATTTGTCTTTATTATGCGCCCTTGTCCTCTCCATTTGACTCTCCCATCGCAGCCTTCCTCGGGGCTCTGCTGGAAAACTTGAATAATTTCAAAACATTTGAGGAAAAAAAGGAAAAAGAAAAGCTTTATCAAAGGGCATTTTATTTTCAGGGTCATGCTAGTAATATAACATAGTTAATTAGAATGATCTTGTTGGAGGTAATTTGGTGATTATTTTTTACATTTCAGCACAGGGAGCAATTTGTCTTCACTTTTCCAGACACACTGTATATGTTGGCACACCAGGCGCACACCATAGGCACACACAACACTGCAGCGAAAGAGACGGAGGAGGGAGAAAAACACGATGGCGGTTACACAGATGAAGCTAGGGGACTCTTATTTAGCCGGTTAATTAGCTTGAACCTTTTGATCCCAATTTTAAAACTCACCACGTTGCATTGCTGGCTCCTTTTGTGCGTTGCCCCAAGCCAGATAAAACCCAGCCTTATTCTGTGCCTTTCAAACACCACCACATTCACAGGAGCAGCATTAGCTTTGCTTTCCATCCCTGCGTAAGCGTCCACCTTATCTGTTCCCAGACGCTCTGTGTAAACTTGCTCACCTCTGACACCTCAGTTACATACAGTTTCACACATGCATTGCAGAAGCAAGACCTTTTCTTCTTCCTGGTTTAAAGCAATCAAATTTTGACAGTGGAGGTATCAGCTGCAGTGCACAGGTTTAAATCCTATTTAACTTGGGCGAAGGACAATGAATAGAGGGTGACACCGCTTCATTATGCCCTTTTAATCAAGCTCTCATTGTTATAGGTGCACCGCAAATGTCAGGTCTTGGTTGTGTGATTCCCTCAAATTGCTGTTCCATGACTGTAGGGAGATGTGTGCGCACGGGCATGTGTTAAGGAGGGGGAGGGAAGAAGAGAAAGAGAAGGAGTGTGTGCATGACAAGGGGATGTATAAGGGGAGCTGGCGTAGAATCCCTGGAGCGTATGGGTAGAGCAGGAGTTACTAATCAACTGTGAGGGAGTAGGCTAAAGAAGACTCACCCTCTATTCCCCCCAGAGAGAAAGAGGAGGAACAGATAAGACAAACCTCCTCAGGACAAAAACACCACAAATGAATGGCTATCACCAAAAATTTCAAGAGTTGGGGTTGTTGGCTGGGAGGGGGGGATCTTTTCCTCCACATTTTGCCTCTCACACACCTTCCCTTTCATCCTGGCACTAACAAATGCGGAGACTACCAAAGAAAGTGCATTAGACTCGGGGGTTACCTCTCCAGCCCCAGTGCTTGCCCCTCCACTGATGGATAGCCAGGAGGTTGGAAGCCAGTGTCAATTTAGTTAACACAGCCAATACCCAGAAGATTCCACTCAGCACCCACGCTGCGTGCAGGCGAGACAATCTGCGATGGTCTGTCCTCCATCTCCGGGAGTGTTTCATTGGCTGGCGATCGTCTGCCCAGGTTGTAACTCGAGAGGAATGTGGTTAACCACAAAATGTTCCCCTGTGACTCATCTGAAGACAGCTTGTCTGCATGTGACCACCTTCAGATATATGGTACAAGCCAGAGATTATTGTTGACAGCGAAGGGAAGAGGAGAGACTGTGGGCGGTTTGAAGCTGGCAGTACATTTTGGTAAAGCTATTAGTGACGCTTGTATGAATTAGGGCCTTTAATGTCAGGCCAGAAAAGCTAGTATCTAACTGTCCTGCAGGTTTATTACTCTTTCAGATGTACTCTTTCAGAAGTACAGATGGCTGTCATAGTAACCACTTACTTGGCAAACTACATTGATTAAGGGGAGACTGTAGCTTGTAATTAAGCAGCAGGTCTTTTCATTCAAATCAATTTTCTATCTTAGAGAGTTAATGAAGAATTAGACTTGTAATTGTTACTAAATCATGTTTTACACAAGTGCTTCTATTTACAGCCTTTAAAATGTATTATTTCTGTAATGCTCAGTTATTGGTGTTATTTTAACATTGCCTCTTCACTCATGTTCACCTATTTTGGCTTGATAAGATAATTGTTTTCTCCTGATTCTGAGAAATATTCAGTCTTTTTTGTTTAACACATTTGTTTATTTTATATCAAATATTAAAACCTGCATGTTTTGAATCTTCTGCCAATTGTTCACAAATGAAATGCTGCTTCGTATCTTGCTTTGTTGCAAATTCATAACCTCAGAGCTCCACTTTTACTTGTCCAGAGAAAGAAATGAGAATTAATTCAATGAATGCTGGCCAATTTCTGAATAAAACAAGGAAAACTATGAGCTGTGCTCCTAATTGCTTTTCACTAAGACTGAACAGTGCACCATGAAATCCTTCTGCGCCAAAATAATCTGCAATCAGCAAGTATTATCTGTTTGATGAAAAGGATCAATTGAACCAATGCTGCAGTAGTCATATGCAAATTAATAACGCATCTGCAGTGTAGTATGTTGATTATTTTCATTGCTTGAGCAAACAATGAATATCTTTCCTGCCAGTCATTTTTAGAAATGCCATAGAACATGAGCATTAAATATCGTTTACCCGTTTAAGACACTATATTTTCAGTTTAAGGTGCTTGTGACATTAAAAACCTCTAGTCGGTGAAGTTAGAAGATGGGCGTTTGTGCACAAGTGTGCGTGCCTGCACAATCAGCCTCGTCCGGTAATAAATGTTATATGTAATGTCACAAGCAGACACCATATCAAAAATAAAGGAGTTCTCTGTGACTCGAGCCAAGTAAAAGCTGTCGTGACATATTTACATTTACAAATCAATAACAAATTAAAAATAAAATGTTGGAGATTTGAAAATGTCAATATTCTAAATGTCTGCTAAGATCTACTAGAAATGACGAACATGAAATTAGTAAGGTGGGAGAAGTGATTGCAAGTAAAGACATATACAAGTTAAGCCAAGAGAGATAAAGGCTTTGCTGATTCTACGTGCCGCTCAGATTCAGCTGTGCAGATGTTTTGAGTTTCCATTTACACCAAAGAGCCTTTTGTTACCTTCACTGTTTCATGGAAAAATGTACAACTGACTACATTAAAAATAATTGGCATCATGTTAGCATCAGAGAATTAATGCTCAGTGAATGTCCAGCTCAGAGTCCCTCTGCACGGCTCACATATGGGTGGCCTGTCTGCCAGAGAAGTAATTACTCCAAAAGCAGCCAGGGCCATTTCTTTGGTTTAAGAAACAAGAGAGAAAATGGGCTTGTCTAATTTCATATTTGTTTTCTTTTTCTTTTCTTTTTCTTCATTTGGTATTCATTTGGTATTCTAACATTAAATCACAAATGTTATTTTAAGAAAAATAAGGGTGGGCTTTTTGAAATTGTAGTTCTTTCATTTTTCCTGGGCTGACCAAACATAGTCAGTGATGTTTATTATTATTATTCACAGCCCGAGAGAAATCCACATCAGTTATTGATTAAGCTCTTTGCTCCCAACTAAAATTTTAAACATTATAGAAATCAGATGCAATGCAGGCGTTGGTGCTAGTTGGGACATTTCTATATTGTGAAATGTACATATACTGTATTATACCCCACACCTACAGGATTAAGAAGGATAAGTGATATAACAAAAAAGAGAGCAGACTTTAAAAACTTGCCAGGTTTTGTCTAATTTTTTTCTTTATCTTGAGCTTTAGGAGGCTATGAAACCATCAGCTGGTTGTATGATCTAGATTTTCAGTCTGTTGAGCAAAGACAGATCAGAGACTTCACATTATTTGTCAATATCCTGCCATCGCAGGATGGTATGAGACGGCAAAATGAGTCTGGTGTGTGAGTATGTGTGCTTTTCTGAGTGGAGCCTATTAGTCTAGCGAGTCTCTCCAGCCACTGTCAAATCTAAAGCTGAGGACACGAGAAGATGTTATCTCTAATTATGTGCTTTGGTGCATTGGAGAAGTATGAGCACCATCCAGCTGCTTGTCTGTCAGACTTAAATTCATTTTTGTTTCACATTATAGGTATCATAGTTATAGAAAAGGAGTACCGTGTTCTGCTTTCTTGTCTTCTTTCTGTATTCCCTATCTTCTTGTCCTTATGAAAAGAAGTAACCATTGGAGTCATGTTCTTATAAAAGGGTAAAAGAAAAAGCTTTTGTTTAGGTCCCATTCACAGCTCCTCCTTTCTTAACAGACTGAAAGTGTACCCCCCCAGCCCCCCACCCCCAAAAGACATGGGCTCATTGTGTTAATCCCTTGCCAGAGTCAGAGTAAAATGATAACTCCTGTCTTTCACCTGTGTTGACCCATACACCTATCTCCTCAACACTTTATTACAAGACGTGCATTTCAATTTTCAAACCCAATCACTACAATCTTATGAGCTGCTGGTGGGAAAGCAAATGAGCCCCATTCAGCCTGTTCTCCCATATTTCCAATGTATTTATGATTATGCAAAGAAATTAAATGGCCTGAACAAACCACTAGTGGAAAAAAAGTCTCTTTCTTTCTTTTCTTTCTGGCCTTTTTTTCTAGCACTTCATTTGATTGCACCCGCCAGCCACCTTTGCTTCCATCTAGCGCTTCCCTGGTCGTCTGTAGACCTTGATTTCAGAGTCGAAGGTTGGGGGTGGAGGTGGGAATAATAGCACATGGAAATGGCCTGGTGATTGCCTTCCTCCTGGCGTGATGATGGAGGGTTTGTGCGATTGCGCTGCTCCAGCCCCTCCCTCTTTGGTGGCTGATTAGCTGCGGAGCCCTGGAGCTCTGGAGTGACACACTGGCTCATCAGACCCTGCTCAGCCTGTCAGAGACCCACTTGATTGCACGATGCTTCATAATTGTACCCCATTCTGCTTTACTGTCCGGTGTGCTGCCATCTCAACTTCAGGATGCGCCTCGTGATCCATCTCCATCCCGGAGATTTGAGATGACAGCTAATGTATTGCTCTTTGAGACATTCAATACACATAAATGTAGAAATGTTGATGCTTGATCCCTCACTCACTACGCACAGTTGATTACGAAATGGTTTAATAATTAATGCTCTTCTATATCCATTGATATTGGCATGTTTAGTTGCAAGATTGAATGGAATCTGCTGGTGCAGAAAAACATGGCAACGTTTTTGCCAAGTGCTTCTTCAAACTCTCTGTCTCCGTCTGCCAACACCAGCTTCTGCAAATGGATCTGGTGTAATATCTTTTTTAGTAAGCCGATTGAAAAAGAATTGCCATCATGGCATTTATAATCATTGAGTTGGTGGACATGATTGAAAGTTAAAGCAGGCAGAGGGCTTGGAGGGCCCTTACCCAGGTTATTGATTCAAATAGTTCTTGTGGGTGAACTGCTCGAGGTGTGGAACTCATCATAGACTCTTAATTATTTTTATGCCCTTCATTGGCCTCAGGTTACACTTAAGTTTCTCAAAGTTAAGACTTATACCACTGGGATCAGGGTTTAATTTCCCAGCGCACATAAGATTGTTAGTCTTTGGACACCCCACTGGACAATGTTGAATTACGATATAAAATGATGCACTTTTTTTGGCATTAAAAAATTAGAAAATCCATGTTGACGGCTTTTGCAAGAAAACAAGTTATGCATTAAACAAAAACACTTTTTTTCTCAAATAAATCCACAGTGCAAGAATGTGCATTTTTATTGCATTTAAACAAATATACGTAAGCTGGATATGGTCTAATAATAATAATAATAATAATAATAATTATAATCCTCAGTTTTTTTTCACATCATTCTTTAGATTAAATAAGATCATCACAGATCTGCCTCTTGGAATCAAATCATGAGCTCTAATGTGAAGACATCTTTTCAGCTGAGCTTTTGTAAATATGAAATTCTGCAAAAAGAAACTCAATCAGACAAACTGAAAGAAAATATGATAAACATTTTTATTTGCAAAAGGATTTTGAGACTTAGTTGAAAGACAAGTGTGGAAAAAAATTATAAACAGACAGCAGGAAATATAAAGATAGGAGGAAACAATGGTACAAAGCCTAACAAAAAATTATATACTGTATGTCTATAAAATGTAAAATATACTTGTAAGTCTCACATTTGAAAGCCATAAAATGACATGCACTCAACAAATCTGCAGTGCAGAGTTCTCCATCACATTTGTCTGAGGAAAGATGCTTTGAATTTATGTTAGACTTGCGGCTACAGAGGCATTTGCCTGACTGCAGAGGCAGAAACAGACTGTTGCTGGAGTGGTAAGGATCCTTTGTAATCCCACAAGCTGTGAATCTGCAGAGTGGGGAGTGTAGATCCAACGGTACGCTTCACTTGGCTTGACAAGCTGCTTTCTCCCCAGTCCAAGGCAGATCAGAACACCAGAGTATAAGAAACTTAAATCCCTGTACTGTATGTGGACAGTCTTAGGTTCCTAGAGTTCGGCCAACCAGATCTCAAACGACATCATAATAACATTACCAACATGTGTTGCTATTAAGGCTACAACGATTGGTCGGCAAAGTCAACTTTAAAAAAAAAAAAAAAGAAAGCATGTTGATGTGAAATGTCATTATTGACACGTCATGTCATAAATTCATGCAAGGGCTTTGACAGTAAAATGCTGCACCAGGCAGGCAACACTGTCCTTAAGATGCTATGGCTTTTCAGATAGTATGAGAATTCTGAACACACCACAAATGACTGCAACACAGGAAGTACTGGGAGCTGTACAATCATAATGTGCAGGTCTGCGTTCTTCTAGGAACTAAGGGCAGGAATTGTGAAAGAATAAACCTGCATGTCCAGCTTTTTAATGCTAATGGGTGATGAAGCGTTAAAAAACAAATAGAACAATCCCACCCATGTATCTTTACATTACCTTGAATATGCTGTGTGCTGCACAATGGGCTGCGATTCAGTGACTGAATTGCAGTCGTAAGGATGTGATGTCAGTTGATGCTGCATACGTGTCCCAGACAACTTTGATACAGGAAGAATATGGTCGCCATGGATTCAAACACTGTAAGGGATAGTAATTCTGTAATTCTGCGTCAGCAAATGATTAAGATCTACTGAAAGACCACTAAAAAGTGGCACTACGAAGAAAAAGCATCCTGCAGTCATGGCTCCCAACGTTCCAGATCGGTAGTTTCAGTAGCATCAAAGACTATTTTTGTTTACTTTACAAGAAACAGGCTACTTCGAGATGACAATCATTCCAAGGCTATTTTGTGAAAATGAACGTGTTAAGTGTGATAAAACACCGAATTATAGAAGTGTACAGCTTCCCTGACTGTGTTAACATTAACTTGGAACCACTTTTTAAGACCACAAAAACACACAAAGCACATAGCCTACCACTTTGGAAAATGTAATCTTTTATTAAGGTGACAGCAGCACAAACTAGCATCATTAAAATGTACCACATCTAGGTTGGTCAGCTTAGAAATGGTGACAGTCTAGGCGTGTAATTCAGGTGCCAGAGTAAAAATCCTGGCTGGCAGTTGTTCTAACTAATCACTAAACCAGCAAAATTAAATTAGCACAGCTCCTCTGCAGGAGGGTGAGCCTGTTAGTAAAAACACCTGCTCTAAATGTACAGGCAGATCAAAAAATATGTCAGGGTTTTCACTTTCTGGCACCTGGATTACATATTTCTAGTGACAGTTAATCCCTAGGCGGCCTACCCAGTCTAGGTTTGCTGAATAAATAACATCATGGATAGAGCTGTGTTTGAATATATCAAAACTGGGGCTGTGCAATTAATCAAAATGATGTCAAATGATTTCCAAACTCATAGAATCAATTTGTTTGCCATTTTTCTTTACAGAAGTTCTGAAAGAGTGTGCAGTACATTCCCTTCCATGCGGCCCTGCTGCAGCTAAATAGCAAAAGAGGTGTGGTGTGTTTGGTGTTTAAAAAAAAAAAAAAAGAAAGCACAAGCGAGATTGAGAAATGGCAGAGGAAGGGCAGAATCGTTTGGTTTGGTTGAGAAAAAGGGTTAAAAAAGATCTCTTGTAAGGGATGTTTTCCGGGAGCATATTTTACTACTGTATACTGCTTAAGGTCTTCTTCACACCCCGACTGCAGCCAATTAATTAAATGTTCTGACACAAAAAAAAAAAAAAGAAGTCATCTGTGGAACGGACAGGACTGGAAAAACCCCATCCAATGAAACTGTAACGGTCCGTGCGTATTAATTGAATGATTATATGTCCATCAAACTCTTCTGCCATTTGTCCGCCTCCCAACCTTTCATTGGTTGGTTGCTGCCCCAGTTACCATTGCTTCTGTATCTCCTGAACAAAATTCAACAAGACCATTACTAACTCTTTTCTTGATCCAAAGCTCCACTCAGACGAGGGGCACTTATAATTTATGTATACAGGGAAATATTTAGTTCTTGCCCCATGATGTCCCATCACAGAAGTCACAACTTTTGGTCTTTTAGATCTGAAAAATTGGATGTTTGATGTATGTCTTACTTCATCAATGACAGAATAATTCAACATGCATCAGATGGTACCCACAGCCACTTATGCTTTCAGATCCCTTGTTTTGCTACTAGTGGCAGGAAGATATAGCAAGACTGCCATGTCCACACAGAACACTGGCTTTTCAGCTCAATCAAGCAGCTGCTTATCAGTCAAACAAGACGTATGACATGACATCTTTTTGCTGTTCAGGCTCCTTGAAGCTATTGCCCATGGTCAAGACAAAAATAAATCCATGATTAAAAAAAGCACCTTTGATCAGCAATATGACTTGAAATCTGACAGACAACTTTTGTAGAATAACTTGCCCTCTGTTTATCATGTGTGCAATTGCATTTAAGTGCATGCCAGTTTGTATTTCATGTTTCTTTACAAAAGACGCAGTGACTAGCCACAGGCTTTTTTCTGTCCAAACTTTCTTACTAGCTTTTTCTTATATAAAGCTTTGGTTGATGCCTCTCAGTATTTATTGCAATGTTTTCTTCTAAGTTTTTTGCGATTCTTCATTTCACTTTGTGCCTATTTCTCCTTATTTTTTCTGCTGTGTAATCTTCTATCTACATTGGCACATTTGCTTCATTCACCTTTTCTGATCTGAGTGATTCCACCTGCTGCACACTTGCTAGTCTTAAAGAATAATACATTACTTTTTCCTCACAATGTCACAGCTCTAGAATGAAATAGGATTCGGCATGAGTCTTGTATGGACTGACAGACACTGAGGTGATGGAAGTGACTTGCATTGTAAAGTAAATTCACCATTATATTCAGCACAAGCATTTACATAAGAAGCAAAGGGTTTCAGCATATGAGTGGCTCATTGTAACATTACACATTTATTCAGACAAAAAAAAAAAAAAAAAAGGAGTCAAGGAGTTTTCCATGCACCAAAGGCTTCAGAGAAAATATCCACTTTGTCAAGAGTCCCTGAAGAGTGCTGCAACCACAATAAAATGACATGTTGGTTTATCTTACCTCTCCTTGGGTGCCTTGTGTTTGTATCTGTCTGGATATGTGATAAAAATATAATGATAGAGCAAGGCAGTACGGCATTGACTAAACTGACTGCAGAATGTAAATATTTTATACTTAAACTGCATTTATCAAACAGTTTAAGCCTTTGAAATGATGTATTGTGATCATTTGAACTTTTTATTTGACTACATCATTAGTTTTATAGCTTTCCATGAGACATATTGCAAGTGCCATGTACTTCACAGTGAAAACATTGGAGCAAACGTATGGAGCTCAGGGCACTTCCATGATGCTTCAAGTCTAGAGTCAGATGATACAAATCCTGACAACTAAAGCAGTTTTACTCATGGCACATAAACTGAATATAGCTTTTTAGGCCTCAGCTCAGGTTATTCTGAGAGCTGTGTCAGGGTTACTCTACTCATAAGGAGACAGGAACATGGCCTCTGCAAATTCAGCTTGAACACTTGAGCAAACTGATGGTAAACTTTTACTTGAAGTTACAAACATTGTGACATGTTGACCAGAGGGAACAAGGGGAGATGCTTGGGACTCTTTCTGCAGTTCCGTGTTAAAAAAATAATGTTGCATTTTACTTTGCTAACAGTCAGAGGAAAAGCGTTCCTAAAGTCAAGTCAAACAGTGATAAGTTTCAAATGCTTTGGGGAAGAAATTGAAAATTGGTAATCATAAAAAACAAATGGAAGAAAAATATTGGAAGGATAATACAGTATGTTGTTTTTTTTTTATTCAAGTTTAATTTTCCTTATGTCATCCTCTCTAAGATTATGCTGCAGAAACCTTGGTAATATCAGACTTTTCCCTCTTATTTATTGAACTGAGGTTAGGGTGAAATTGAGATAGCGCCAATGCTGTTTATGACTTCCTTCTTTGTCTTTCACATGCCATCCATTCCTTAGCAACATTTACATGTTCAAATAATTAATCTATCCAGTTGACATTAACATGATCAGAGGATGCAATTGACATGTTTACATGGACGGTAGTTAAAGTACTGTGTGTCTATATGGAAAGATTTAATACGATGGTAATGTTGACATGAACAATGCGTTGTAAAGATGGTCTATTCTTTTAAAATTTGTAACCTTTTGACTATCGAAATGCCCAATAATCCTTAACCTTAACCCTTTCAGTTCTGTTCTTTTGTTGGTGCAGAAACATCATTCAACAGAGAAAAAATATTTGTAGTTATATTTTGCTGCTAATCTGAACATGAAAAGTAGGGCTGTAGCAATACACTAATCTTACAATACGATACAATACACAGTATTCAGCTCACAATACGATTCGATGCAATTTGATATAATCCAATACACTTGCATAATTTTCTGAAAGATTTAAAAGTGACAAAGTGATTTTGGTGACATCTTGTGAGTCTTCTGTTCTCTTGGATTGAATAAAATTAATGAATCAAAACTAAACACATCAATTACACAATATAGGTCTCTGACTGGACAGAGTACACAGCTTGCAAATTCTGGACAAAATGAATCAAAGATGTATTGAAAAAATTAGTTCCATTTATAGAAATGCTGTGAACTGTTACAAGCCTTTGAAGTAGATAAAGTGCAGTACAATGACTTCACTTATCAAAGCAATTAGGTTTCAAAGGCACATTAAACATCAGCAATGCTGCCATATATCAGATGCTAGCAGGTATTAGCCAACATGTGACTAATTATAATATTTCTTATTTAACCAACAAATTAAAACCAGACTTACAGTATTTTCAGCAGCTTCAAGCCAAGTCAGTCTGGAGCAGCAGCAGATGCACCAGTCACACGACTCTGAAAGGAATGCTGGGATATGAGGTTCTTCACAAAACAGCCAATTTTAAACATGCTTGACCAACATTATAGAACAAAGATCTTGCTAAATTAGCAAAAATGTCAATACAGTGTTTTTTAATATCAATATGATATTGCAACACAAAATATCCATATTGGCATATCAATATTTTCCTACACCCCTAATGAAAAGGTTTAAACTACCCCTATAGATCTGATTGAAAATGCTTTCCAGTAGAGGCCGACTGGATAAGTGAGGCGTGTACATGTAAACGCATCTACTGACACAAGTTCACTAGAGCTTGTCAAAACAACAGGCTGCTTGAAATGGATGAACAAGAATGTGGCAGGAGTGCAAGGAGGGCTTAGGCGGGGTTTGTACCCCAGCCTTCCAGACCAGATTCATCTACACTAACCAGTCAGCCAGGTGATCCATGGAGGTGTAGTGACAGGACTCCAAACTGTCACACCAACTCAGTCTTACCAGAAATTATAAACTAAAAACTTTTATCCACATGAACAACATGTAGTATTGTAAGAATATAAGTGGGATGGAAAGTATTCAGACCCCTTTAAATGTTTCACTCTTTGTTTCATTGCAGGCATTTGCTAAAATAAAAAAAGGTAATTTTATTTCTCATTAATGTACACTCAGCACCCCATCTTGACAGAACAAAACAGAAATGCAGAATTTTTTGCAAATTTATTAAAAATGAAAAACTGAAATATCACATGGTTAAAAGTATTCAGATCCTTAGCAGTGACACTTATTTAACTCATGTGCTGTCCATTTCTTCTGATCCTCCTTGAGATGGTTCTACTCCTTCATTGGAGTCCAGCTGTGTTTAATTAAACTGATTGGACTTGATTCAGAAAGGCACACATGAGTCTATATAAGACCTTACATCTCACAGTGCATGTCAGAGAAAATGAGGTCGAAGGAACTGTCCAGGGAGCTCAGAGACAGAATTGTGGCAAGGCACAGATCTGGACAAGGTTACAAAAGGATTTCCGCCGCACTAAAGGTTCCTAAGAGCACTGTGGCCTCTATAGTATGGAAGAAGTTGGGGATGACCGGAACTCTTCCTAGACCCGGCCGTCCAACCAAAGTGAGCAATCATGGGAGAAGAGCCTTGGTGAGAGAGGTAAAGAAAAACCCAAAGATCACTGTGGCTGAGCTCCAGAGATGCAGTAGGGAGATGGGAGAAAGCTCCACAAAGTCAACTATCACTGCAGCCTCCACCAGTCGGGGCTTTATGGCATAGTGACCCAACAGAAACCTCTCCTCAGTGCAAGATAGGGATATAACAATAATCAATAAAAAAATAAATCGGGATATAATTTCCTGCCAATTAGTATTACCGTTTCAGATTTTAATTATTGTAAAACCATGATTATCGTACTTTGAAAAACTCAATGATGCTGCT
Organism: Atherinomorus stipes; assembly: GCA_023101725.1. Lineage (NCBI taxonomy): Eukaryota > Metazoa > Chordata > Actinopteri > Atheriniformes > Atherinidae > Atherinomorus > Atherinomorus stipes. The sequence continues at coordinate 2,161,977 of JALJCO010014492.1, forward strand.
CATAGCCAGGGAAAGCAGCATCAGTCCCTCAGACACAATTTGCATGTTTGGCCTCTAAAAACATGGCGGAAGGCACCACATGGAAGCTCTGGAGATTTTTTCCATTCTAAAAGGACAAAGTCTAAAGTCTGGATGTATTCTGGATTTTTTTAAGGATGCTGGGAGGAAACTTTTTCATTAATTTATTTATGGTGTTATTTTAATGTTTCTGTCACATTTAATATGGTAGTGTTGCTGTGATGTGAACATTTGATTTCTACTAAGGTACAAGAAACAGTTAAAGTTTCCTTTCTGGACCAGTTCTTCTGAAATCTGTCAGACTAGATCAAGTCTTGAGCTCTGAATGTAAGGAAAAGTATTCTTGGTTCCTATCTACAATATTGCATAAAGTGAGGAACCCTCTGGTCATAAGATGCATCTTTAATGCACATATGTTTGATGTCTACATGTTATGCCAACAGAAAGTCTATCGTGCTTGTTACTATTTTTTTTTAATTGAAACTTGGTGAAAAGATTTTAGTGTGTGTATAAGAATGTTTTAAACATTTTGAGCAGATTTCACCAATACCGTGATAATTTTGGTCACAATAACCATGACATGAAATTTTCATATCGTTACATGCCTACTGTTGTTTAAGCCTCGTTTCCACCAACAGGTCTGGGTTGGGTCGGGTCGGGTCAGGCTGGGCCAGGCCGGATCGGGTGGGTTTTGGTACAGATGTGTTGATGTCACGTTGGGTCCCCACAGCAAACTGTCCCCTTACCCTGGAGGCGGAATATTAACTGGACAGCGCTGTTACGTGATCGCGTGACTTCATTGCCATGCAACACCTTTTAACTAGAGATGTTCCGATACAATTTTTTTTTCCTCCCGATACCGATTCCGATGCTTGTGCTGTGGCTGATACTGAGTACCAAATTCCACTATGTTTTAAAAGAATATCATATTACACCTGCATGAGTCTGTGATATGATCATCATCATAGTAAGGCCTGGCTCAGGTTAAACATGTAAAACATGACAATACAGCAAATAGAGTCATCTTTTTTTAAATACAGTCTTGCAAGTGGGAGAATCCAGTCTGAAATACTGTGGCATCATCTGACAGGTGTCAGGTGATCAGTTCTTCCTCACCCGTCAAAGCCAGCAGGCGGCAGCACAGTGCAAAGTTAGCTAACAGCTAATCAGTGAATGGATTCCTATTTGATTAAATTACGTGGTATCGGACTCCTGAACCCCAGTACTCGCCGAAACGGATACCATCATTTTTGGCAGTATCGGAAGCATTTCCAATACCAATACCTGTATCGGAACAACTCTATGTCACAGGGTGAACAACCGGGTGCTGCAAGAGACTGGACTCTGCCCACTAGCTTGGTTTTTAGCATGCGTTTTATGATTTTCGTGTGGTTTTAACCTTGTTTTTATTCCTAAGCTGGTGGGAGCTTTTAATAAACTGATTGGCTGCACCTGGGGAGAAGGACTCCTCCCCTGGCTTAATTGGATCCAGGAGGATAAAAGCCGGTGTGTGGACAACACGAAGAGAGACACCACACGTGACAGAAACAAAGGAGTCACCCCTGCTTTGGTTTTACACTGGGTCACGCGGGAAGTGACAGATTTTTCAATTGTGTTGATTTTATTTCAATTGATTTTTTTTTTTCAATTGTATTAGCTCCACCTCTTTGGTCCAGATCGGTTAGATCAGTACCCCTACCGAAGGGTACCCAAAAAGTAGGCTGGGTCGGGTCGGATGTAAGGGTACCTGTCCCAGTTTTTATCTGTGGCGAAGGAAAAAATTATGGACCGATCCGGCCTGACCCAGACCCACCGGTGGAAACGGGGCTTCATTGAACCACCAAAAAACTCACGAGGCGTAGCCTGTGGAAACTCTCACAATGCTTTGGGAAACCCCGTGTTTAAAGGTACACTAAGTGAAATTAGTCTGATCAGTGATCATAACTGTCCATGGTGAATTATGTATGTCCATATAGTCCACTAAAGTATATTGATATTCAGCCTACACTATATTGCCAAAAGTATTTGCTTACCTGCCTCGACTCACCTATGAGCTTAAAGGAATAGTACACCCACAGAATGATGTGCATTCATTCTCTACTCATCCTCATGCTGAGCAAGATTCTGGAGCACTTTTTTAATATCTCAAATGCAGCCGGAGATCGGACAGCCTTTCCCCCTTCCCCCAATTTTCATAATATAATGGAGTTCACCTGTGCAGATTCAAAAAGGTCCACAAATCTGTTGCGGCTTCCGTAGTGTTGCAAACTCTCATGGATGCGCTTTGCGGCAGCTACATGTAGTACTGTTTCAGATATTAGAATATACTAAATGATGTTGTTTGGAGTAAACTATGGATGCTACCCGCTCAGGACACTTAGATTACATTGGACAAGCAGTATAGAGGATTATTGCAAAGTTTTTGTGGACTTTTATGGACCTTTTTGGATCGGGCACAGGTAAACTCCATTATATTATGAAAGTTGGGGGAAAACAAAAAACCTGTCCGATCTCCGGCTGGATTTGAGATATTAAAAAAGTGCTCCGGAATCTTGCTCAGCATGAGGGTGAGTAGAGAATGAATGCACATCATTCTGTGGGTGTACTATTCTTCTAAGTGACATCCCATTTCTAATCCATAGGGTTCAATATGACGTCAGTCCACCATTTGCAGCAAGAATGGCTTCAACTCTTCTGAGACGGCTGTCCACAGGGTTTAGGAGTTTGTTTATGGGAATTTTTGACCATTCCTCCTGAAGCGCATTGTAAGGTCACACACTGATGTTGGACGAGAAGGCCTGGCTCCACTCTAATTCATCTCAAAGGTGTTGAGGTCAGGACTCTGTGCAGGCTAGTCAAGTTTATCCACACCAGACTCTGCCATCCATGTCTTTATGGACCTGCTTTATGCACTGGTGCACAGTCATGTTGGAAGAGGAAGGTGACAGCTCCAAACTGTTTCCACAAAGTTGGGAGCATGGACTTGTCCAAAATGTCTTGGTATGCTGAAGCATTCAGGGTTCCTTTCACTGGAACTAAGGGGCCAAGCCCAGCTCCTGAAAAACAACCCCATACCATAATCCCCCCCCCACCAAACTTTACACTTGGCACAATGCAGTCAGACAAGTACTGTTGTCCTGGCAACCACCAAACCCACACTCGTCCATTAGATTGCCAGATGGAGAAGTGCGATTCGTCACTCCAGAGAACGCCTCCACTGCTCTAGAGTCCGGTGGCAGTGTGCTGTGCATCGCTGCATCCCACTCTTTGCTTTGTACTTGCTGATGTATGGCATGGATGCAGCTGCTTGACCATGAAAACCCATTCCATCAAGCTCTCTGCCACTGTTCTTGAGCCGATCTGAAGGCCACATGAACTTTGGAGGTCTGTAGGGACTGACTTTGCAGAAAGTTGGTGACCTCTTTGCACTATGCGCTTCAGCATCTGCTGATCCCACTCCATCAGTTTACGTGGTCGACCACTTTGTGGCTGAGTTGCTGTCGTTCCCAAACACTTCCATTTTCCTATAATACAGCTGACAGTTGACTGTGGAATATATAGGAGCAAGGAAATTTCACGAGCGGATTTGTTGCACAGGTGGCATCCTATCACAGTTCCACACTGGATTTCACTGAGCTCCTGAGAGCGACCCATTCTTTCACAAATGTTTGTAAAAACAGTCTGCATGCTAATGTGCTTAATTGTATACACCTGTGGCCACGAAAGTCATTGGAACACCTGATTCCTATCATTTGGATGGGTGAGCAAATACTTTTGGCAATATAGTGTATATCAGGATATGAATTTTGGTCCATATCATCCAGCCCTATGCTAAACGCATTTATTTAGTATTCTTCTCAAAAAGTCAGTGGCCCTCATTTATCAAACGATCGTACGACGAAAATCTGTGCGTACGACCATTTCCACGCAAGACTCGGCATATATCAATTTGAACGTGAGCGTAGGATACGATCAAATCTCACGACAGCTCTGAGTTCGTGTACGCAAGTTTGAGTCAGTCAGGGTTTGCAGCACAGCACAGCAGAACATGAAAATATTTATTAACCAAACCGCAAACTGTCATTTAAACATAAGTATTCACATATCAGCACTAAGAATGAACCCATTTGCAAAGAAAAAGGAAAAAGGGATTGTAGAATGTATTCCCAAAATTACAAAAATAGCTGTGACTGAATTTAATTCCTCCATTTATCTCAACAAATTAATAAAGTCATCAACATATTCTAGGAGACAAGTTCTTTGCACTCTTTGTGCATCTCCTCACCCCATTGGTAAAACTGCCACATAGGAGCGGAGGCAAGCATCACTACGCACACACGCGCAGGTGCCCAGGTGGAGCACTGCTTCGGGCTGCAGGAAGGCAGGTGGGTGTCGGACGATTGGACCACTTTTTCTTGACCCATTGGCTAAAGAATTGTGACGTTGCCATCGGATGTGGGCTATTATGAAATTTCATAACTACTAAAACAAATAAACCATATAAACCAGGCCTAGATTGAGACTTTTATTAATATCTCAGCTGGTCGTTCACACCGGTGAGGCTGACTGATCCTCCTCCTCCAGTTTTTTGTGTACGTCTCTGACTCCGGCTTTTAAGCTGCCAAACAGCACCTCTTTAATCTTTCCCACCTCACAAATGAGGAATCTGTCTTGATCCCCCCCAAAAGTTTCTTTTTTGGCAGAATCTCTCCTCTCCACAGTTCAGCCTCGCTGGGTGAAGCCTCATCATTATGCATGTTTAAGGGCGTAACTGTGGGCGTGACATTTAAATGACGATGGATTTCAGCTGTGGAATTTATCAAGACTCTTTTGTTCGTACGACGAGATTGGTCCAATATGAACGTTTTAATAAATCACACGTGTGTCCAATCGTATGACCATTTTTACGATCAGATGTGCGACCATTTCTACGATCGTTTGATAAATGAGGGCCAGTATGTTTACTGTCAGTCTTGTTCACCCTGCAGGGTTATGTAAAAGTATAAAGGGAAGTGAAGGCTGGTTACAAAAACAATTTCAGAGGCTTAACATTAAATGCACATATGCAATGGAACAAATAAAGCAATACCACCAGAAATCATGGGGTCACTGTTCGGCAGTGTAACTCGGAAAAGGACCTAAAAAGAAGAAACAGTTGCATGTCTTTAACAGCCAAATTTACAGGCTTTTTCACGGCTCAACTTGAGGCGGAGGTGGTACCATCCTGATCATGTGTACACGTCCATGTATACCTCGTCTTCAACTGGCTCACTTTTTACAAGCAACTTTTTTTGTGGTTTAGGAATCTAAAATATAATTAGGAAAATGCTAATCATGTTAAACATGTTTTATTAATGAATATAAATAAGAAGGTACCTGTTCAACATTAAATTCACTTCAAAAACTTGAAAATTCACAAAAAGATACTTATTTCTAGTAAAAAAAAAAAGCCCTCATTACACTTAAAATAAGACAGTTGCCTTTAAAGTAACTTATTTTTAGACCATTTTCCCTTATTTCAAGATCATTTATCCATGTTCCACTGGCAAATGCTTTTTTTTAGGGCTGTCAAAAAGATTAATCATGATAAATCACACTGCTTTTATCTAGGGCTGCAAAGATTACTCGAGTAATTTGAGTAATTCGATTCAGAAAATTGCTCGAGGCAAATTAACTGCCTCGAGGATTCGTTGAATTCACTCTTTGTATTTTGTGCATCCGCCCGGATGGTTTTTCTGTTACACAACCCGGGCAGAACATTAATGCAAGTGACGTTCCGCCTGGATGGGTATTTCTGTTGAACATAACAGTTAGCTTTACGCTAATAACGTAACTAATGTGGAGGGAGTAAAAACTGTATGGGACCCTACAAACTGGACCAAAAGAGAGAGAAAATACAGTACCCTCTCCGCGGCTCGGTACGCATGTGATCCATGACATACTGTAGAAATAATAAAAGTCCTTTATTATTTGTGTGATCAGTGGATCTGGCTGCGCTTGGTCAGTAAAGGTAGTTCAGAGCAGGTCCATCTGGTCTGCGCTCCATGTGCTGCACGGCCTCTGGAACTCAAGACGACCGTTTGAATCGATGGCTTAGTCCACGCAGGGGACCTGCAGCGCGAGCAAGAAGCACGCTGTTGCAGCTCTCTAAATATGGGCGTCAAGTCTATTTTTGACAGAGCAGCTTCCAGAATCAGCTCTCATTAGTTCAGATAGAAGTAATCAGATGTGGAAGTAGCAGAAAGCATCTGGTAACTTTCAAAACAAAACGCCCCTGCAGGTTTACAGTCACTGAACTACAGTACATCAAACGTCACATTACCAGCAATACCAGGTTAAAAGTCTATCAGAGGGTCTCAGTGTTTTGTTTTTATTTTATTTTCATAACAATAAACAATTTTTTTAAACTGCTGGGAGTCAGTTCAGCAGGTGCTGATCATCCTTTCTTGTTAATACATTTGTATTGCAAGTGTTGTGGACTTGAATATGTATTTAGGTCCTCTAATGAACGGCATATTCCATTTAAGTAAAGCTCAGACTTAAATGTGCAGATGTGGAAGCAGCAATGAAGTTTTTGGCAGAGAAGCCTGGGTGGGCATCCGTGCTGTGTTCAGGGCAAACTCTGCACTCTAGAACTCTGAAAGCTAAAAATTCTAGCTCTCACAATCAATTTAAGTTGTGAAATTTAAAAAAACTTGCAAAATGTCCATTTTATCCGATTACCCGATTAATTGTCAGAAGAATCGCTAGATTACTCGATGACAAAAATAATCGATAGCTGCAGCCCTACTTTTATCACTTCTAGAACATATTTAGGATTAAAGGTGTCTCACCAGGAATTCTGCATTTATCTTTAGTAGACTAGACGACTGAAACCCTGTCCTTCCATGTCTCCCTAAAGCAGTGGTGGGGTTGGCAATTTGGGGGCCTAATGCAAACTTAACTAGGGGGCCCTTTAAATCTGGCTGTATGGCTACTTACAGGAAAAAAATAGTAGAATGTGAGAAATAAGTTTCAGATATAGCACCAGGATATGTCAAAAGGCAATTTTTCTGATCTATTTTTCTTCAAAGTCGCCTACTGACTCAATAGTAGAGCGACAAGAAACGTTATCAATTGTTCAACTCAATCTTAGTTCTTTAGAGTAAGTTCTTGTCATTACCTGTAAGTTTATTTATTTTCTAAATGCTGTCTTGTCTGATAAACATAGCTCACTGTCTGAAATGCACATGTTGCTAACAGATAGCCTTTAGCAAACTCCGACCTTATTTAGTTTCTCTAAATAAGGTTATAGCCAAATAAGGGGTAGCCAATCAAAATGAAGTCAACTTGGTCTCTGGGTAAAGCTGCATTTCATTACCGCACTCAAGTCTTTTACTGAGGAAGGGAGGTCTAGTGTTTCGAAACAATCCCCCGCTGTAAAAAGTGACGTTTTTTTCCTTGGAGTATTTACAAATGCAGTAATGTCAACTTCATGAACCAGTTTTTACTGCCATGTCATCACTCCTTTAAGAGAAGACAAATAAAAACATTTTAACAGAGCCCTGCCTCGTTTCTCCATTCAAAACATATCTTTCACAACAAGTTCTCATCTTTTCCATCATCACCACCATTATCATCATCCATGCTGCTGGTCTCTGGTCTAAGTCTCCTCCTGTCCTCCACTCTAGAAAGATTTCTTTAAGTATGAGGAAAACAATAATGAGCGCAAGTTCTGCACAGAAGTGAAAGAGGACTGAGATCATTCCCAGCATGCACTAATTAGCAGGGGATGGAACCAGTGTTGTGTTAGTAACTGAAAACAATAATTAGTTAGTCACAAGTTATTTCATCCAGTTACTATCCAGTAACTCAGTTACTTTGATTACTCAACCAAAAGGTAATGTCTTGTATAGTTCTTAAAAATGCTCCCAATAATGTCCTTATAAGTTAATTTCTGTGTTGTAGAAAAATTTCAATTAATGTCAAACACTAATCTGTGAGTGAGGTCAACAGTGATTTGAAAAAAAAAAAAAAAGGGTAAAACTATATAAACAGCTGCTCAGAAATAGCCTATTACATTATGTTTTACTAAAGGAGAAAAATGAAAGTTTCAACAACAGACACATGAAGCAGCTGCTGATGCAGATGTCAATAAAATAACATTTACAGCCTTTTCTGAGAACCACTGCACTTTATATGCAGTTAGTAATATGAAATATTACAAAAACATGTAGATATGACTAAACTAACATGTTTTTGTTGAAAAGATGTTTTGTTTTTTCTGTAAAGGAGGACATACTGTAGAGAGAACGAAGAACCCCATTAGTTTGAAAATTAAACTATTACAAATAATTTCAAGACAACACATATCATCACATAGAAATGAATAATTTAAAGTTTCATCTTGTTGAGGCAGTGAAACTGATGTTGGTGAGCCTCACAGATAAGATGGTATTGGGGGGCAGCATGCTGCATGGAGACCCTCCAATCCACGTTTTTCTCCTGCTCTATCATATTTTACACATACCCTTATTTATTTGTGGACATTGTCACTGTCGCTCTCTCTAATAAAGTTGTGCATGCGTGAGTGTGTGTGTAGGGGTATGTAAATGAGTAACTACACTTAAGAAAACAAGCCCAGAAACCCAGAAGCTGCAACTGTGTGCATTTCCAAGCTATTTCACATAAATAGTTGGGGCGGCAAGACTTTGACGCAGGGGGCAGTTGCCCCCTGTAGATCCGCCCCTGCTTCGTTTTAGCCTTTAAGTTGTAAAAAAAAAAAAAAAAAAAAAAAGTATTTTCTGCATATAGCAGTACTAAAGAATACATTAATCTCTTGGTTGACAATGTGATTAATCACAATTAATCTTTTTGACAGCTCTATTTTTTTATATTACAAGTTGATTTTTTTTGCTTGAAACAAGTGAAAGTGATCTAAAAACAATGTATAGTCTCTTTGCACAAAGTGCAAGGAGATATTTTGACTAGAACTGAGAAATGTTCTTGGTGCGATTTTTATCTTTTGCAGTGTTAAATACAAAATAAAAGTGTGTGCGCTTGTTTCACAGTAAAGCACCGGCCTGTAATGTTAATTGTCTGCACTATTTCACCTGTGCTGTTGACTGACCTCATCTTCAGGCAGTAAACCATATAAATGTTGAATAGCAAGCAGTCCTTGATAGGAATAGTGGACATCATGGCCTTTGCTCCTCAAATACAGAAGATCATTTCTAATGGTTGTATTGCTCTGCCCTTTGTTTTAAACACAGTTTAATCTTAGAAACCCTCTGGAGCAATAAGCAATGCAGAATCAATGGGGGATGTTATTGGTATTAACTTGCTTGACATACTATACACTGACTATACAAACAATATATGTGCACATTTTATCGAAATAGTTTTGGTACTTATAATAACTTTAGTTCAAAAGCAGAAAATCAGTACTGCGGCTAAACCTACAACATGGTTTAATTCAGACCCGCCTTACTGCTCAAATTCAGCAGACTGCCAGCACTGCCTGAACAAATTGATACTTAGCTTCAACATGTTTTGTTTTTATTTGTTTTTATGATGTGGACTTTGGTCTATTGTGAAAGGTTCTATAAAAATAACTTTTGATGAACTGATTAAAAAACATTATTAAATTCTAATTCATTTTACTCTTTCAGCCTGTATGTCTCCACCTAACATATAATTCTGCGACATGACCGTCAATTAAATTTCTCTCAGTGAGATGTCAGTGTTTCTCAAAATGTAATCAATATGAAGAATTTCCAAATAAATTTCTTTGTCTCTTTGCTTTCGTTTTGATCAGCAGAGTTGTGCATGACATTCTCTGACATACAGTAGCCGTTAGGGTGGACGATTATGGAAAAATTATAGTTTTGTATTGAATGGTTATTCACGATTGTTATTGATTTTATAAAAAGTGTTATTGAACCACATAACTCACTTGAAATATAACTTTAAAAAAAATTGAACCGAAAATAAATTAGAAACAAGTAAAGGAGAAGATAAGAATTATTCAATATAATAATAGCAATAAACAATGAATATAAGTCTCATACATTCCTGTTCTATACTCCTGCAGTTTGCTTCCTATATTCCACCAGTCTGTTCACTTCAGAATTAATTGTTTTTCTTCGATTACAGTGTTTTTGTGATTGTGAAAAGGCAAAATTGAAATCACGATTAAAATTGATTAATTGTCCAGCCCTAGTAGCCGTATCATCTTGTGACTGGGGTGCTTTTTTCAGTAGTTAAACCAAAAAGGAGGTAAATTTGAACAAAGTTAACTTTTAGCATTGATCGGAGTGTGTGTTGATGTGTGAAATGAAATTTTACAAATAATTCTTTAAATGTACTTGGCACACAGGGTCATTATGAGTATGACCCATCATGCTCAGTGCTGTTTTCTTCTGTCACTGTGGAGCTCACACACCCCCACACACATGCACAGTATGGAATAAGACAAATAGGTTGTCTAGTATATATTCTGTCATACCAGGCAACGATGAACATGACACAGGTCATCCATTATAAAAAGTGATTGGTTCTGTATGGGCAAATATAACAGCCCTATTTAACACCATCAACACACACAACTCACACACAAACACAGGCTCATCCATTACCATAATTTTCTTGCATAGCATATCAGACAGCATAATGTGAAAGGGCAAGCACTGAGTAAACAGTGGACAAATTTTAGATGTATCATCGTAATGGAATAATTACTCGTCAGCGGCAGACTGCACAGAGCTGCCTTCCAGTCCAACAGAATCAAAAGGAATCATCAAATAAGATATGAATTTTTAATTACTAGTCTTTTGGCAGCTTATTTTAAGTCTGTCTGGTATGTTGAACTTTCATGTTCATTTGCAATATCTGTAAAGCTTATTTTAGTTCGTTATAAATGGTCAAATTTTATAGTAAAAAAAAAAAAAAGTGTCATAAAAAGTCATAAAAAAAAGTGAATAATAAATTGTAATTTGTGGTTTCAGGCTGGAGAATATTTGGCTTAACACCAGAGAGGGTGACTTTAATATTTTTAGCCTATCTTCTTAAGTATTCTAGTTTGTACAGAATGGCCTGAACAACACTCACTGTGAAGTAGGGTACACCCTATTTTAGCTTGAAAATACACTTTCATAGTTTCATAGATTACATTTAAAAAGATTTTCAAATAACCACATTATAAAAATGATGGATGGATGGATAAATATTAACTTTAATGGTTCAGTGAAGAGGATTAAGGAATATCTGGCCACTCAAAACTGCTGTGAGTAACCTCCTTTCACACCCTACTGAACAAACTTGCTTCTTAACCTCACATTTGCGCAGGCAAGTGGCTCTATTGTGAGGGCAGTTCACACACTTTCTTGTGTACACTTCTTCCCATCAAATTCCACTATGGGACACATTAGAGAACTCTGACCATATAAAGCTGCAGAATTTGTAGGATGTAAACAAAATAAAGAACACAGTGACAAGAGACGGAAGTTAATTTTGAGATAAAAGCAGGAAAAAAAAACAAAACAAAACAAAAACAGCAGCGTCGTTGTGGATGGCAAACCAAGCAAGTCTCTGTCATATTTACTGCTGTTGACCTTGTGACCTTACATCTGTTCAGATTGGTCCCTCCACCGCCCCTACCAGTTACTCACACATACAGTAGCATTCATTTGAGGATGGGTACAAATGATGCTTCAAACAAATGCAAAATACGGAAGGCAGCCACAATAAACATGCATATGTACTTAAAAGCAAGTACTGTATTGGTCTAATGATTAGTAAGAACCAAACACATGAAAAACTCACAGAGTCAGTGTTTTGTCCTGCTTTGGCTGTGTTAGCAATGTGACAATGGAGCAAGAATGGTGACTAGCTGCACTTTTGAATAGAAACTGCTCTTTTTTAAAAAAAAGAAAAAAATCACGAAGATAAAACAGATTTTTACTTGAATCTACATTTTTCAGCCTACATTTTACACATTGGAGCTCTAAGAATAGTTTATTATTATTGTTATTATTGAATGTATTTGTATACTGATCTTGGTGAGTGAAATGGCTCCTCTTCTCCTTCTCTAGGTTACAGTAAGTTTTCATATCCTAATAATATTAATGCATGCAATGACAGCAAACACTAGAAACTGCAGTTATGCCAGATTTGCTGCTGTAGATAATTTTTTAACTGCTGCTTAAACTAGTTTGTATGGGGCAGCCACACTAGGCTGTGGAGATGGATACATACCTGCATCTGAAGACCTTAGAATTATGAGCATTTTTATCTAACTGTATTTTACTATGGGGGTATAACACAGTGATCAGGACAGGCTGCTTTGGTGCCGAAGTCCAGTCAGTCGTTTGTTTTTTGATCATTTTACGATGGATGATCCTGTCATACATTGCTTCAACTTTACAGTTTCCAATGACAAAAGCAGCCTCTGCCTAGCATTGAAGCAAAGTATGCTACGCTGATATCAGTTGTAAAATAATGAAGTTAAAGCCAGAGCTCCTGTTCAGAAACACTTTTTGTTCTACTGGGTGAAATGGTCCTTCCATCCTGACAGCATCAATACATCATGTATTCATAAAAAGGAAGGAAAAAAAGTCAGACCTCTGTGAGAGCTGCACTCTGACCAACCCCTGCTACTTGCACCGAAAGGCAGGAATTAGTAATTCACAACTTATTGAAAGAACAAATCGATGCCTTTATGTCTCGTCTCTGTCCCTCCCCTCTCCCCGTCCCCCAAGTGACGCCCCCTGTGCGCCGCTCACTATAAACAAATATAGCTAACGTACTGCTAACTGCTGCTGTGCCAAAAAACCCAAAATAAACCAAAACAACAGATAAGGATTAAGTCTTGGAGGCGTTGACGTTTGCAGTGTGGACTTTTTACACTGCAGAAAGAGTTGGAAGTGAGTGGATTAAAGTTTTTAAAAACGTGGTTTGTCAGCTGTTTACTAGCACGCTAATGAGCTATCCACTTGCCTGTTATCTTTAACCTGCTCGTAAAACATCGGTGCACACGTCCCTGCCCTGTGTGTTTGTTTTTTTTTTAATGTTGCTTGCTCAAACTGTTTTTCCAACATTGCCGACCCTAGCTTTAATGTAGCTTTTGCTTTTGCATATTCCAGGGCACAGCCAAACTTTCAGTATGGGTTTGAAGGACTTTGACTCCACATTTTTCTTTAATTTTATCTTCATACTTGAAATATAATCTTTATGCAGCTTTTGCACCAAACTGCAGTAGAGATGCACCGATCTAGTTTTTTTCGGATGCAATCCGATACTGATACCTGAGCGTATTGGCTGAGCGTATCGGCCGATACCTGATACAGGTCCGGTGCTAATGCTGAATGCATGAACTGTATACCTTGCCATGTGAGTGAAGGCATTAGGTTTGATATAAACATTTAGTCTTGTTGAAAAAGGTATGTTATTCCTTGGAGCAGCATCTTTAACCCCATCTCCTTTTTCAGTTTACAGTTTTTCCAGGTTTTGTTAATGCTTTAATTTAATTCACCTCCTGAACAATAAAACATCTTTACCCCACCTTTCAACATCCTGGAACCTATAGCTTTTGTTTGCGTCCCAAAACCCTAGCAGAGCTGGGACGTAACAAGGTAACAAATTAACACAGATATAAATGTACTTAATATTATCTAATAAACTGTACATTAGCAGCAAAAATAACTCTTCTCTGCTATACATGATTACGTAACCGATGTTGCAAACAAGAAATCAAAGTGACTAGATGGCTGTAACTGTATTGCTGTGTATATCAATAAAAAAAAGACTGGATCAGAATGCTGGATCAGCCTCATCCATCTAAAATCTGATACAGCTAAGTTGTCAATATCGAAGCCGATATCCTATCCAGGTATCTGATCTGTGCTCATCTCATCTCTAAATTGCAACTACATTTATCCAACTATTAATTCATGTATTTATTGTGACAAGAAAAGTTTTAAAGTCTTAACTCATTATTTCTGAAACTGATAAAACCATATAATGGATTAGATTCAAGGCACTCAAAGCGCTCACAGTAGGTCTGTTTTTCTTTCACGCCTCATTCATACTTAGTGATGGTAAGTTGCGTATATAGCCACAGCTGCCCTGGGGCAGACTGCTTGAAGCGTGGCAGCCATTTTGCCTCTTCAGCCCCTCCGACCACCACCAGAACATTCACACACATTCATACACCAGTGGTGCCCCCACTGGAGGGTAAAGTGTCTTGCCCAAGGACACAACGACATATGGTTGGGGGATCAGGATTCGAACCGCTTCGATCATTGGCCGACCTGCTCTACCACCTGAGCCACAGCCGCCCCAAAACCATTCCACATTTCTGGGAATGAGCTACAGTAACATAAGCCAATTAAATGACAAATAAGTATCCAAGATCAGATGATGGAGTTGGTAACCATATGCCATAATTTTAACCGACTTTTTATAAGGAAGGGCGTACCGAGAAGTATTGAACCCCCTCAGTGTTCAGTTTGTAGTGGCTGCTGTGCAGGGAAAAGGAATTATTAGATTTAATAGTACGTAGGAGAGAGAAAAGCAATGAATAAATAAGAGGTTATACGCTTCTGCAATTCAAATCGGCCTGGGATTCAATTTGTTGATGGAATGGTAATAGCAAGACCAGAGAGAAGGCAGAAAATGGCGTGTGATTTCCTGCACTCGCTTGCATCACACCATGTTAATTTGTGTTTCATGCTCTGCAAATGCAAGCATGAAAAGAAAACCTTGGTTCACAATTGGATTTTTTTATATGTATTTTATGTTTCGATGTATTTATTTATATGGTTTCTATAAAAGGATCAATCTCTTGCTAGTTTTGGGTAATAATTGCAAGATCTGAACAGCTGTTATAGTCTTCATGAGGCTTCTAGCCCAAGTGGCGGCTCACATTTCATTTTTCATGATCTCTGCGTAGCCTGGTGGGTCTCTTCAAAGACCACGAAAAAGTGTGTGAATAAGAAAGGCACAGCGTAAATGTCCCTCCTAATGACTCTCAGCAGGACTAGTGCTTGTATCTTTTATGAGGCAGGAAGAAAGGCGTGCATCATTATAGAGTGCCCATGTGAAATCCACTAGCAGCATGATGCTCAACAAAAAGAATCCCCTCCTGGCAAATCGGGCGTAATGGGACACATTAGCGTATCGTTAGCCTGTTAGCATGCCTGGAGGTCAGACACTCGCTGCCAAATTCCTGCTGCTGCAGAAAAAGAAGAGCTGGCTCTAGATGTGTGCTCATTCGTTTGTGACCAGATAAGACACAAGCAAAGACATCTCAATACAAGAAGTTGAATATAACTGATAGGAATTTATAAGTGCAATCACATCTACTGTATCAAATACAGACACTTGTTCAACTCAAACACTGATATTCACAGATGCCTCTTAGAGGAAATGCTGCTTCCACAGAGCAGTAGCTTAACTGTTCATACTGTATCATTACAGTTAGAATTGAAAGCATACTGTATGTACTACTTGCTCTCTAGTTTAAAATGTGCTGGACATAAGATTAAAGTCTTCAGTGAAAAAAACAAAAACAAACTATAACAGTCTCAAATGTGAACATATGTAGTTTATAAAACACGAGGCTGTTGAAGATGCCCACTTCCTCAATCAAAACAAATCTTTTACATTGGGAGTTACCATGTGAATAATTCCTGCCATTTATGGGTTTTGCTTTGTCACAAGTTTATATGGTAAATGGACTGTACTTTGTGCTTTTCCAGTAATATTGTGACTACACAGAGCATTGGCATACTGAGAATGTACTCATATACAGTAGTGGGGAGTGGGTTGCCTAGTAGTAGCGTCGTGGGCATTGGCACGGAGGACCCGGGTTCGAGTCCCCAACACGACTCCTAGGTGAACCACTGTGGACCCCTGTGCAAGGTCCTTAACCCCACCAACTACTCCCTGGGCGCTTTAAGTATAGCAGCCCACTGTTCTCTGATACTCACAGTACAGAGATGGGTAAAATACAGATCCCTAATTTCCCTTTGGGGATCTTACCAGGATAACAATTAGGGTTGGCACGATACTAAAACTTCAAACTCGATATCGATATCTAAAAAAATATTCGATACTCGATACCATTTTCGATACTACAGGGGACAAAAAAAGAGACAAATACTTAAAAACATAAGAAATATTTGTATGAACTTGAAACTCTTATCTTATGCTTGTTAAATAAAAGTACAAATAAATGCAAAAAAATATACCCAAATATAATGCAATTTGACAATATTTTGAGGTTGTCTGAGGTATTCTTTTTTTAACATGTAAAACACCCAAAATCTAAAAGTGACAATAGCAAAAAATATATACAAACAACAGTTTTCTGAGGCAATGCAAAAAAAAAAAAAAAAAAGAAACTGGTTTTGACTTTGTGCAAACTATAATATTAATAATAATAATAGCAACACTGACACCACTTTTGATTTGAGGTAAACACAAGAAAAATAGAACAATATTTTGAGGTATTAAACTATTCAAGTTGACAGCAAACAGTTGTGAACAGGACAGCAGTACTCGTTCTCTCATTCATCTTAAAAGTATTGGTGAAATGAAGGAGTTCTGCTGCAGATAATGTTCTATAGAGACCCGCTGCCTCCTTCACCCGCATTATACAGCGATCATACACAGACGGCGAGAAATGTGAATATCATCCGAAGAAATTAGACACAGAAATGTTACCGGTGAACGCACCATACACCTATTTCTTAAGGTCCAGGTTGGGAAATGCGAACTAGCAGTGGCGCTAACCGTCACTAATAATGCGTTTTTAAGTTACATAGTTAACGGGAGCTTTAAGTAACTAACCTGTCTGAATTCATCATGAAGGCCAGGATGTCGGTCAATGTCGATGTTTCGCTAGGTTTGCTGTGCTGCTGGACTTCGTTGCGACCGCTTTGACGCACTGTTTGCACACAGGCGTGTCTACGTCTTTCGCTTTTCCTTCTTCGTCTGCTGCATGTGAAATACTTCCAAACAGACTTTTTCCTTCTTCGTTTTCTAATAAGACCATCTGGTCTGGACTTCCAGCAGCAGAAACATAAGCTGTCGGTCAGCCGCTGTTTACCTGCCGGCTGCTGCCTGTCGAGTGCGCGCGCACTGCAGTATCAATACCATGGCAAATTAGTATCGCTGTCGATACTGCGTTTCAGTATCGATACTTTTCGGAGTATCGATATTTTTGACAACCCTAATATATATATCTATCCTTGGATTATTAATAATCTTCTCATTAAGCTTTACAAAATAAAATAAAGAAGAGGCTAGAAAGGACTCATGTTACTTAAGTATATCACAGAACACCCAGGCAGACGCTAATTGGAAGAATAAAATCTTAGCAACACATGGTGGAGAAAAAGGTTGTGATAAGGGGACATTTCATTAAAGGAAACCTTGAACTGATGAGGGCCCTCTAACCTTTCTATTATTCACTACACAGTGCTCTGCTAATACAAGTGTAAACCAAATTTTTATCTATTTTTACTTGCCTTTAAAAGGATACACATCATCGGACAGCAGGCTGATACGCTATTCCATGGAAAAACAAATTACCAATAGTAAAACAAATTATCTGTAACATCCGTCACGCAGGACTGGACAAGAGATGCTTTGGTTCCCAAAGAATGATAAGTGACATTTCAATGCTGAAAGGTAAACGAGTGGGAAATTGTAAGGCAAGAAGTGCAGCAGCTAGTCAGCAAATAATGGGAAAGTCATCTATGAGAGATGACTATCAATTAAAGGCACTTAAAGCACTAATGATTAGCAAAGGGTCTCTAATGAGGATATGTGAAGGTGGGATCACATCTCTGGAAGTCAAGTGCAATGTTAAAATTCTAGCCATATGCTAATAGCAATAAGTATACACAGAACTACTCATCACACTATCAAGGTCATTAGACACTGTAATCAACCTAGCTAGGATTGTTTTTTGTTGTTGTTTTTTTAAAGGAGAAAAAACATTGCCTTACTTTAAAGCAGCGATGGGAAACCATGAGCTGCGGTACAGCAGGTGATTACACTAATTAGTTCCTTCTGTCAGCTATGAGGCATGCTAATCAGTGAAATCGCCTTGTGTAGTGTTTGGCTGGATTTAAAACCTGCACACTCTGGGCCATTCCCTGTCACACGGTTGCTTGTCCTTGCATAATAATGGCAGCTTGGATACAGTGAGCTCAACCAGTCCCCTTTTGGCTGTTTTGATATCTAAAGATAAAAAGATAAAGGCTCAAATAATTAGTACTTTATTGGTTGTGATATATGAAGTACCATACAAAGAAGCAGAAATTTTCTTTGAATTAAGTTCTATTCAAAGACAATGTACCACAGCTTGAGTTGTGGGAGGAAAAGAAGCAATGTGATTTTTAATTCAAGCGATGCATTTAAGTGACATTGACTCAAAATTACTCCTTTAGATACTGTATTTTTCTGCGATGAATGCACTGTGCAGCATCTGTTTCAAGATTCATAAAACAGGATATTGCAATAATTCCAACAGCATTCACAGCAGATTCTGATTTATGATTTAAAGGCAGGTTTGAATACAAGCACCAATATATTAGGCATGGCACTCGCTTGCACAGAAATGCCCAAAAAGCAGAAAAAATATGGATGTCTTGTCTTGTGTCTTTCATAGAACCAAGAAAAGTCTTGGCCCATCCACTGTTTCATTCTTTCAGTGGTAACCGATTGATTTTCTCAGATGGAAAGTAAAAGTTTTGTAATATTTGACACCTGCAGGAGCATATATGAATAGAAGCATGCATCTGCTGAGTTTCACTTTAAATAACTGCATCCCAATGAAGACTTCAAAACCTTTCCTATCCATAGTGCATGATGCCTTTACCTGAAGTGATATACTGCACATAAGTCCAATAGAACAATAATTCAACATCTGCTTCTAAGATAATTTATTTAACTACAGTAAGAGCCATATCTTTGTTTGGGTGCAGTGCACATGAATATAAAAGCTGTGATGGATCAGCATGGATTAAAACCGGTCTGTGAAGTATAAAAATATTGTCAAGGCAGAAAAGAACATGATTCTGGTGACACATTGTGCTCTGTAAGACCTCGGGGTATTTTATTATCTCTGTGGCAACCTGCTCGTTGATGACCCCCATTACTAACCTGGCACATGGGTCAGGCATGTATTGCGTGAAATAAAATGCACTTCCTGACAATTTCCACACCCAAGGCCACAGTAAAACAGAGAAAAGCAAGAAAAGGGGTTTTGAATGGCAAAGATAATGTGAACAAGTTGATTTGATCATGCTGCATACATTTATTTTCCCTCTGAGATGACAATATGGAGGTTAAGGTTATTTTTTTTAATTTCATTTATAGACAAGAGCACTGGTTGATGTCATAAATAAAAACAGATATTATCCTTCCATTCATTATTGTGCTTTCCACTTTCATATATGTGGACTTCACCAGACATTTTGTTAATGAAATCATACAGTGCTTAGAAAACTGAACAAAGGTACAGGGCATGTCGTTAATCCAGACTAAATTAAATGCTGCATTTTAGATTTGCATTTTTGAGATTTCAGCCTAAATATTTTTCAGTCTTGACAGAATCCAGCTGCTGACAGGCTTCTTTGTTCATGGTGGTTTTGCTGGTGAAAAGCATGACACACTATGTTTACAGGAGGCCGTAAGGCTTTCGTAAGAAGATAGATAAAAAAAAGAAGAGGAGAAAGGCAAGACTACATTCTACTAAATCTTGCTACTTCTTTCAAGGTTGGTGCTGTACGTTTTGTTCTGAAAACAACTACTTCAGAGTGTTTACAAGAATACATAATCAAAATTATGTACAGTAATATCAACTTATTGATCTACTGTAAATACAGAAAAAAAGCACAAGTCCTAAGTCTAAGCTGATCAAGAAAGCTGGTTCTGTGCTGGGGATAACTCTGGAGCCAGTGGAGAAGATCGTTCAGTAAAGAATGCTGAACAAGCTGATGAAGATGATGATGGAGGATTCTTCCCAACATCTCCACAACACAGTGAAGAATCAACAGTCTGCATGAGGTTCGCTGTAGGACAGAGAGATACAGAAATTCATTCCTGCCAGCAGCATCACCTTGAAGAACAAGTCTGACTGATTTATTTATGATTATTGTTGCACTTTTACTTTTTATATTATTATGTTTGATAGATGTTAAATTGTTTAAAAGAGAGAGAGAGTATTACAAACATTGAATTTCCCTCCTGGGATTAATAAAGTATTTTTCATGTCATTTCATTTTCATATCTACGTGACACAAAGTTAAATGTTCCTGGCCCGACTTTTGATCTCCCCTGTGAACTCTACAATACAGCAGACCACAGTTCAGCCACAAGAAAAGGAAACTGAGGGTACAGTTCACACAGGCTCACCAAAACTGGACCATAGAAGACCGGTGGGCACGAGTCTTGATTTTAGCTGCAACGTTAAATTAATAGAGCCAGAACTTGGCATAAGCAAAATAAAAGCATGGATCCATTCTGCCTTGTATCAAATATTCAGGCTGGCAATGGTGTTGTAATGATGTGGAAGATATATTTTGGGCATATTTTGTGCCTCTCAATGCCACAGCATTCCTGAATATTGTTGCTGACTATGTCCATCAATCTATGACCACAGTGTACCATCTTCTGATAGCTACACAATGAGTTCACTGAACTCTAATGGCCTCCGCAGTCACCTAATTTAAATATATAAAGCACCTTTGGGATGTGTTGGAATGGGAGATTCTCATCATGGATGTGCCGCCGACGAATCTGAGCCCCTCCCCTACAGCATCTCCCTGGAGGACCCATTGTTTACAGTGTGGCTAACGTAGTGACTTTAGACCTCACTGTTAACCTTTTTGTTTCAAAAAGTGACTGGTGATAAATCCAGTGTTACTGGAGACTCATGCAGACTGACGTGAAAGCGCGTATCGTCTACTTTTCTCAACAAGCCGCGGCTGCTACCGCAGACCTCGCCCCTGTGTAGACGCGCAAGCCTCGTGCTCGTGCAGCAGCATCTCAGCTTCACCCTAACTAGTTTTTCCTACTTGATTTGGTCTCAAGTATTGTGAAGAAAAGGACACGTAAATAAGTACACTAACTTGTGGTTGAAGTTTTTAAGTCGTCGCTTCTGAATCACAGTGAGCAGTTGGAGAAGACTGTTGGAGACTGAATGAAGACTGTAACTCAGCACAAGCTAGTTCTTAAAAAAATATATTTTTCATTTTTACAGTCTTTTCTCATATACAGTATATATATATATATATATATATATACTGATGCAGGCATGAAAAAGTTGCAGTAATAGTCAGTGTTGGGAACATTCCTTTAAAAAAGTAATTAATTATAGTTAATAATTACTTCTCCAAAAAAGTAATGGCGCTAGTAACTGAGTTACAGCTTTATAAAAATAACTAATTACTTGGAAAAGTAATTTTTCCGTTACTTTTTAATGTTCCTCTGGATGTAATTTTAAATTGATCTCAATTAACCTATTTCATTAATCTTTATGTTGAATTAATATAAAAGTGAATATCAGATATGACTAATGAATGAAATCAGTGGAAACTAGACAGAATAAATTACTAACAGAAAAATCATGGACACTCAGACTGATGGATGTTGTGGCTCCATCTCCTCCTCAGGAGAGGAGCTTCATGTGGTTATGACATGAAAAGAAACACGAACTAATCAACGTTTCTCATCATGTTCGTGTTTTTTTTTGTTTGTTTGTTTTTTTAATCTCTGAAGGAAACTGATGTTTGTATTGATTCCAGTTTATAATTCTCCCCGTCGTGCGCGCGTGTTTTCGGCTGCGCAGATTGACTGGGGTTTGCAATGACAGTCCTTCGTCATCATCATCATCATCACTGTTTCTGTACCGCTCCGGTCAGATGAAGACAGATCCAATGTGCAGAACTCGTGTATCTTTAGTATTAACTATGAACTGAATCTGGGTCATGGGTGAAAGAAATAATTCAGGGAAACTTGTTACTCGAACTATGATGCTGTTTTCTTCTTAAACTGGATATAATCGCGCTGCGTCTGTCAGGTTGGTGACGTCGTATTCCCTGTATAGGTCGGCAGGTCTCACAGCAACCTTTCTCAAACAGGAGTGTGTGAAGAGGTGCGTGCCTGCAGCCCTGGAGACCGCAGGTTACTGCTGAGCGTATGGGCGAGTGTCGCAGGTATTTGCGTATCACTCCGCCTCCTCACTGCGAGAGGACCAGCACAATATAGTCCCCAAAAAAGTGAAACTTCTGTTCACTAGGAACAAAAATGAATCTCACATAACAATAGTAACGCGCTGTCAGTGAAGGCCAGTAACGGTAACGGTGTTGTGATGACAGACTTAGTATTTAGTTAGATTAACCCGTTACTGAAAAAGTAGTGCCGTTAGTAACGCCGTTTATTTCTAACGCCGTTATTCCCATCACTGGTAATAGTGCACTATTACTGCACTCTCAGTGGCTAAACGATTTGCCGCGCTAATACGTCAACATGCACAGTGTTCAAACTTGGCATGTGGAAACGTCTGTGTTGCGGGCATTTGTTTATGCTCTGAAAACGTTTCCCCTGGGCACACAGGTATTTCTCTGTGCGACTGAATTAGCAGACAAGTCGCTGGTAAGTGGCAAGTAAGTGGCTGGCAGTTGGCAGAAAGGGGAACTTTTTCATGCCCGCATCTGTATATATATATATATATAGCACCACAGTCTCACAGTAAGAGGGTTGCTAATCCCGGCTGGGATGGGGGGATCAAACAATTCCAACAGCAGCCTTCCTGTGTGGAGTTTGCATGTTCTCCCCGTGTGCGCGTGGGTTTTCTCCGGGTACTCCGGCTTCTTCCCACCATCCAAATACATGCACGTTAGGTTAATGGATCTCTCTAAATTGGCCCTAGGTATGAACGTGCATGTGCATGGTTGTCTGTCTCTCTGTATTGGCCCTGAGACAGACTGGCGACCTGTCCAGGGTGTACCCTGCCTCTCGCCTGATAATAGTTGGGATAGGCTCCAGCAACCCCCGCGACCCTGAACTGGATAAGCGGTACAGCAAATGACTGAAATTAACTTTTATTTGATGCAACCAAAGGTGCAGCCCTTTGCCGCATGTCTACAGGTAATGACAGCAAATCTTGAAGCCTGGCGAGATGCAGGCATCACTTGAGGCAGTTTAATTCTAAAACCACCAGTATGATAAGTACCAGCCTCTGATGAAAAAAAAAAAAAAAAAAAAAAATAGAAATGGTAATTTTATGGGTGCCAAAAGCTGTAATTTCCCAACTATGAATATCATTTTAATAGAGGTATTTTTCACCCCATTTCTCTTGGCAAAGTAGAAGCGTGACTGAGTATGTCTGTGTCATTTGGCCATGTGGGTGTTTTGGAAAAGACTGCGAGCTTTCACATATCTTGCAGGTTATTTTTTCAATCACTCAACTGTGTTAAGAAAATGGTGAAAACATATGTGCGACATCAGTCATTATGTTTCTCTTTTGAATTATTTTTGGTCTTCTACACTTGTATACCAAACAGTACAATGTATAGTGTTTCTCTTCAAGTATAACATAAACCCATTCCAATCTGCTTTTCATTTTGTGCTAACACAAACAGAAATGTCCTTGGTTGCTTGGTTTGTTTTACGATAATGATCGTACAGCACGGATAACTAACGTCACACCTAGTTAAACGGGCTACAGATGTCACATTGTCATGAAAAAAGAGAAACTGTGTAATGTAAATGCACAACTGGAACTGATAACAGGTCAAACTGCTTAGAAGAAATTAATTGCATATTCTACACCTTTTGGTCCTACAGTAATTGTAGATAGTCTTGCCTCCATTGATGCACATGTATGGGTGGGTAACAGAGCAGGTAAAATGCATTCTGGCGAAAATGAATATTATAATGATGGGTAGGAATAAACATACATTTACATTTATGTTAGTCGCCACTGACAGCAGTTTTCAACAAAGGTTTTTTCCATCATAGTGTCTTTCATCATTGCTGATTTAAAGCCACAGCCTAAGTTTTGGTGCCAGGAGGGCACCAACACATTACTGGGCCAAAGTAAAGGACTGCTTAAGTTAGGATTGGGGGTAGAGGTGAGGAAATAGGCCAGAAGTAAAAAGTACAAATCCTGTGTAGCTTTTTTTCCAGCCAATCACCAAACTAGATGGTTTTAATTAGTTCTTCTGATTAAACCTAGCTTAATTATTTTACTATTATTATTTATTATTTTCATTATTATTATTGTTATTTTACTATTTACTATTGCTTAATATCAGCAGCATGTTGTTGCAGCTGTGCTTTAAAGGGCTTTGTAGATAATGTTGAGTTGAGACTGAACCGGTTATTGGCAGGTCCAGAAACATGGTAGGATTTCTACTCAAAAGCTACTTTTACTTCTATTTTTGACACATCTGGTTTGGGGGCAGTTATGTGGACCAACCAAACCAACAGAAATATTGGGACTGTGATTTCAAAAGCCTAGAGGCTAGGGTCGTAACGATGCTAAAATTTAATTTCTTGATACGATACATCGTTAGGTTAAGTGATCGATTTAAACTGCCCCTAGGTATGAATGTGAGTGTGAATGGTTGTCAGTCTCTCCATGTTGGCCCTGCGACAGACTGGCGACCTGTCGTTAAACCAGGGTGTACCCTGCCTCTTGCCTGATAATAGCTGGGAGCTGGGATAGGCTCCAGAACCCCCCCCCCCCCCCCCTCCCCCGAACTGGTTAAACGGTATAGAAAATGACTGACTGACTGACTGACTGACTGACTGACTGACTGACTGACTGACGACACTAAAGATGGTGGTCGATACTCAATTCGATACTACAGGAGAGAAAAATCCCCCCCTCCCCCCCCCCCCCCCCCCCCCCCCCCACACACACACACACAAAAAGAAAACAAAGTAAAAAAAAATACAAACAATACAAAAAAATGTATTAATTAATATGAGAAAAAAAGACCTTAAGAGATAAATAAAATAAACAAAAATAAACGCATTATTTTAAAGATCTAGTTTGTAGTGAGATAGTCCTCATACAGTCTCGAACAGTTTTCTCCAGCTGCTCACTGATTCAGAAGCGACAAACTAAAAAACTTCATGCACTAGTTAGTGCACTTATTTACATGGCTTTTTCTTCACAATACTTGAGACTAAATCAAGTAAACAATAGAACAAACTAGTTAGGGTGAACTAGGTTTTTCTGGGAATATTTTTCATGCTGATTTGAAGGCTGTGCAATTCAGGAGATTTTTCTTCACATATTTGGCTTTTTTCACTACTTGTTATGATGTGTATCCATAGCAACGAAAAAATTGTTTACCACCGGGATCAACTGTTAAAACTGTCCCAAATCAAGATTATTGGCGAAATAACACAAGATGGACGAGCTTGAAGTGCTAACAAGGTCTCATAAAGAGTACAGAGAGTGCAGTATTATGCGTTTCACCGAGACATGGCTGCACGAACACATCTCGTACTGTAATGCGTGTTCAACGACTTCAACAACATCTCCCTCTCTGCTACATTACCAACTTTCCAGTAAACTCTTTGTAAATCGGATAAACGCAATGCCAGTTTTCATTCCAGACTGAAGTGATGCGAGGAAGAAGTACTGCCGCGGTGAAGGACCGAACTTTATAATAAAACGACACACGTTAGTTTGTAGCCGGCAGTCTGCGCAGTCACGTTGGTAGGCTAGCATTAGCTGCTTGATGAAGTGTTTAACTTTGAAGTGGCTGAAAACACACAAGCGTCTGAAAGTTGCCCCTTTCTTTGCAGTCCCCAGTTGTTCCACTGGAAACTGGAAGGTAAAGATCCGATTTTTCAGATGTTTGTGTGTTTTAAGACGCACAATGTTAAGCACGTCAGTAAACGCTAGCTGGCTAATGCTAGCATGCTGTGAAGTGCCGGTGCTGTGTCCCACCGGGGACAAACAAACGTGTGTTTTATTATAAAGTTTGGCCCTTCACCGCGGCGAATCGATCGCTTTGATCCACTTCTTCCTTAGTATCATTTCAGTCTAGAATGAAAACTTTCTGAGTATGTTTGGAGTTTATCCGATTTAAACAGCATAACAGAGCAGGAACGGCTGTCGCAACATGGCCCGGAAGAGGAAGTGTGTATACAGGTATAGAAAATGACTGACTGACTGACTGACGACACTAAAGATGGTGGTCGATACTCACTCCAATACTACAGGAGAGAAAAATCCCCCCTCCCACACACACAAAAAAAGAAATCAAAGTGAAAAAAAAACAATACAAACAATACAAAAAAATGTATTAATAAATATGAGAAAAGACCTTAAAAGATAAATAGAATAAACAAAAATAAGCGCATTATTTTAAAGATCTAGT